>CALYLW010000413.1:42203-554372 GCA_944989445.1 Ampullaceana balthica
CCCTGGGATAAGGCAGCCCCTTTACTGGAACCATCTTATGGATTAATCCTTTAATGATCTGCATCTGCCCCAAAATTCCTAATCGGTGATTCGTCGGTGAATGTATTATGTTTTAACAAGGTGGGTTTTAGTCATCCGATAAACATACTTATTTTTATTGGACAAACATCATTATGTGGTCTGTTTATTGAATAGCACTGCACAGATGTTGCATAAAACATTTGAAAATTGTCTTTTTTTCTTCTATGAGTGAATGGTTCTGTGGTGAGAAGTTGAGCTGCCGACCTGATGGAGTTGGGTTCGATGCTTGCAGACGAATTATTTTTACAACCAAAAAAAATAATTTAAAAAAAAACAACATAATCAAACAAAAAAGGCTGCTGCTTTGCGTATCTTTGGTTCAAGACACCACCAGTGTTTTAATTTTCAGTATGGACCAAGGGGTTCGAATATGGTCACGTAGAGGGGCGACTCCACAATCTGCCGAATGACATTCTTTATTTTCCTGTCAGCATATTCTTAATGTTGCTTTATTTCTTTGAAATTGATTGATGAGTTCCAAGTGTACCAGCTATATATAGCCGTGCTATCGTCATATCCTGTTATCATTTACCCAATATATAAACATCGATGTTTGTTGGCAACATTTTGATAAAATCATGTTATTTATCGTTGGCTTTCCAAAATCGCTAACAATTGTTGCATGTCTGCAGGCCTGACCCTGTTGTTGTGTGTTTACTCCTTCCACTATGTCAATAATGTAATTATCTCGTGTATCCTCGTTGATTTAATTGATATTGCTGACCAACTCTTGTTACGTCCACAGAATCGCTAAATCCTGTTATGTCGCTAGTCTTCCTCGTCCAAAATATAACCATGTCCTGTTATGTCCCCCCAAATATAACCATGTCCTGTTGCTATGTCCCCCCCAATATAACCATGTCCTGTTGCTATGTCCCCCCAATATAACCATGTCCTGTTGCTATGTCCCCCCAAAATATAACCATGTCCTGTTGCTATGTCCCCCCAAAATATAACCATGTCCTGTTGCTATGTCCCCCCAATATAACCATGTCCTGTTGCTATGTCCCCCCAATATAACCATGTCCTGTTGCTATGTCACCCAAAATATAACCATGTCCTGTTGCTATGTCCCCCCCAATATAACCATGTCCTGTTGCTATGTCCCCCCAATATAACCATGTCCTGTTGTTATGTCCACAGTCTGCTATGTCCATGAGCAGCTCAGAGTCACGTCACAGCACCATGAGCACAGTGTCCGTAGATCTCATGTCCTATCAGGACTCCCTGGAAAATGTCCTCACCTGGCTTTTGGACGCCGAGGAGGTTATGGAAAAACAACAGCCGATGGCCGATGACGTCAACAAAGTCAAAGAACAATTTAACCAACACGAGGTGAGTCTCGACTGTCCATTGGGACTGAGTGACTGGGGCACAGGGGACTGGGGCACCGGGGACCTAATGTCTTTAAAGAATGGTCCTTGGAATCGTAGTCTAGTGGTTCCATTGGCGCAAGCAGAGAACCTTTCGTAATTGTTAAAACATATAAATCTCAGCTTATCCACTTACAGTGTGATTTCTACAGACTGTAATTAAGTACGCGACCTCTTAAATGAGCAATTCAACCATACAAGCCATTATAATTACTTTTCGTTTATGAGTAGAGCAGAGGTTCTCAAAATTAAATGTCATAATCTTGTATTACTTAAAACACTCCAGTGAGGGGGCGCTTTTTCAGTTTGCATTTTAGAGATTGTTTTTCGTATCACTGTAACAATGTCACACAGTAGTAGGTTTGAAATAGTGTTCAAAGTTTCTGTACACGTAATATTGTTAGGGATTAAATCAGATGAGAATTATTTATTTATTTCTTCTGGTTTCCATATCAATCAAATAATAAACACCCTCAATTTTGACTGACTGACTCACTCACTGTTGCCTAACGCTAAGGGACATCACGCTGCTTTTTTTTTAAATTGAAAATATAGACTTAAAAATCATAATCAATTTGGTTTCCAGATTAACATTAACAATGACGTCATTGTTTTTATGAGGATTGTTAATTATAAAATACTTTGTGTACATTTCAGGAATATTTCGTATGTATCAAAAAAGGATAAGTTACTTTTGCTTTTGAAAAAAGTAGGCACCGTAGGCGCCCTACAACCCCTATTATAAAATACTTTGTGTACATTTCAGCAAGTTTAATATTTCGTATTTATCAAACAAGGACAAGTTAGTTGGACTTTTGAAAAAAGTGAGAGCCGCAGGCGCCCTAAAAATACTTGGGCGTCGTAGGCGCCACGGCGCCGCAGCACAACCTAGTATCAAATAACGCATGATTAGACCAGGGACTTGCAGTTGAAACTGAAAATATTGGCTAGTTAGAATTTAACATAAGACCCTTCCACGAACGAAATGGAAAGTCAATTCATTTAAGTTTATATAGAGCCCCGCTTGTTTAAATTATTGTTGATACCCACGGGGACGATGCGTGCCGGGCGCCACATTTTGTTTAAATGAAGGGCTTTCTTATACTTATACGACCAGCTGCTGCTATGTTTGTGTGGAAATGGAAAAGGGAGCAGGGGAAAAAACACCCTGGCCGGTCCGAAATAGCATTAACCCTTACGGGTGGGGCAGGCGCGTACTCAGGATCCACGCTCGGCTGAGTCGTGCCACCAGGTAACGTCACACGCGAGCGCGTCCTTCTCTCAAAAACTATAACTACGACAATGATGTTTACGCATTAGTTCAAATCCGACTGTTCAATATCAGCTACCCTGCACCTTAGGCGATAAATATTGCAATTTCGTAATTATCCTTAGGTTTTTGTGCTTGTTTAACAGAAAATATCTGAGGCATGGTTATTAGATATGTCTCAGATACGTGGACATATGCAAGAGAGACACGAAAGTAGCCAACATTGATATACAAAACTGGGAAAACCTGGCAGAGGATAGGTCCATGTGGCGGGCTATAGTGAAAGAAGGATCACTAGGAGCAGAGGAGCAAACTAGGGCAGAAGCAGTCGGGAAAAGAGCGAGGAGAAAGGCCAGGCAACACTGCCCCACTGCTTTCGTGTGTGTGTCATGCAGAAGAGACTGCCACTCAAGGATTGGTCTCATCAGCCACACCAAGAGCTGCAGATAATAAAGATAAATCTATCGTCTTTCGTAGACGGACAGATGCCATACAACAGAAAATAAATAGGGCTGCGGAAATGAACGATTAATTCATCGATTAATTGTTAAAAAATTTAATCGATTGAAATTAATTTGATCGATTAAAATTCGATTAAAATTTAAGTAAATATTTCTTTTTTTTCTTCTTCAAATTTATAAATAATTTATATTTTTTGTTGCTTACATACTTTTCCCTCGTATTATTATTATTTATTTATACGTGCATAAGTAAACAAAATGTTTTTCTTCCTAATTTCTTGCATAGCAGAACGAATTTGCTGTGTTACGTCACACAATTTGGGAACCATGGAATTACCGCGACTTAACCGATTTCGCGTAATAATGAATCGCAACTTAACGGGATCTATATATGCGTTATTATAAAAAATATAATTAATCGAAATTAATCAATTAATCGATTTTTCCCGATTGATCCAACAATTTTTTAAAATCAGTACCAGCCCTAAAAATAACCAAAACGACACGCTAAAAATTAGGACATATTAAATATCATTGTACCGTGCTAAATATGAAACGACAGAAACATCAAGTGACGTCATCTTTATGTTGTTATCATCCCCAGGAGTTTATGGTGGAGCTGACCAGGCACCAGGACAGCATCGGCGGAGTGCTGAAAGAAGGAAATGACCTTTTGGCTGACGGAAAGGTCACGCCCGAGGAGGATAAAGAGATCCGTACACAGATGAGCCTACTCAACAACCGCTGGGAGGAGTTGAGGGTCAAGGCCTTGGATAGACAATCACGGTAAGTACCCCATCCATCTATACCACAACCATCTGAACCTCAGATCTGTGAGGCTCAGATTTCTCGAATCCAAAACTCCAACTCAATCATCTAAAGACATACATTTTTTGTCACTTGAATTGAAGTTACGATGCCGAAATTTGTTTTGGGTGCCGAAATTTGTTTTGGGTGCCGAAATTTGTTTTGGGTGCCGAAATTTGTTTTGGGTGCCGAAATTTGTTTTTGGGTGCCGAAATTTTTTTGGGTGCCGCAATTTGTTTTCAGTTGAATTTATTACGGTGCTACATCTTTTTAATGGAAGTGAAATTTTTCCGAAAGGCACCCCTCACCCCCTTCCTGCAACTCTTAATCATTTAAGTATCTTATTATAATATCTTAATATCTTACAATCTCATAGTATCCAAGATTGCCTTTGTGAAATAAACTTTTTTTATACCACACACTTGCAGGCGCTGTTTTGGTCTTGTTGAACGCCGAAAAAGTCATTTATTGACGATATTATTCCAAAAAACAAAACAATTCACACCTGTCCTGTGTCATTAAGTGCAATCTTATTTAACCACTTCCTAACTGCCCATTGCGATCAAAATCCCTTCCCCAAGTGTGCATCGAGTTCTGCATGTATGAAAATAGCCCTGTGGATTACGTCGTTTGATTAGTTACCAATCTTACTGAATTACTTCGTTTGATTGGTTACCAATGTTTCTTTGATCAATTGGAGATTTTCGTACATTATTTAAAATTGTTAGTAGGGAAAAAACAAACGTATCAGTACAGTTAACGAAAAAAAAAGCGTAGAAGCAATACTATGATTGAATTTTTAAAATTGGCTGTAACGTTATAGTCTAGTTGTCCACATCAACCATAGATTAGATAACTGTTTACAGGGTCCTGAGTTCTTCTCACTGACAGCTGGCCTCGTGAACATAAACTACCGCGACTGATCTCAAAGACAAACACCGTGTAAGTTTATCAAACCTAATAATCCTTCACAGGCCAATCATCTCCGCTTTTTTTGGTATGTTTCCGCAAACTAATGTGTTGCCATTTACTAGAGGAGAAAATTCAACGCTGTAATTTTGTCATTTGAAACCACGAGCTGTGGTGCTCTGGAACTTGTGAGCACATTTTGTTATGTCCTGTTATATTATATGTTGTCGTCTTCTTACTTGACAGCAGCTTCGGCGACATCTTTGTTCATCTTTCGGCGTAATCCGAAGCTACGAACGTTTTCATTGTTAATCATTATCAGTTTATGGGTGATAAATTAGCCTCGCTTCAACAAGGTTCTGCAAAATATGGAATTTCATGAAAGCTAAAATAATTTTAATCTTTAAAAAAAATGATTGACCCATCCGACGTAAAAGCAGGACCAGCCGATTGCCGTTTCAATGGTTTTTTTAATCACCCGCGGCATTACTATATCATATAGTTTTATGGCATAGTCATCCATGTACGGAGCTACACACGGACTAATTGGTTCGGTCTTGAGAGTATCTCTAGAGATTGTGACAGCTTTGTAGGTCCGGGTGGGATAAGGGGCAAGAGGACATATGGTGTGCATGTGTGTGAGGGAGAGTGAGAGAAAGAAAGAGGGAGAGAGTTAAAGAGAATCAGAGAGTGTGCATTGTGCATGAGAGAGAGAGAGAGAGTGAGTGAGTGAGAGAGAGAGAGAGAGAGAGAGAGAATAGAAGAGAGTGAGAGAGGAGAGAGAAGAGAGTCAGTCCCAAGTAGTTCCATTGTCTGGTCCGTTGTTCCCACCGCCTACCGGCCGTCCTTGTATTTATCTCACTAACCAACATGCGCTGACAGCCTCCGTCCTATATTGAAATAGTGTAACAATATCTCACGAGTTGTATTACAAGCAATTAGTTGCTTTGTTTTTGTCTTGTGTTTCGATCGCGGGGCGTACATTCCATGTTTTTTGGAAAGATGTACAGTGTATTGTTTGAAATGGTGGCATCTGTATAGAAGGAGCGTCTGTAAACAGATAAGATCTGTTGTATGTACTCATGAGTTGTCGGCACATGTATATACTTATGAGAAAAGTGTAAATAGTTGTATATATAAAATGTGGACATATATTGTACTCGTTCCTGCGGTGCTGGTATCTTTTTCCACTTCTGAAAAAAAAATGTTTGTTTATTGTAGTACTGACGTTTAAGATGCAGTTTGATGTTGTCGTCAAGAAGGCTTCATGTTGTATTCGTGAAATTCTGTTAAACGATGCACTTATTGAATGCTCCAAACATAGAGGGTAATTGATTTATTGTGCCGAATGTTCTGTGTTCGATGGATAAGAAATGGGGTGGCTCGTATGATCCAGGAATAGCGGAAAGAAAGATCAGAAGACTGGGTGATTGGAAATATAAACATATGAGAGAGGATATATATATATATATTTAAAAGGAGAATGGTAGTAGAGAGATATAATTAGACGAGAAGTCAGGTTAGAAAATTATAAAGAGAGAGAGAGAGAGAGAGAGGGTGGGGGAATGCGGTAGAGAGATACGAAGAGAGACAGAAACTAAGTAAAAAAGTAGAGAGATATAAAGAGAGAGACAGTGGCTAAATAGGGCAGGGATCAACTTGGCCCTAAAGGGAGGTAAAAAAAAACAACAGGTTCCTCTCTGGAATAAGGAAGTTATCTAAGGTCATGAGCACGCCTCACAGTATTGTAGTGTTACATTCTTGTTAACTAACCACGGTACAGCTGTTATTGTCCTGTGTTCATGTAAACATGACGGTACAGCTGTTATTGTCCCGTGTTCATGTAAACATGACGGTACAGCTGTTATTGTCCTGTGTTCATGTAAACATGACGGTACAGCTGTTATTGTCCTGTGTTCATGTAAACATGACGGTACAGCTGTTATTGTCCTGTGTTCATGTAAACATGACGGTACAGCTGTTATAGTCCTGTGTTCTGTAAACATGACGGTACAGCTGTTATTGTCCTGTGTTCATGTAAACATGACGGTACAGCTGTTATTGTCCTGTGTTCATGTAAACATGACGGTACAGCTGTTATTGTCCTGTGTTAATGTAAACATGGCTATGGCAGTGGCAGGTTTACTAACGTTTATTAGAGACCATGTTGGGCAGTGGTCGTCAAATTACGGCTCCCATGCGGCTCTTTACCGACCTGGGTGAGGCTCGGCCAGTCGGCAAAAAATCGGTTTTGACCAGTAGGTGCAAGGCCAGAGTTCACATTTGGCTGTTTTGGCCAATGAGTGTGACAACCACTCGTGTATGGAGTAAATGTAAATAAATTCTTTTTAAATAATAATAAATTTTTTAAAGTTGTTTTCATTTGCATTTTCTTTTTAATATTTTTTTTTATAAAAAAGATTGTTTTATTTTCCCCAGGATCTCAATGTTCAACACATTATATGAGCTTTTAAAAAATAGTTTTGAAAATTTTGAATAGAAATAGAATGAGTTGAAAAAAAAAGAAAGATGATTGCGAAGATAAAATCAACAGACTTAAAAATAAATTTAACTTCCTTTCAGACGATCGGTTGTTAAGGGAGGGCAGACGTATTTTATTTTTTCTATATTAAACATATTCGAATTCTAGTTATTACCCTTTAAACTGATTTTAAAGGGAGTTCTTTCATACACCCCTTACGTCTACACTTTCTCAACATCAAAATAACTACATCATCATTACCCTTTGTCAGAAATAAAAGAAAAAGTGAGAATAATAGACATCAAGAAAATGTTAAATTATAATTCGACTTGACATCAACTAAATGAAAATCCAATAATTTAAAACCAAGTGGGGAAGTTTGTGTGTGTGGGAAGTTTGTGTGTTGGAAGGTTGTGTGGGAAGTTTGTGTTTGGGAAGTTTGTGTTTGTGTGGGGAAATAAGGGGTAGGGGGTGGTGGTATGGGTTGGTGCATTTTTAAAGTACGTTTCAGTTTCATCATTTTCCCCTGTTGGGTATATTTGAAAAGATATTATCTTTATGGTGATGCTGGATAGTTCCAAGTGGTCCCTGTCTGGGCTGGGAGTCCCGTACATTCCGTTTGGTTGTGGTTTATTGCAAAGGTGAGCCCACGAGCGTCCATGCTCTGCACCTGTGTGCGTGCGGGGGGGGGGATGGGGTGGATACCCCCTGCCCTACCAATACTATCCCGTCCCCATCAAAGGCATGGGGTGCTTGTACGACATTACGGAGCCAGCAGTTTGACTAGTTGTGAGTCTTGTATGTAGGAACTGAGCAGCGATGCAGCTATGATGTGCAATAAGTTTCCTTGTGGTTTTCTTTGAGTCTGGATAGACAACCGCAGCCAGTAAGTTATATCAACATTACTGGGTTTAGTTGAATTTTTAAACTAGTTTTCCAGTTCATTTGGCCTGAACGTATCTATGTCTATATACTAATATATGTATTATTGATTAGAAGTTGGAAACTAGTAAGATTAAAAGTTAATTCAATAAAATGGATGTGTTTGTTTACTTGGCATGAACGAATGAACGATGACTGTTTGTTTTCTGTATCTCTTAGTCTTAGTCATTTTTCCAAACTTACTGAAGACTGCACAAATGTGTTTTTTATTTTATTTAACACAATTTGTGTGTTGTTGTAATCGAGACGAGCAGCTGCGTACCTCGACTAAAAAGTCCTGCGGGCTAACTTACAAAAGATATATATATATATATATATATTATATATATATATATATATATATATATATATATATATATATATATACCAGTGTATCACCCGTCAAAAATGACGGAAGTTTTCAAAATAAATACACATCAGATTAAAAAATAATGTAATACAGAACTTGCATCTATTTTATTTATTTTTAGTTGATTCATTTAATATCATATTGAACAATTTTATGCGGAAACGTTCGAAAAGTGTTATTTTTTGGTGCAGTAATTTGGTGCGCTGCTTTCTAAAATTAGTAGCACTATAAAACAAAATCGATCGCAGCGCCACCTAACAGCATTGCATCCATACAGTAGACAACGGGAATTATGTATATTGATATATATTATATTAAATGGATCCTAAACAATACATCTATACCAATAACCCCCCAAAGTGCCACCCGAACAGCTCTCTTGCTCCCTCAAGCACCCCACGTCACCTTCCTAATGCCAATGGTGACGACTTTAACTTTTTATTAGCGTGGCTCAGAGGCGTCACTGCGGGCTGCGGAGATTGTGGGTCCGCACCGGGTGACAGACACCATCATATGTGTTGTTCACGTTATTTGAAACTGGCAGACTCGGAGTAGGTTTATGGGGTAGGGTTGTGAGGGAGGGGGGGACACCATGAGCCATCGCAATGGGTGACACCAACCCTAGTGACGCCTCTGGCGTGGCGGGAGTGTTATCTAACTCTGAATTCTAGTACTAAACATTGTGAACATTGAGACATCCGCCAATCTATCGTCTGCTGAACAGGAATCTTAAATTAAAGTAGCTACATTTTATTCCTGGTTTGAGAACGGTCTGTTTATAAAGTTGTTGCTTTTTAAAACGACACATTTTTGAGTCACGTGAAATTGTCGAGGGTCAGGATGATCTTACTCATTTGTGAAAAACAAAATTATTTACAATAGGGAATTTCTTTTTAAAGCTTCTATAAACTCACATCAATCCCAGCGTATGTTCTGATAATCTCACCACAACATGACCTTGATCTATCTTAACGCGACAACTCTCTAAATCACGTGCATGTGGAAAAAAAAGGCAACATTGGAATATACCCGTTAGTTTCGTAAATAATTTTATCAACGCACACCCCTGTCCGTGCATGTTCTCAAATTTGTTGGAATAAGATGGTCTGTGGTTACTTATCGTTCTTCTACCACTAAACGCCAGGTGGTTGTGGAGATTCTGAAAGGAAAAAAAAATAGTATTATTTAAATGTCAGTGGCATTCATAAAATGATAAGTGAAAACAAGCATGGGTAGTGGGTAGCATTCGCAAACGGTAGAACCATTCATGAGAAAGTTATTTAAAGTACTTATTTACAGTAGGCACTTGGTTAAGATCCATCTATGTGTTGGCGGCTTCACAAGCCCACAATGTTACTGTTATGGAGGAGACCAAGGTAGGCAATATCAGCTATACACTTTACTAGTCAAGATAGTAATATTTCATGTTTACAGCTTTGTATGGGCCTATATCTAGATATAATTATTTCATGTTTACAGTTTGTATGGGCCTATGTGTTTATGTATGTGGTGTTTGCGGGTGGGGGGAAAGGGGTAGGGGGGGGGTTCTCCGTCAAAAAGCACAGTCTCTTTCTATGCAAGTCATCCTACCTATATACATCAAATTATTAACTTTCTCATTCGTGCTTGGTCATATATTAATACATTAATACATTCATAATATTTCAAAACGAGAAGTCTTCTTCTTCATTTCGACCATCTCTTTACCTGCAAAATTTTTCACAAAAAGAAATTACAAAACCTGTTAACACAGATCTGAGATAATTTCTGTATCAGAAACAGATGGCTGATGGCGTATCATTGCATTATGAACAAACCATCCTTTAATTGGATGGATCATTGTTTGTTTTGTTGTTGTTTTGCTATTTGATTAATTTCTTTACGCAGGCAGCAAAACTGTTTCGTCCAAATAGCATATCTTGTAAGTATGAAAACAAATTAATTGATGAGTTTACTATTATAAATAGGGCTTACCATTACATACAGGTTATACTACTGAAAGTACATTTATTATTACGGTAATGGCGACAAGGCCATTGGTAAGAGTCGACTTGGTGAGACAGACAAAGACAACAACACATTAATGTTTGCTTCATTGTCTTGAGACGGACCCCAGAGATTAGCACCGGGGGAAGTGAGCAAATCTTCAGCCTTGTGTTGTCAACAAACGAGCACCACAACCACAGCCCTACACCACTAGCCGCGTGATAACGTAAACAACACCCCACACCCTCCCCCTTTAACACACACACACACACACGAGATAGCAAGGCAGATGGGAAGAAATGAGAGTTGAAAGGTCACGCTGCTACGCCCGTCGTAGTGCTCAGCTTTATTAGATTTAAGGACTCCTCTTATTTTAAAACCTTACCTTGGTGGCGAATGAGGAACCAGCAGACTCTTGGAATTTATGCTCTTAACTTTTTTCTTATTTGCACGCAGCCAATTTGTTTATGGCATTGAAAGGTATTTCACGTTTCTCTATAGAAATAAAATTATTATTTCAAATGAATGAAGAAAGTCATTTCTGTATAAAATAATTCCTGACAATCACAAGGCGCCGTTGGAAACAAATGGACCAGAGACTTTGATAAACAGCTACATTTACTTTCTGGAAAAGCGTTAAACGTTCGTCATTGACGGGTCTTACTTAACCGACTTAACGTTTTGTCTTCAAAACAACGTTTGAATGGAGCTTACTGAAATGATTTACGGCAGTAATTAAAATCTAAGTTTTATGTAGAGTGTGCCGAAATATTACCTAGCATTATTTAATTTAGAATATTACAACTAATTAAATTGATGGCCAAGTCTTTAAATGGAAATATCACTCAAAGAGTTTGTAATAAATGTTGAATAAATGGGTTAAGGGTTTGTGCATGTACACATTAGTTATACATAAGACAAATGATTTTACCTCATTTATGAGATGTGCTCCGAATTTAATGGAAAAATAATTTTTATAAGTAGTATGTGTGTGTAAATTACGTCCTTTAGGATTAGGTTAAGTAATAGAAATAGTTATTCTGTTTTCCGCTTCTTGCACCTCTGAATGTCATAATATGGCATTCAGCTAAAATTTTAAATGTTGTTTGTTATCATCATCAACAATGACCACCTCTTTATGTAAATTTCATTGGCTCATGAGCTGTTTTCTTCCTCTACCCCAGGCTGCAGAAAGTTCTGATGGACCTACAACAGAGTCAGCTTGATGACCTCGGAAATTGGCTGACGTCCATGGAAGCCAGGATAGAGAAGCAACAGGTCATCGGAGCAGATCTCACAGCCATCAAGAACCAGGTGGAAGAACACAAGGTAAAATATTAAATTGTTTAAAAATCTGACCAGTTCTCTGCAACTAAAATAGTGAGGTCCAAGTCCTGTTTTAATTTGCACATGAGTAAAGACCAACTGGTGCTTTCGCAAAAGCCTTGGAGTATATCTTCAGTTTCTGGAATGCAATTTCAATCAACTTGAATTAGTTGCCTAACTAGGGTAGGTTCTACAGTGTCCTTCATTAAAAACTTCCAAAAGTCACTCCCCGTTATACTGAAACATTTGCCTTGAATCACACTGATCAATGGAACTTCTTGTATTTTGCCAAGATGTCAGATTATCACTTCAGTACAATCTCTATTTCAAGAATGTTGATTCACTTATTTGAGCCACAGATAGATAGTACAATTAGAATTTTCGCAGAACAGAAGAATTCATCATCGGTTTTGTAGTTTAAATATTTTTAGAAAGTATGATCCTTACATTTGTAAAAAGATTTGGAATAAACAAAATTTTTATTTCTTTTTGCTGTTCATGCCAGAGATCTAAAAAAAAATAAGTATGTGCTTTTAATTTAATTCCCAGTGTCATTAATCTAAATTAGAGATAGGTAACTAGCAAAACATAAGGAGTAGCAATACATCTTCTTCTCCTCTAGTGAAATTAATTTTTTCATCTTGTTTCTTTAATTTCTTTAATTTCCCTTAAAATAAATCAAATCTAACTATAATTTAATTTTAAAAAAAAATGTGCATGCTGTTATTGAGAACTATAGGTTGCATGCTTATATAGCTCATCTTTACGGCCAAACATACATAACATACATACAAAGAGAATTATTATCTATGATTCTAAGATATACCTTTTTATAACTTAACTTTTTAAATAACTCTGCCCTCCATTTTCTTAATATTTACCACCAGGCAATTCAGAAATGCCTGGAGGAGCAGCAAAAGAAAGTGGACAGTCTCCAGAATATGGTGGTGGTTGTTGATGAAAACAACACAGAGTCCGGTGAGTTCCCCTTCATTTAATCAAGATCATCGGCACAATGCCCTGACCCTCCCTCCCCTACTCAATTTTCTTTCCAACTGGGTTTCAGTTGTTAATACCGCTCATGACATAAAAAGAGTGATTATATAAGAAATAACTTTGCTTTCCTTTCAATTTAAACATAACAATAGACTAAGTTATAAAAAAAATTTTGGGTTGATATCCTAGCAGATTTTAAAGTGTTAAGTCTTTTCAGAAATATGTCAAGGTTTAAACAATAATTAATATAAAAAGTAATTGATAAAAATAAAATGGATATGCACACTTCATCAAAGTGTGTGCTGCTATGGAGAAGCAACTGGAGTCACTGGGTAAACGATGGGCTCAGATCTGCCGCTGGACAGAAGAGCAGTGGCTGCTGCTCCAGGAACTTCTCATGAGGTGGCAACAGTTTTCTGATGAGCAGGCAAAGTTCAATGATTGGTTGACGGAGAAGGAAGGGATCCTACATGACATGATATCAACAAAACTTGCCACAGCGGAGCAGGTCATCCATCAAGTGAAATACTTGAAGGTAACTTCTTATTTTTTTATGAATTGTTGTTTGAAAAAAAATTCTTAGGTTATGTCTAAAAAAAAATAAAACAAGTTCAGGCTTTTCATTAAATTTGTTTATGATTTGAAAGATTTTACATAAACAAGTTTATCTTTTTAACAGGTGTGTTGGTTATTTACAAAAGAATGTTACAGTTTTTCTACAGAAATTTATAAATGTACATTTTCTGATTTTCAAATATTGTAATGTTTTAAAGTGAAATCGGCCATTTTTTTCTTACCTTAATGGAAGTATCAAATTTATTTCACTGAAAGTCTATAGAAAATGACATGGTGGAACAAGTGAGAAGGTTTGACGCTCTAAATGAGTGTGGTCAGCAGATTGTGTCAGTAGTGGACAACCAGGAGGCCATCACAAAAATATCCACACTTTTGGAAGAGTTCCAGGAAAGATGGGAGAAGCTTGTTCAAGATATGGAATCTCAGAGCAAAGAGGTGGGTCGCTGGAGGATTTGTTGCATGGTTTTTACCAGTGTCTCTAATAACAAATTTATGTCTTTTTACTGCTGTAGTTTCTTTAAATTATATTTTGTGCTGCAGTTAGAACCTTTTACAAAAGTAGCGTAAGAAACTGGGATAAATTAGTCTTTGTGACCCTCCTTGATTTAAAATATTTTGATTTTAATTACTTGTACATACAAAATTTGACTTGAAAATTTTTTATTTAAAAATTTAAAAATCTGCAGCAAATATGTGGCACAGAAGAATATGAAATTAATAGGTTTCTCACTAATGCTATTGCATTCTAAGTATTATATTTATTGCATGTTTATAACTGAAATTTGTATGCAACACAATTTTTAATTGATGCCATTTAAATTTTCTTAAATCTAGATTGCTAATTCTGGGGTAGAATTGTCAAAGGTCACAGACTACTATGAGGAAGACACCATTGAAGCAGAATCTTCTCACACAACATCCGCTGTGCACAAGAAAAGGAGACTTGAGTCAGCGTCCAGGTCAGAGTTTGACCTTGAACTGAAGAACCTCTTGGATTGGATGGATAACGCAGAGTCAACCTTAAATCTCCTGGTGTCAGAAAACCCACAAGAACCATTTACAGTGGAAGAACAAAGAGTTCTAATCCAGGTTATTTTTCATATAAAAGACATTTAATTATATAAATATTTTTCAAAACAAAGAATTGTCTCTTCAAACTTAATTAAAAAAATTTTTTTTAAACCGTTACATTGAAATAAAAATTTTAAAAATCTAATTTGTTGTATTTTAATGAATATATTATTTTTTGGCATCCACTTTAGTTGTTTTAATGGCATTAGCAATTTTCTTGCCAATATCAATGTTATAATGCAATGTTAATCTATTATTAGCAATGATAATTGTAAATTACCTCAGTCTCCTAGTTTTACCTATATTTTGTGTCATAAATAAATTAGTATGCTTAAAATTTGATTAATTTTGTGAAATTGTGCCTTGATTTACATGTTGAAATCAATTTGTACTAGGACACAGAGAGCTCTGTCAGGACTCATCAAATTGATGTACAGCGGCTACTTACCCTTGGTGGAACTGTAATTACTGAGCTTAAAATTGGTGAGGAAGCTGAAACAAAATTGGTTACAACAATTAAGCTTAACCTAGAAACAAACGTATGTTGTATTTTTTAAACCAAAATATGTTCATATTTTTTAAATTAAATATTTTTTTTTAAAAATGTATAATTCTCTTAATATCTATTCTTCTCTTCAATCAGCGGGTGAGCCCTATGACACCATGACCATTGTAATCAAAGGCCTTGAGGAAAGATGGCAGAATCTCAATGAAAAACTTGCTAATACACAAACCAAGGTTTTTTGCTGGTTTAATTCTTTCATGAACTTTAAATAAATTATATAATTAATTTTTTTTTACAATTTTAATTTAAATATGTAATAGAGGAATGATTAAATAACAATATTACTGTTTTTGGGGTTAAATAATGAAATTCTTGATAAAATAACTTTACTACATATTGACCTTAATTTAAAAAAAATGTTGATTACTTGAATTCAAATAAGGTGCTTATTTTTTTTTACATGTATGTTGTTTCTGTAGGTGGACTTAAATTTTGAAATGAAAAGATTCTATGCAGAGTTATCAGCCCTGCAGGATCTCATGGCCACCTATGAAAAATGGATCAAGTCTGCCGACAGCATAGCTGACGATGCACCAGAAATTATACGTCAGCTAGATCAATGCAAGGTGGGGTAGCAATTGTCAAATTAAATTTTGAGTGTACTTCAAAGGATATTTAAAAATAATTTTCTTAAAAAATATGTTATTTGTGATGTTTGGTTGGGGGTGGTTGGCTTTTTGTCCCTAAACATTCTGTATGGGCATTTTGGGACAATACTGGTTGGTTCGTGGTGTTCCAAAGATGAAGAGGTACCTTAAGAATTCTAATGTTTTTCACCCAATGCTTGTCTAACCTGTAGAAATCAGGAACCCATGAAAGCACTATAGCTTAACAATAAAATCATAACTGACCTGATGCAATGAGATCTTAATAAAAAATTTGTTTAGTTATGATAACTTAGAATTTGCGTTATAAAAGTGAGGAGGTGGGCAGAACAAAGAGTGTTAATATTATAAGTTTTAGTTAGGTGGTTGAAAGCACAAATAAGGGCTAAGAAAGCTCTAGAGGTATGTAGGGGAAAGAAGTGCTGTAAAACAATCCCCACAAAATGATTTATTTAAATAAATCAATATCCTGAAAATGGCAACAGCCAATTTCAAAGCTAAAAAATATATTATATTTAATAATAGTTAACTGAAAAATTGATAAGATGCTGAAACAAAATCAGAAATAAAATTAGGCATTGCCAATTTATACATATTAATTTCCTGCTGCAGTCTACTTTAATGTTTCATTTTTAAATATATTTTATGTATTCATGGTATATAAACAATAAGAAATTTTTCTGATCCCTGTTAATAATAATTTATTTTTAAAATAAATATTTAAATAATTTTAATCACAAACCATTTAAATTTCCTTGTAGGATCAGGGTATGCTTTGGTTGTGCCAATACTTGACATTCCTGTGTTTTCATTCAGTACCCAACTTACCGGTATTAATATTCCAATTGGTTTCATTAACCCCCACAAAAATCTATACATTTCTTTTTAATGTTAAAAAAGGTTAAAGTAAAAGCAATGCAAGCACACCAAGACAGAATAGACAAGCTCAGGATATCTGGGGAACAAATCACCAGACAGTATGATACGGCACAAGCCATCAAATCTGACCTGGATAACTTTACTCACAAATGGCAAGAGGCAATGTCAAAACTTGGTAAGCATAAAACATTAGCCTAGTTCTAGCATAGAAGAACTATTTGATAATTTATTCTAATATACATAAGATTTGAATTTTTAGCTAACATTAACAAGTTTGAAATTTAGTGAACAAATTTTTCATATTTTAAAGGGAAAAATAAAAATTGTTTTAGTGTGTTTTTCACACAATTTTAAAAAATGGAATGCATGCAGAGAAGGGAAAAACATTTATTTAAAAGCATTAAACATGTTTGGAAAGACTTCTGTTAAAGTATATTATTTTTAAAAGTTAAACTGCTGTATCATACATTTTTGTATTAAGTACCAAGCTTCCATATTCTACAAAGTGCAATTTTCCCTACAAACATTACGCTAAAATAATTATACTCATAAATTTGTCAGAAATAAGTCCAGCTTTCAACTTAGGGTAAATCCCTATTAATAACTTTAAATCATATGCAATTCAATTACTATGTTTTGCTTTTAGCCTTGATATGGGTTTGCTGGTGTTGTCAGTTTTCCCTTTGGGGTTGGCATTTTCTTTCTATCTTTTTTTAAAAATTATTTGTTTAAAAATATTAAAAATCATGTCATCAATCTTTCTGTTACCATTTATTAAATAAATCTAAATTTTAAAGTCAATAAAGCAACTTCATAATTGGTTAAGAGAAAAAATGTAATTTCCATAATTCAAAAAAAAATTATTGAATTTTTTTTAGTCTCTCCTTTTGAACACATTTAAAAAGTTTTTATACACAGTAATATTCAGTTACACAGGCTATAAAATGAATATTATAAATTTATGAATGAAAAGATTCAGTTATACATTTTTGTTAACAGAAAATTTTGTAATAAGAGAAAAAAAAGAAATGCATGAAAAAATCAGTTGCATTTTATAATTATTTTCATTCATTCATGGTTTTGTTTAATTCACTCATTCTTCTGATCATGCATCCCTCATACTAATGGAAATGTTTACAGATGGCGAGGATTGTAAGTAAAAAGGGAATTCTCATTAAAAAAAAAGATTCTGCATGTATCAAAATTGTTTTAGCTTCCAACTCATATCTCTTGTTGTCCTTGAATTTAAAAAAAACTTAGTTTTTGTTAGTCCTTATTACTAATTAGGTTACATCTACATTTACTTTGAAATCTCACACCCAGATTGTCCCAAGGAATGCATTTAAACTTTATGTATTTAATTTTTATGTCAGTTTTTTTTCTTCTTCAAAAATAATTTGTAAGATTAAGGAATTTTACTTTATAAAGTAAATTGACTTAGTCCGGTTGAAATATATATTGTTGTTGCTTTATTTGTATTTAAATTCTCAAAACGAAAAGGTGTATATATTCCCACATTGTTTTGTACAGATACGATGCAGCACTAACTTACTGATTGTTAAAATGTGCTTCATAAAATGTTAATTAATGTGTTCATTGTATGCCATCATCAGTGAGAAATTGATTTGTTAAGCTGAAAGAGTTTAGGATTTGTCAGACAGATTTGTTTTCCTGTCTCAATGTTTATGCACCGTTATTCAGTTTTTTTTATTTCAAGCATATGTAATTACTTATGGTCTTAATAAAGTGACATCTATTTTTTCATTTTTGTACCTATTGTTTTGCTTGTCCACTCCTCTGTCAACATCATATTTGTGTACTTAAATGCATTTTATGCATTCAGAAATCTTTATCCGCAATTATAAATGTATGCTATGGAATAAAATCTTATAGATAGTCATTTATTGTGTAATTAGACATATTTAATTATAAAGGAGGAATTGAGAAAATGATGTATGAATTTATTTATGCTTAAACTTCCCATCACATAATTTGCATTACCAGACCAAAGACAGAAACAGCTCATAGAGGCGCTGGATAGGGCACCGCCCAGAACATACCTGGAAGCCATGACTGTTTTCAAGAAATGGGTTAAAGATGTTGACAAAGTTATCAAGGCTGAGAAGGTCCAAGTGGGCAATTTATCATCTATGACATCCCAGTTGGAGATGTACAAGGTAATTTACACTACCAGCTGTGTATGTGATCTTGATAGTGTTATCCCTAATTTATCCCATTCTGTTAAACAACTTCATTTCATGTCTTGCTTCTTTAATCCTTTTGAACTACTTTAAGACAACATTTATCTATTGGCCCAAATAATACACGCCAAGACATTGTCAGTGTGGCTTTTATATCAGAAATAAGAATGGTTCTTGCATTTCTTGCTCAACTTACTATTTTAATAGCTAACTCCCCTTGTTGTCTTTTATACATTTTAAAAATATCTTTTGTGGTCTCTTGGAAAATAAAAACATCTCAAAAGGAATAGGCACAGCAGGGACATATTTTATGCAGTTTTTCAAATTAAATCTCACTGTAGTAAATGTAAGAGAATTTTAGACTTCAACAAACAGGAATTTCTCCAGACAGTTTCATTATAAGTGTAGTGTTCAGAAAAATTGCTGGCATCAATTATGAAACACAGGATACCTAATTTGCATAGAGCTCAGATTTCAGTTTAATCATATTGAGATTTCTGTTAAATTTTATTAGTTCATTTAATTCCCAGCATGAATATAAATAGTATATTTTTTCAACAGTTTTATTTATTTCATATCAAGGCTCCACATCAAGAGGTTTTAATGTCTCCATACTTCATTTTAAGTTTAGCTATTCATAGTGCTGAAGAAAATGCCATTAAATAGTTTTTTGTTTTATCTGTAGCCTTTCATTTGAAATCCATTAGACGACATAATAATGTAACCAACTGCAATATTGAGTATAGTTTGCATATATTCACTCAAATATTCTTCACCTGCTTGCTTTTGAAAGGCCTCTGAATAAAAATTTCATAAAAATACGCACATGTGAACAATGACAAACCATATTTGCAATCAGTTCATAAGCAAATATTTGGTGCAATTCCAAATAAGAGTTTTACTAAATAAGTAATTTATTTGAACAGTTACTCAAAAAATTTGATGGACCTAGTTGGAGTAAAAAATGTCTAGGATACCTTCTACAACAAAAATGTCATCTAAAATGCATTTTTAGTAAAATGTGTATTGAAGGAAAAAACTGCCTTCTTAACTTTTTTGTTGTTGTAAAATTGTGTTTCTAGAGCTATATTACCAGCTTTAATTATCACATATTTTTTAAATGCAGGAATTAAGTAAAGAAATACAAGAACACAAGCCTAGCCTTGATTACATTAACAAAACTGGCCGTGACCTCATTTTGAAGACCCCAACTGATCGAGCGAAATCACTTCAAGTCGACCTGGATGACCTTAATACTGATTGGATCACGGTGTCTACAGCAATAGAACAGCGCCTGGCAAAGCTTGAGAAGTCTATCTCTAATGCTAAAGAATTTCAGGTATTTTGAATGACCGTTATATTTTAAATTCGGGAAGTGACTTCTTAAGACTTGGAGGAAAGATTTTTATACCTCAAAATACCTCAAAAATTATTTTTAAAAAGTCATAGGGCAGGAAATCCAATTTTCTTTTATCTGACAGGATCAAATGGACGGGCTTATTAAATGGATGAATGAGATGGAGGTCTTCTTACATGCTCCCGACCCGTCTATTGGAGATATCGCAGCTTTACAAGCACAACTGCAAGAAAGCAATGTTAGTAAACCATGTAGTTTTATTAAGTATTGCTTAGGGAAATTAAATTAAATCTTAGATCATGATTTTTATTTTTTTTATCATCTTCTATGCTTTGTTTTTGCTAAAATCAGAATTTAGACATTTTCCTATATTTTTAATATCGTGTCTAATTATCTAAGTAAGTAAATTAAAATGTAAATTTATTTCAATCTTACTAAATAATAAATGAATATTAAATTCTATATTAAAATATGATGAATTAAGATTTCATAAAATATGATTATTTATTTTTTTAACTGTCAAGGTAGTTGACAAGGTATAAATGTATAATAAAAAAAAATTATCGGGCAAACTCCTTAGAATTTATCCACTTAATTTTACTAGCATGGTTTACTTATTAGAAACATATACAAAATATACCTTATGTAAACACTTTTACCTTCTCTCATACTGAAAATTTAGTTAATACTTAAAATATTTGTCAGGGTGTGGAGGAAGACATCAAGACCTTGCAGACAATTTTCAAAAATGTAAACTCCATGTGGAAAACCATCTTGAACGATGCAGAGCCAGACTATAAATCCAAGGTGGAGAAGGAAGTCAATGACTTGAACAACCGCTGGGAGAAGGTTGTTGACCTTGCCTCCAAGCAGAATGAACGTCTGAAAGAAACCCTCAGGAAAAGCCAGACAATATACGAGCGTATTGAGGGATTGAATATCTGGCTGACTGAGTTAAAGGAAAGCCTAACAAACAAAGATTACTCAGTAGAGAATGCCAACGACCTTCTGGTAAAGGCAAAGAAGTTCAAGGTACTTATTTAAAAATTTTAAGAAATACTTGAAAAAATTTTTTTTGTAGCATTTACAGAAACACAATATGTAATCGCTGTAATAAGAAATCCTTACAACTAAAGTAAAATATAAAATATGTAGAAAAAATAAAAATGCTTACTATTTAAGAGTAACTTCAATGCAAAAGTTTTAAGGTCACATGTTATATAACAATTAATCGTGTACATTTAGCTCTCTCAGGTCAGTTGTTTCTAGAAAGATTATCATTTCCTTCATATTTATTTTATGTAAGTAAATGTTTTATTTACAAAATATGATATTTTTTAAATTAAACTTCAATAAACTTTTTATTTATCTAAAATAATAAAAATCTTTTCCTTCTTTGGTACAGAGTCTTAAAGCAGAAATTGAAGGCAAGAAGCCAGAAGTAAATGAGATATCAGATGAAGCCAAAACAATGATCACAGTGTCTCAACCTGGATCTCTGCAGGTAAAAATCCTTGTCTGATTCTTCTTTTAACCTTTAACATTTTTTTTTACAAATGTTATCTTTGTACGCATTATCTTAATTTTTTTGGTAATGGATTGCTACTAAAAATTGCATAAAACTGGAAATGTCAGAAGTTAAAAATTAGATAATTTTAGCATAAATACAGTTTTAAAAAAAGGTGTTTTATCCATTTTTATAAACATAAATTTCACTTAAACTGATATATTATATAAAACACAAGATAAAGATAGGCTTTATAAAAAGGAACTTTAACAAATGTAATAGAGATAAAAAACTAAAATTCTACCTCACTTTGGTGAGACCTGTACTAGAATATGCATCTTCTGTATGGGACCCATCCACCAAAGAAAACATTGATAAACTAGAAAAAATTCAAAGAAGAGCTGCCAGATTCATTACTGGAGAATATTCAAAACTGACAAGAATAACACCATTAGTTAAATTGTTAAACCTTGAAACACTAGAGGACAGAAGAACCAAGAGCAAAGTAGTAATCATACATAAAGCAATTAATTCTAATTTAGAAATACAACACAAAGATAACTTAATACAACCCTCGGATAGACATAAGGATAAAAACACCTTTCTTATTCCGTATGCAAGAACAAACACATACAAATTTTCATTCTTCCCGTCCGGAATTCGGGCGTGGAATGGGTTGCCTGAAGAATCCAGGAAAACCAACACGTTATCAACATTTAAATCTCTAATAAAAATGCAGGACTAAACACAAACCATAGATAAGCGTAGGACGCAGTAATCTTCTGTATAGAAGGAGCGTCTGTAAACAGATAAGATAAGATTAGAAAGATATACAAAAGAATTGTGTGATCAAAACAATAAATTAAAGATTTATTTATGGACTAATACACAAGTAAACATTTTGGCTAATTCCTTCATCAGTACAAATTCATTGTTTTGATCACACAATTATATCTTATTTAAAAGCTTTATCGCAGTCCTATTCTATATAATATAGATTATATGACTATTTCTTAGGACTTGGCCCGACTTCTAATGCGTCTGACTGCTCTGTGGGATGATGTCTATAATCGTGTAGACCTTTACAACAAACTTTTCCAAACAGCTGACACTAAATGGAATGAGATGAGAAAACTACTAGATGTATGTAAAATATACTCTTTTTAAAGTTGTTTTAAAAATAAAAAGGCCCTTGATAATAACTTATTTTGGAAAAAAATAAAAGCTGATTTCATAATTGCTTTGCTCTATTATATTTTGTAAGTGCATTCCAAGCTACAAAGATAAACCAAAATTGATTTTATAAAGGATGCTCTTTAAAAAAAAATATAGTTTCAGATCTTTGTGTCCATTCTCAGTTTTAAGAATCATAATCTCATTATAATTATTGTTTTAAAATAATGCAATAATTTTGTTCACACCACAGATTGAGAGGGACTACTTGCAGTCTCTAGAAAAGAAAGTAAGGAGATCTTCAGCCACCAGCTCTGATGCTGAAGACATATCAGAGGAACTCAATGTAAATATTTTAATTTTCAAATATAACTTGGAAATATAGTTTTTTATTCACTAAACAAATGACTAGCTAATTGAAAATGTGATATGATTGATTGTATTTCCATAAAAATTATTGTGTAAAATTTAGTTTACAAATCTCTATAACTTCATCTAATTGTTGATTTAAATAAAATTTAGTTTACAAATCTCTATAACTTCATCTAATTGTTGATTTAAATAAAATTTAGCACATTATTCTACAGGTCACCATATTTATACATCTACATTTTACCTATAAATGTCGACGTCCAATATTTAAAGTTATAATCTTCTCATGGTTATTTAATTCTATTCACACTATTTAATATGGAGAGAAAATGAAATTATTTACTGCTAATAACACACCTTATGATGTCTCTCTTTGATACAGGATGTTGAAACCTTCTTAGCTGATCATTCCACTGAGAATAAACGCCATATTCAGGAGTTGGCCAATCATCTTATTGATAACTCCATCATGGTGGACACTGTAAAAAAAGAACTGGATGACTTCCTCAGAAGAAATGAAAAGCTTGAAAGTGATGTAAGTTGGCTGACTAAAACCCATTTAAGTATTGAAGTTAGAAGAAAAACCTTTTTAATGTTAAAAATGGAATATTGATGCCCACTTTAATTTATCTGTTGATAAAGGTAGAAACATGATTGGTGCACAAATTTCAAAATAATTTCTTATTTTCTAACATAGTCATTAAAATTTCCTAGTAAAAAATATATGTTAAAGTTATAATGCATTTTAAAGCTAGTATGCTTCTATTTGTAAATGCTTTATACTCCATAAATCTCAGAAGTTAAGTTTCATTATATAAAACAACAAAAAAATATACAAATATACAAATTTCGCAAAAACTAAAGAGAATATTGTTAAAAATATAGGCAAGAGGAAAAATTCAACGGCTTGAGAAGTCCATACAAAGGGCTCAGACCATTGAGCGTCAAATGTTGGAGATGTCTCACTGGATGGTAGATGTCTCACAACTTTTACAAAACAGATTGGATGCGGATATGTTAGCTGGTGATGTTCCACAGGAAAATGAGGTCAGTTATTCATCTGAAACAATAAAGCTAATTTAATTGTTTTCTTTTAAATCAAGAAATCCATGACATATCTGTAACTGTCGGTTACATTTTATAAATAAAATTATTTTTGGCATTTGTTCAAGTTTTTATTAAAAGTTTTTAAAAACATTTCTCTGAATGTAATATTTCAACTGATTGTCTACTGTGCCAGACTTTACAACTGGAGTTCAAACAGCAAGAAGAGCTTCTAGAGGAACTTGAGAGAAGTGTAGCCGAGTACAAGCAACAAGGAAAAATGGAAGCATCTGCGAGGCTGGAGCAGCAAACTCAATTACTTAAGGTTGGTTGTAAAATAACTAATTGTTTCCATCAAAGATGATGCTGGACCAGCATTTGCTGGTATAATCAAATGCTTTTAGTTCTTGTTAAGGGGGTTGAGAGGTATCAAGTCTTGAATAAGACACCATCAAAAAATGTATTCCTTATAAAATGGGAAAATAATTCCTAAAATTTTCAAAAATTTTGGCTAATACGATTTTTTAATGGAAGCAAAACACCTGCCCAGATTCCCATAAAAACCTGTAGCCAGGAATAAGTTTATAATGAGAAATTTCAATGGCACTTCTATTGGCTGACCAGTTGGATTATATCCAGTTGGATTATATTAAGCAATAATTGTTTTGTTTTTATTAGTTATTTTAGGAAAAATTTTGTAGATTTTTATAATTATTTTCTGCATTAATTTAAATAAATTAATAGTCAAACTTTTTGCTTTTTACAACTTTCTGATCCAAAGCTCTTATAAAAATGAAGATAGAATTATTGACAGGGCACTAATGGCAGCCAAGTTAAAAAGAATTTTCAGAAATAATCAAAATTTTCAATGATTTTTAAAATAGTTCTTAAAAATCTTGTACTTCAAAATTTTTCAGGCCAGTTAGTAAGTGTTAACAGTAACATGTATAATATTATTTATTATATTTCATTTTAACAAGTTACATTAATTCTTTTTTACTTAGGTCCCACTATGTCATGGTAGATTATTTCCTTCAATTTTAACAGAGGTTACACTTTTAGTAATTTTTAAAAATGTCTTTTAAATTACTATAACTTTTAATTCAGCTTAAAATAAAATAGAAGTCACACAATATTTTGTTTTTGCTCCACAGAAACATTTTGCTGAGGTAATGGTAAAATTTCATAAATTCCAACGGCCGGCAGACTTTGAACCTAAGATGACCCATGTCTGGCGTGAACTTGGTGCCATCCAGGGCACGGTTCACCTCCTGGAAGTGCCCAGCGATGACCCTGAAGCTATACAGGAAAGACATGACAATTGTATGGTGAGTGCTTATTACCTCTTCCCTTGTTTTGATCAACATTTTTTCTTGAAGGCTAGGAATTTTACAGTAAGCTTCACTACCCACTTCTTTGGAACTTAGACTAGTGGTGTGCAGAAGGAGATTTAGATAGAACCGTGTAGAGAACTTTAGTCTTAATTGGTTAAAATTCTAGTTTAGTTGAATTTTATTTTTACTGCTAGATTTTGAAAGGTAACCAATTTTGTATCATCTTGCCAGGTTAAAAAATCAAAATAAACATGAGTTAAAATATTTTAAAATAAATATTTGATAATTTATTGCTGAAGTAACACAATAAAGCAGAGTATTATCAGTTTAATAACATTTCAAATTTTTTTAAATGTAGTTCCTCAACCACCCTAGTCTCCAAATATTATTTTATCCTCCGTCCCCCACCTCCTGTCCACAATGTAGTTTATTTTTTGAAATTCGCAGAAATTCTGTTAGCAATTGCTATCAGTTTTTTTTTATAGCAGACTTCCTGTCACCCCCATACCTTCCATATGATTGTGCATGAAAAATTCTGTCCATTTCAAGGCTATGCATGAAGACACAGCTTTCTTGATATTTTCTAAACATCAACAATGCATTAGTTGTAGGTCACCAAAATGCATAAATTGCATACACATTAAAATGGTCTCAGGAGTATTTATTTGATGGAAATCATTTTATTTAAAGTGTTAAATGTTGTTGTTTTTTCTTAAAAAATTGTTCGTTTTGCATTTGATAAGGTTTGGGTGGGTGGGGGGTAAATTGTGTATATTTTAATTCTATACTTATTTTATTGATTTATTTTTCTTGACCAATTAAAGATAAAATACCATATAAGTGTTATAAGTACTGTACATCTTAATTTTTTTTTATTATTTCAAGTAACTATTCAATTTGCATTAAAGTTGATTTATGCAACTGATAATTCCATAATATTCCACTAAACATAACAAACTGATATTGGAAATTTTTGTATCATTCACTAATGCATCTGCATAAGCTGAACTGAATATCATAGTTAACATAATTTATTATATTAACATAATAATGGACCATTGCTTTTCTGCTTTACAACACATACCAGTCAGCTTCAAAATCGTGTCAATTAATTTTTTTAAAAACAGTTCATTGTTCATTCAAATATTGTTATTAGTTTCTTGCAAACCAAAGTCTTTTTAAGAAAAAAAAATCAATCAAATAACTAGTTTACTAATCAAAGATTAAAAATGTCTCCTCAAAATTTAAATGTATATTTCGGTAAATTTTTCAATTAGATTTTTTCCATGGACTAGAATAGAAGTTTGACAGGTATGCGATTTTACAAATAAGCAAATTATTTTATACACTATTTTATTACGAAAACTTTTATACAAATGGCCATCTCCTGTCTTGTATGTCCCTCCATCCATCCTTGACACTGATGCTGTTTAACAGAAGTTCTACAAAACCATGAGCGAGTTGAAACCGGAGGTGGAAACAGTTCTGAAAACTGGGCGCCAGATTGTGGAACGCAAGCAGGTTGACTTTCCAGAATCTCTGAGCAAGCAGTTGGACGCCATTAAGCAGCTTTATAATGAGCTTGGTGCCCAGGTACTACTCCATCATAATCTGCAGTGCAGTTTTGCACTTCAAATACAACTGAGCAGCCATTGGCTGAAACAGTTGTTAACCCCTTTTTCGTGTGTGTGGCTTGCACATTGTTGCAAGTCTCATTGTGAATGTGTCTCCAGTTTTAACATATTTTTGTGCTTAGGGGATGTCCATAAAGGAATTAACGCGATTTTGGCTGATAAAAGCCGTATTTCCTATTTGAAAATGAGTATGTTTCAAATCACTTTTTTGTCATTAAAGTATGTATTTAGTGTAAGGCTGCACTCTAATATTGTAACACACGTGAAGCCATGTAAAACGTTATTAAATTGTAAGCAATCCAATATTTAAGTGGAACTTTTATTTAAAATTGCGCGTTTTGATGATGCAATGTCACATTTCTTAAACACCCCCCCCTCCCCCACTACACATCGTCACAAATGTGAGTGACGTCATTTATGGACGCCCCTTAATCTGAAATGAATGTTTGTGTGTGCATGAAAAGCAAACACAATTTTGGGGACTTTTGTTTGTTACCTATTAAATGTTAGTGGCTGTTGTTTCATGAAGGCTAACAAGCTCTGCAAAATATTCTTTGTAACTTTGTTTAACATTTTAACTTGTGATTAGCTATTTCTGTGAATGATTTGAATCCCCAATCATAGGTCAGATGGTGTGATTTTAAGGAGAGTAATAATATCAAATCCGTTAGTTATTCTATCTCAATTAGTTGCTGATCGTTTTTAAAAAAATTTAAAATGTGTGTATAGATCTAACTAGTTCTACTGTAGTGAGTTTTTAGTTTTCTAGTATTAGCCATATTTAGTATTATCAGAATCTTAAAATTTACCTTTGTCTTATCAATCTACACCCATTGCACTTTTGTTTGCATGTTATTTTTATTCCTTTTATTTTTGGAATCTACTTATATTTAATCATGGTGTTAGATATCGTGCATGTTTACGCAATTTATAAAATTATATATTTTATTTTAACTCTGACAAATATATTGTAATCAACCCCATAAATACAAATTTGCAATTGGTATACTAAACAATGGATTAAAGGATATTTTGGAATTTTCTATAAATTTACTTCTAAACATTAAAGTTTAACTTAACAATGGTTGTGTTGTAAAAGGACTCCAACGTTCCATTGTTATTTAAATTAAAACGTTCCTTTTGGCTTTGGAATTATTTCTAATATTTTTGCTAGATAAAAATTAGGTGATGTACCACTTCCGCGTTCTTATTGACAAATCACGAAATTCCAGTTTCATGTGCTATGGACACAATTTGTGTACTATTCTCACTATTTTTATTTACTAAAGCCCATGAGATAAGTACCAATAATTATAAGATACAAAGTAATGTATTGATTTTATTTAAACATTTTTCGTTTTCCATTGTTTTGTAAATAAGATTTTAAATTTGCCTTAAACTTTTGTGCAATTAATAATTTAAAAAATTTAAAAGTTTGTGAGCAAAATGGAGCAGAAATTTAAAATAAGTCACACTTTTGAATAACTAAGGAATTTAATAATTTAGACGAAAAAAAAATGAGTTACGTTATTTATTTATTTTATTTTATCTACAAAAGATATAAAGATCAATTCATGTTTTCGTCACTATTTTCTCTTAGTTTTAGTTTGGCTTATGAATTAAAATTCATTGATTTTTTTGGAGTGGGGGGTGGGGGTAATTTTGGCGAGTTGACAAGCACTCACTCTCTTTAGCTCTTGTTAAAAAATGATGAAATTTTATATTTGTTTGTGAGCTGAAATAAATAAATTAAGTGGTGACATAATAATAATATAGACATAAATAAAAAATAATTCTCTAATACTGAAAATAGAACATGTGTGTCAAAAGCTCCTGAAAACAGAAAGTGGCAATTTTGAAATAAGATCTCAGATGTGGTACATTACCAAAGATAAATTTGAAATACATTTTAAAAAACAACAACTTTTATATAAATTGTATAAACTTGTATTTTATTTGCTAATTTTGTATAATCTCATAGTAATTAGCAAATTTTAAACTTATTAGTTCCAGCTGCAACCATGCATCAACCACCTTATACTAACATCAATCATTATTATTAACCAGACACTAATTTTGAATGTCAGATCTTACTACGTTATTTTTAAACATCAACTCATTGATAGTCAGGCATCACACAGTTAAGTCCATTTAAAATAAAGAGAACTAAAAAATCAAAATAAGAAGTTAATAGTATGAACAAACTTTGAACTTGAAAAAATATTTAGAACTACTCATTATTGTTATTTATATTTTCCTTCCTTCTTGAGAATACATTAAAATACATTAATGTGATTTTTTTAAAAATAGTCTATAAATTCAACAACTTGGGAGTAGGAAAGAAAAACAACCACTTAAAACCACTTGAAATCAATTTTGTGTTAAGTTACAGTTTAAAATAGAAGCAATGTATAATAGATACCATTTAATAATTTTTTGTTGAAAATACATAATTGAAAAAAAGCTTCTCTGACTAAAGCTAATTTGACATTCAATACCATGGTTTCTGACATTTTTAACTTGTATCCTAGTAAAATTTAAAAACTTACTGAACCCAAAAATTATGCCACTCTTTTTGTCTTTTGATTTTATACCTGAACACTTTGTTTATTTGTACAGAATTGGATTTAGAAATGATGAAATGTATCTCTTGCTTTTAGATAAAGCAAAGCAAGGCTGACCTTGAAAAATCTCTTAAACTATCCAAGAAGTTGAGGAAAGATTTGTCAGCCATCTGTGAGTTTATCACCACCACTAACCAAAAACTGGATGAGAGAGAGGAAAGCAGTAAGAAAAACTTGGAGGAAGAGCTCAGCTTTGCAACAGTGAGTACTGAATTTTTCTTATTTCCATGATATTAAACTAAAACTAGCTGTTTGATATTACAGTTACAGTAATACTTCGTATATCGCTGGAGATAGGTCCCAATCCTGGTCACAATAACTGAATTTCTGCAAAGTAGGGACACTGACTGTAAAGCAATGTGAAATTGGTAGATAAGTTTACAGTTACTGTATAGCAAAGTACAAGTAGCTGTATGTGACATGATGATTGTGAGGAATATGCTGTGCAGTTAAAATTATTATGATGAAGGTGTATGATCACTTTTAAATCTCTTGAGACGGTTGCAATTTCCTGCTGGGCACACCTCTACTAGTTCTAGTACTATATTTAAAAAACGTGAAGTCATGAAGCCGTTTAAAAGTGAACCGCAAAGGAAAAAGGGTTTACTGTATTTGTATTAGGTCAAGTGGGATGCTCTCTCTTATGAAGATACTGAAATTAAGTGAAGAACTATTGCTCAAGTTAACTGTTCAGCTGTTAGACAGAGAAATGCAGCTTTATCTTCAGATAGGAAATCATTATCTCTTTAGTAAATTGTTTAGAATTTCGATTTTATGAAACAATTAATGGCGTGATGTATGAAACTTAATGGAATAGATGACGTACTTTCATTATTGCATAACTGATGAGATGTTAAGAAGCAGTTGTTGATGTAACTTAATGATGAACTGACATGATGCATTGGATGATTATATATTGCTATTACATAGCTGATGATTACGATATTGCCTGGGTATGGTTGATTATATGACGTAATGTGTTTATATTTTACATTCATTGATAATTGACTTTCAGTCTATGCAAGAGGAAGTTCTCCAGAAGGAACCTGTCTTGACTTCCATTCATGAGCTCATCAACCAACTCCAGGAGCTTTCAGATGAGGTTGATGTGTCAGACTCCAGAGGCCAGGCTAACAAAGCCAGTCAGGACATGCAGGATTTGGCCCAGAGACTTGCCAGGAGGATCAACAAGATTCAGGTTTGGCAAAAAATACCTATGTTATGAATAGTTTGTTTCCACTGAATATATATATAAACAAGACCATCATTAAATAATTAACAAAATAATTAATTTAAAAAATACTTGTTAAGTCCTTCCCCCCTTATTGGTCATAGTCGTAGACCATTTAGTGTAATTAATGAAAAAGAAAGTCTGTATTCACTCTGTCAACATCTCACCTCTCCATGTCTCACTCACCAAGTTATATCCATTGCTCTTTACTCCCAAAATTATCTTCTCATGGTCTCCCATGATCTCTTGTAGTATCGTTTCCATTTAGTACACGGCATCAAAAACCACATTTAAAAAATATATATATATATTTGATTACTTGTATATTTTACTAGTTTCCAACATGTTCTATTTGGATAAACAGGGAAGAAATACATTGTACAGTCGAACCCACTTACCTCGAGCTCGGTTAGCTCGACCACCCTATTATGTTGACGTTTTTTATTGGAACCGCCAAATTCTCTCTTTGTCTTAGCATTTTTTCATCGGCTAGTTCGATTTTTTTAAGTCGCCGAAACCTAGTAACTCGAGCACAAAAGAGGGCCAAATTTGAAACTTTACTTGCCTAGCTCGATTTTCGTCGGTTGACCTAGGAATGCACTCTGTCATTTTTAGTTCAAAACAGTGTTGACATCTCGTTTTTCTTCGAGACTTCCGGCTATTGTGTTGTTTTGCGTGTGTGAATTATAATTCGACGTGTATCCATGGAGTATGTATTCACCCGAGGTACTGGACAATCGCGTTAGAGGTCGTGAATCGTCATTATTTCGCAGTGCGTGTTATATTATTATTAAACTTAATTCATTTGCTGATGCATTAATCATTTTATTTTTAAAGATAAACGAATATCTTTAGAAATGAAAATAAAGGTTTGTATCGAGAATAGACGGTGGTTTTTATATAATTAAATAAAAAATTAATAAATTATTATTCTTTTAAAAGTTTGTTGTTGTTACCAGTAAGATACGTGACTGTGACACTAACACGCGCGTGACGATGAAATGAAATCATTTCTGATAAGGAATGATTTTTTTTTAAAATCGCTTAGACTTATTTGCCGGCCGAGATCTAACCCAGTACTAGTACACACAGCCCAAAGTGTGCTGTGATCAACGGTCAAGGCCACAATAGTTTTATTTATATTACAAGTTTGATTGACTGAGGAAATTCGAGAACGTTCTGATAGTTAAGTAACAGATATCCTGCACGTCAAAAGCATTAAACTTAAAATAACCATATTGATTTGTTTATTTGTATTTTAAATTCGCTGATACGACTGCAAACGCGACTGTGACACGGTGAAGCGTAAAACTTTGACCTTTTAGCGCATGCGTAGACAATTATAAACTGGTAACTTATTTTTCATTAAATGGAATCGAAACATGATAGAGACGTAATCAAAGTCCTTTACTTCGGCATAAATATATATACATATGTATATATATATATATAAATTCCCGATTAGTCATAACTTTTCCCGACTTTCAAGGCCGAGAATTTATTTTTAAGAATTCCCGACGTTTTCCTGAGTGGGAACCATGGTTATATTTAAATTTTAAAACGGTCCTTAAAAACGAACGGTCATTACAACCTTAGGAAAGAGTGAAGAAATATTAGGGTTCCGATACGATTCCGATTAATCATCCCATCACTAATTAACGCTAACTAATTAATCATGTACATAAAGAAATTTCAAGCACATGTTAATATTTTGCCGCCATATTGGTTTTCGTTTTAACTCGATCATCGGCTATGTCGACGCCATTTTTCATACCCCAACGCCGTCGACTTAAGCGGTTTCGACTGTATATTAAATACTTAAGCAGAATTTATTTAAATCAAATTTCAAACCTGCAGGAGGAGACCCTGTCCATGGAGACCCAGTTTATAGACTTTCAGACACAAATTCTTAAGATCAAAGAGTGGTTGGGTAGGGCTGAGACCATAGTGGGGTCCCACAGTCGGCTCTCTGAACAACAGCAAAGACTGACACCCCACAGGGAAACAATAAAAGTAAGTGTGTAAATGTTAGCATCCCAAACATGTGAAGGGCTTACAAAGGATAATGAATAATGGCCTACAAAATAGTTCTCTTTGAAAAATATAAAAATTTCTGTGGACCGATTTTATTTGGATCGTTTCAGAGATCAAAGATTTTACGTGGTGATATTAACAATTCAGAAATATTTATGATTTTATATTTTTAACTTTAATTTGTCATCTGAGCATGCAGACTTGATGTGCAATTTTAAGATACTAATATTTTATTTGTCATTCAGACCATGCAGAAACAGATGAATGACTTGCGTAGTCAGGTAGACGAGATCAGAGATCAGGCCATAGAGCTGATGAGCAAGAGTGACCGCTACAAACTCGTATGGTGGAGCCCGAGTTAACCCACATCAACCAGAGATGGGAGGAGCTGTCCATTAAAATCAGGGTACAAATGAATCGGTCTATGAATTTGTGGCATATGATTTTAATTTAAATAAACAGATGACACAAGATAACTGAATGCTTGAAAAGGTGACAAAGCGATTAAATGACTTTTCAGCTAAATGTCATATTTAGTAGACAATGCAAAATATATTTAAAAAGCTTGAGTGTTTTAACATCACAAAATAATAGCTTTGTTTTTGTTAGACTTTATATATGACTTTATTGACTTGATATATGACTTTAATAGACTTGCAAAATAGAATACTCATAAGTGAAATTTAATTGCCATTCTTATCAAATTTAATAATTGAATGTTTTGTTTTATTAGTAGATTTAAAAACTTGGAAGTTCCCTCTTTTCCAACTGCTAAAGTTTGGTGGCTTAATTTTAGTAAAATTATGAACTGCCAATGTTCTGGCTACATGTTCACTCTAGATGTAGATGACTCCTTATTTTATAAAATAAAAACAAATATAAATTATTACAATAGATTTTTATGTGTGGCTCTTTTGATGGTCAAAATTTATGATTTCTTTGAAATGTTATTGAAATAGTAATATTGTATATTTCTTCAATAGTGTATTATTAAAAAAATGAAGCCTTTTATATTTGAATCTAGGATCACCATTTTCATAAATTCTCTTTACTGTAACCAAACATTTTGTAAACAACATTGTTAGGAAAGACAAGCCAGTGTGCCACCAGAGAGTCCAACAGTTTCAGAGACAAGGTCGATCACATCACTAAGCTTTACCTCCCCTGGAAGCCCCACCCGCCCCAAAGTGGAAGGTGCTGAAGAGTTCAACAAGTCATACGATGACCTCAACAAACATATGGATGAATTTGAAGCCAGAGTTCTCAATGGAGGCCACATCAGTGATGCTGACTACAGCAAGGGACTTAATGACACAATGGAGGTATGTTCCCTGGTTAAAGTTAAAGCAGTTATATCCCCGTAGTTGTGGCCCTCTCCACAAGCCTGGGCTTTAAATTGTTCAAAAATGTTTGAGTTCATTGTAATGTAACTAATATTTCTGATTAAAAAGTTTACACAAATCTTCTGTTGTTAAAGTTATTTTTGTTCTATTTATTCTTCTAGAAAATTGATGAAGAATCGGCTCAACTGGTTGCTGATCTACAAGATGTTTCCAATCAAGGGGAGAAACTGTTGTTGGCTGCAGAAACCACTCGAGATCCTGTGACTCATGCAAGGGTCAGCAATAAACTACAAGAACTTAAGGTAAAGTACAAATAGGGTTATTCAATATTTAGATTTTTACTCAGCTTTATTTAGTCAATGTTATTCATTATTCTTAATTCAAAAAGGCATCACCATTATCATTTAATTTGAGTTAAAAATGATATTTTTAAAAAAAATCATACGAAAAATTAATTACATTCATTAAAAAAAAATTATATTCAAAGTATAGAAATTGTAATTTGATGCTTTGCTTTTCCTGAAATTGTATCTATAAACTATAAACCCAATGTTCATATTTTAGATCCGCTGGCTGGCCATACAGAGAGACACAGAAAGCAAGAGACATGAAATATCCAGCATTCTACCAGCTTACCAGACATTCACAGAGGAGAAAAATGAATTTCAACTCTGGCTGGAGACAACTGAGAAAAAACTTGAAGCTTCAGAAGGGACAAATTTAGAGGTAATAGTTTTGTTTTTTTTTCCTTTAAAAATTTAATAAAGCTAGAATTGGAAGTAATCCTAATGAAATAATAATTTAAATAATGAACTACATAAAAAAAAATTATTGTCAATGATCTTTCAATATAAATTAACTTCAAGGCAATTGAGAAAAAAAATTTTTTTTTCATGTCCTGCGATCCCACCCCCTTCACCCAAGCTATCCAAACAACTTTTTACAGACTGAATCTAGAAACTGTTTAAGAATAATATTATTTGAAAACTATTTTTTAAAATTTGTATACTCATACTTCAACAGAAATTATTGCCTCTTTTCCTGCATGCAAAATTTATGTACTGCTGTTAACTCATTTTATACGGATGAATACTTTTTAAGAGTTTGTATCTGAAATTGAAATGAACAGAACTTAAATACTTAAAAAATTTTAATATCAAATAACAAGGTTTCCCTCTAGTATTTCCCCCTCTCTGAAATTTTAAAAGTGCCTTACTTATGTGAATGTACTTTTGTTCTATAATTTGATTTCATTATACACTACTTTGTCTCATTTGATTTTCATAATGTACTTCATTTTGTTTATTGATATTCCTGATATTTTTTACATTATGTGTGTAAATATCTTATGATAATTTATATGTAATTATATGTGAACATCAACTCACACATAGCAAACACATTGTTCAGATGCTTTTAGAAACATACGATTATGTATGGAAAAAAATGTATTCCTAAGAAAATAGTTTTTACACAAAAATGAAAGTGCCTATCTTGTGATTCAACCTAATAAGACTATAGAAAAATTTGCTTGGCTATCTTAGTCTCTATTCTCATACCTTTATTTTTTAAATTAATAATAATGAAAGTTTTAAACAAAACATTTTGGGTGGCTCTTTTGAACTGGTATTCTTTGCTTTTGGATTATGGTAGCCAATGAGTTGCTGCTTTTACTGGGCAAAATAAGATCTGATAGATCACAGGTGGCGCTAGTCATAGCAGACAGTCCACTTGTACCAGCTAGTGGGACTGATCATAGCAGACGGGCCCACTTGTTGTACCAGCTAGTGGGACTGATAATAGCATACAGGTTCTCTTGTTGTACCAGCTAGTGGGACTGGTCATAGCAGACAGGCCCACTTGTTGTACTAGCTAGTTGGACTGGTCATAGCAGACAGGCCCACTTTTTGTACTAGCTAGTTGCACTGGTCATAGCAGACAGGCCCACTTGTACTAGCTAGTGGGACTGATCATAGCAGACAGGTCCACTTGTTGTACCAGCTAGTGGGACTGGTCATAGCAGACATGCCCTCTTGTACCAGCTAGTGGGACTGGTAATAGAAGACAGGCCCTCTTGTACCAGCTAGTGGGACTGGTCATAGCAGACAGGCCCACTTGTTGTACCAGCTAATGGGACTGGTAATAGAAGACAGGCCCTCTTGTACCAGCTAGTGGGACTGGTCATAGCAGACAGGCCCACTTGTTGTACCAGCTAATGGGACTGGTCAAAGCAGACAGGCCCACTTGTTGTACCAGCTAGTTGGACTGGTCATAGCATACAGGCCCACTTGTTGTACCAGCTAGTGGGACTGATCATAGCAGACAGACCCACTTGTTGTACCAGCTAGTTGGAATGGTCATAGCAGAAGTGTGACTGGTCATAGCAGACAGGCCCACTTGTTGTACCAGCTAGTGGGACTGGTCATAGCAGACAGGCCCACTTGTTGTACCAGCTAGTTGGACTGGTCATAACAGACAGGCCCGCTTGTTGTACCAGCTAGTTGGACTGGTTATAGCAGACAGGCCCACTTGTTGTACCAACTAGTGGGACTGGTCATAGCAGACAGGCCCTCTTGTTGTACCAGCTAGTTGTACTTGTCATAGCATACAGGCCCACTTGTTGTACCAGCTAGTGGGACTGGTCATAGCAGACAGGCCCACTTGTTGTATCAGCTAGTTGGACTGGTCATAGTAGACAGGCTCTCTTGTTGTACCAGCTAGTTGGACTGGTCATAGCAGACAGGCTCTCTTGTTGTACTAGCTAGTGGGACTGGTCATAGCAGACACACCAGATCAAAATTTATTGTAATGCAGTGGTGAGGGTAGTGAAGTCAGTTTTATTGGCAGGGGTTAACACATTTGTAAAATATATTATTTTAAGTGAAAAAAATTATTATTATTAGTTTATCGTGATCAACAAAACACAAGAAAACAAACACACACAACATGTGGCAAATTGTTGGGGATTTCGCTGCACCCTTCTGGTACTATAAAAATATGTACTATAAATAACATCATTAAAAATACGTGTGGTTTAGGGTGCGCACTATTTCGCCCAGGCGACATTTGGTCATCACATCCCACTGCAGATAATAAGTCTTTTTAATTATCCATTTGTTTGTGTATTTTGTATTTTAATTATCCATTACAATATTCCAAAATAGACTTAAGAGTTGAGACGTCAACAGGTTTAATTTATTTTTGGTGATATATACCGTTGTAGAGAAATAATAATTTTAAATAAGGAAAAAAGACAAATAATATATCTGTATTAGTTCCAAGTCAGAGTGAAATAAAACGCCTCGACAAGCCGAATTCTCATTCAAACACTCAGTCTGAGCTAAACCCAGATAAAGTCGCGATTTTAATCTAAATCTTTCAGCACCAAATAACCCACTCTCCCAAACCCTTCGGCCTTAGTCAACGCACAACACATTATTAGCTCGGAGTCCTGGCCAGATCTGATCTTCCGCTTTCGATTTTGTGATAAAATGGCAAGTAACGAAATGCCGGATTGTAATTTCAAAGCCAATACCATTTGCTTCTCCACCTGCTGCTATAAATATATGTTTTGGCCTATCTGCTCCGTGGCTTCCGCACAGAATAAATGATCACCGTTCGTTGTCTGCAGTTTGAATATCTCAGGTACTCACGCAATCTTCAACGGATCTAAAAAGTGTCGAAAATTCACTCTGAAAGGATTTGTAACAATGGAAGATTGTCGATGTTTCGATAAGCTTTATTATAACATATTTTTCTTCATAATTTGACTTGCATTAAAAATTGATATAATATAAATGTGAGCTTATTAAAAATTATAAATACATAAATAGAGGAAACCTTATAGTACCTGCAACTGCTTGAACCTGGTTCTTCCTTGCGTTAAAAAATGGGGAAGATGGGTAGCCAAGAGCATAGCATGAGATACAAGTCTGGGTGGCACAGACAGCATATGCTGCCAGTGAGAAAAATGCTTCACGCCTTTTGTAAACAAACTGTCGTTTATGTCGGCCTATTCCCTGATTTAAGGAATTGGGTAAAAAAAATTTAAAGGGAGAGGGTTTAGGAAAATAATAAAAATTCAACGTTTTGTATCTCATGCGCCTGGCACCACTACAAACCTGTCATTTGAAATTGGTTAAATTTACCTTAAAAAATTTTCAACACTATTCTTTACCCAACTTTAGAGCACATAACAATTTATAAAATTCAACCGCTGTGCCATGTTGCCACGGTGTGTTTGATTTTGATAACGTTTTAGTCGGGGGCGATAAGATGGTCCCATCCTATATCGTGTATGAAAACTGGTAAGCCAGTGATTTATTCATACGAAGCTTAACTGTAACTGTCTGACTTTAATCAGATCTCTTTTAGTCTTTAGTCGTCATTGATAGGGGCTCGATTCTTTTGTGTTGTAGTGCCGTATTTTAGAGAAATCGCTGTCATATCGTTGTCTGGTCGTGTGCTGATACTATCTTATCTTATCTTTTACAGACGCTCCTTCTATACAGAAGAGTATTGCGTCCTACGCTTATCCTGTGTAATACTATATCATGTGTTAATATCGTATGTTGATATCATGCATTGATACCATGTGTTATTGTCTTGTGTTGGTACCTTGTGTGATTTTCTTGTTTTGTTACCATGTGTTGATACTTTCTGTGATCGTGTTTTTGTTTTGCCTTTCTGCTATTAAAACAAGTTTAAAAAACGTATAGTTATCCATTCTCTTAACAATACACGTTATTTTCGTTGTTTAGGCTTGACTTAAAACGAAAAAAAAAGATTTGGAAATTCCAACTTTCATTTCCAAGACAAATTTATTTAATCGCTAGACCCATTAACTCTACCCAGACTACCGGTATGGATCTGAGCCTAAGTTGTCTTCTATAAATCTCCTAATGAAATGAGCTGTGTGGATGCCTGCCATGACGGCTTGTTTATGTACAGGAACCACTGCCAACCACAGTTACTTGTAGTGCTTAGAGAAACTAAATGGGAAGTGAGAGCAAGCAGCGATTCGTTTGCATTAACTAAACAAAGCTGATAGTGTATTAATTTACCTCCTTTTTTTTTAAGGCCACACTGCCGCTCTGTCTGATTGCCTCCCACACTAGTGACGTCTTGCTTCACTCTCACTCTATGCATATATCCGACTGCCTTTCTGGATATTCTTGAGTGCCCGCTTGCCTGCCTTATTGCAAAACTGTCCTCCTTCTCTATCCTCCCTTTTCTCTCTCCCTCCTCCTATCTCCTTCCCTCTATCATTAACAAACTCGCAAACAATATACTATAGAATACAAGCAGTATGTAAAGAGTTTCTAAATAAATCAAGTCGAAGGCGATCATAAAGGTCATTTGTTTACATGGCCAAGAAGCACTAAAAAAAAATACATGCATTGCTTTTTTCCCCCTCTAACTCATGATTTGAGAATCCCTGAAAATGGATCGAAGCCAGATGGGCCAGGGTCATAAGCACTGTGACGTCTCTTGATGTCTGCTAATGATTCCATGCTGGGGAATTTTTACCCTTTCATTAAGACAGGGATTTTGGCGATGAAGTGAAGACACTGCGATACGTTATTTGTTAAAGAGTTTGACTTGTTTGACTGGTTGCAAGCTCTCAATGCTTCGTCACAGCCTTCCACGGATGCCATTTATTCACAACAGTCCCACATTAAATTTCGTTCAATTTCCATCACAGCTTCATCGAACAATGTGACCGCATTGTGGTGGAGGGTTCTCATATTGATTATGAATGATATCATTAACCCCCCCCCCTTTTCCAAAAAATAATAATAATATGCCGCCAATTTAGCCGCCTGTATTTGAAATTATTGGTTGAATTTTGTTACCCATCACAACTTTCGGTCACTTTAGTATCCAAGGTCCCCCCTCCCCCGAGCCAAGTTGCGGGTATTGCAGGGCCGTCATGGCGGCTCCGTGTGTGTGGTTCTACTGTAGAAACAAACGGCCGGTAGTCGTAAGGACTGGAAGTCGTAAGGACCGGAAGTCTTAAGGGCCGGAAGTCGTCCGAGGACAAATTTAAAATTATTTCGATCACTTTATTGTGTGTGTGTGTGTGTGTATTTTCTTCGAGTGAGGATGTAAGACATGTTTAAAATATTCTTAAAATAAAATTACCAAAACTAAACAATAAATGAAATTCTGATAAAATGTACACACGTTTTGTCTTTGATTTGTTCTTTTCTCAGCTATCTCCGTATATATAGACCGTCTAAGTTTCTTTTCTAACACGCATGTACAGCATACTTTATCGGTTGCTCAGGCCGTAGAATTCCTCCCATTTTTTTATAATCATTTCCGAGAGTCGAAGAGACAGGGACGGGTGGAACAGGACGGACAACTCGTGTTTATGGAGATTTACGACTTTTTCAATTACGAAAACTCCTCACGTTACACAGACAATTTCATCGCCGACTTAACGCTTCCATCAACATGGATTACCTACAACCTCTTGTCGCTTAACGCGGTGCCAAAACACGTTTGAGAAAGTTGAACTTTCCAATGCCGATAAGCCCTTTAATTTTTTAAGAACTAAGGACCCTTACTACGTTGTTTTTTTATAGAGTCGCACCCCTCTAAATGGTTATAATACAGCGCCAACACTTCAATAGTTAAAATGAAACGGCGTTTTTCTAATTTCTAATAACGGGGCGCCCCCTCTACATTTGATAAAACATTGACACCCTTCTTATGTTATTATATTATATTGACACCTTTCTTACGTTGCTATAGACCAGGGGTCGGGAAACCATGGCTCGCGAGCCAGATATGGCTCTATTGATGGCTGCATCTGGCTCTCAGACAAATGTTCGTTTATAAAAAAAACGTTTATTCAGACTCATTTGATCTACATATTAATTGTATATAAAAAACAGCTTGACAATGTTATTAAAAGAATTCAGAGACATAATTATTGTACTTTTATTGTTGAAATTACACAAAATGCACACATTCACTTGAATATTTAGTTTCAACATCATGTATGGCTCTCGCAGAATTACTTTTCAAAATATGTGGTGTTTATGGCTCTCTCAGACAAAAAGTTTGCCGACCCCTGCTATAGACTATAGTACAATGGTTCTTCTTCTCAATAGTTTTGTATTATTTGAAACAAGAAAGTATCTCTTTAAAAGTTCTAACAATCTTTGCCAAAAGAAACTCTGTTATCTTCCCTGTTTACATTAGATATCGACATCATTTTGTCAAGAGGATCACTAGAGAATACTTGTGTACGAGACTAGAGAATAATTGTGTACGAGACAAGCAAAGTTACCCTATTGCTCTGATGTTATTATAAGCGATTTGCTACGTCATTATTTGAATGTGTATCTTGTGTTGCGCCGCGACTCACATTCCGACCCTGTCGTGACCGACGCAGAGCGGTCACAACACCTTCACCCCAACAATTCGGGCTGCTTCACTTGATTCCTGACAAACATCAACACTTCACCCGCGTGGTGTTTAAGAATGAAATGGAATCCATGATCAAATCGGGGAAGAGAGAGAATTGTGTTTGCCCCTTGCCGCCTAGCTCCAACTCATCATTGATAATGGCCGTAGTTTGGCGGCGCCGTGCTGTGAGAGACGGCGGCGTTAAAAGATGGGAACTATAATACAATTAAGCCGCGTCCGTCGGTAATCTGGCCAGTATTAATGGATGCGCCGAGATAAAAGAGTCCCCCCTCCCCTTCCCCAGAGCTCTGTGTGTCAGCAGGAAATAAGTATCAAACCCCTATCACGATTTCTTATCTGACACATTCACCATTTTTTTTCCCTGTGCGTGAACTACGGAGTAAACAATCCCATTATTTCTTTTGTATCGTTTATCATTCGTACGATGTTTGAAGGTCATTGGCCACCTAATGCACTTTTATGGCCTTTGTTAGAAAAGGCAAACAAATAATTATTTAAATAAGAAATACAAATTTAGAAATCAAATTGCACAGAGGGTTGGTAAAGAAAAATGTGTATGTTCATGTGTATGTTCATGTGTATGTTCATGTGTATTATCATGTGTATGTTCATGTGTGTGTTCATATTGCGCTCACACGGGCGTAGCTTGGGTTACTTTCGTCCGGGGTGAACGCCCCCCCCCCTACTTTCTTCATTCAGACGAACAGCAACAGTGTCTAGAGCAAAGAAACCAATCCACAAAATCAACGAAGATGCGCCTCGTTTTAAAACTGCTAACTTTCCTTACAGTTAAATGTCTCTATAAAAAATGCTCCATTCCAGCCCCCACCGCCTCCTTAACGTAATGACCAAGTGTCAACTGTTGTCAACATGTCTTGAGTCTTATGTAGTGACAACGAAACGTTGTTGAAAAGTAAATGCTTCGTTTTCATTCCTACAATTAATATCTGTCTTGTTTACAAAAATTAAAATAATAAAAAATAATGGGCGGAAACGATTACAGTAAAGTGCATCACTGACTCTAATAAGGGGGAGATAATTTATATAAATGTTGGTGTTGACAAGTTTTGGATTGTTTTTGTTTTTTTTCTACTTTAAAAAAAATTAAATTTTCAGTGAGAAATTTGTTTTTTAAAGTTCAAGAGCAGAATTCTAGTTATGAGTCCTACGCAATAAACAAGGGAACATAATGGTCATGTTTTAAGAGTAGTGGTTTAAGTCAGTGCTTCTCAAACCTTTTAGTATGGCGGACCGGCAGGAATTTTTTCCATTGCACCAGGGACCGGTACACTATTTTCCCTGCACTGACAATTTTTTCTGTCCTTTTTTTTGAGAACATCTGCGGGCCGTCAGCGGATGGCCCACGGACCGGCACCGGTCCGCGGACCACCACTTTGAGAAGCACTGGTTTAAGTGACTACCTAACTACTTCATCAGGCGTCATCAGCATCTTCTTCGTGTGGCGTTGTTAAATGCGGTTTGAGCACCGTCGCAATAAATTAATATATATCAGATATTCTGAAAAATAAGACACCTTTATTTCACTGAGCAGGCTTCACGGGAGACATAATATGACAGTCTTAACAGCTGAATTCACTGTTCTGGTAAAATTACATTACTACTACCCAACAGCATGTTTACTTTAATATGACAACAATTATCATTTATCATTGTTTTAGTAGTTAACAACGGACAAAAAGCTTATTAAAAAACTTATATAAAAAATATTCATAATTTACAGATTTAGAAAAAAACAAAACAACGTAAAGCAGGCCAAAATAATTCAACGTAAATAAAAGACCGAAAAATGTTAAGTACATCTCTATTGAAAGTTTATCTCCCCCTGGTGAGTTCAAAAGTCGTTAAGTTCACATCGTTGTGGGGCCTGTAGAGCTCATCGTGTTATAGCGTCAATCATCAACCATCGCAAAGTTGCGTGCTGATTTCTTGTCAGCAATTCAGTCAAAGCGATTGATCACCAAACGCTTTGAAACTAAAGACCAATGGAATGACATTCTTGTCAGCATCATAGGCATCAACTCGCTGGGGATTTTTAGGTCAATTCCCAAACAAACGAACGAAACGTCTTTGTTGATACAAGTATCCGAGGAGCAATAGAATCAAGTATTTGCAACATGGACCGCGGCTAACCCACGGCTCTTCCCCTTAGGATCAGAATCAAAACAACTTAAGATTTTCAAAACTATTACAATAAAACAAGCAGAACTGAGCTAATACATCATATAGAATGGGACTGCAATAAAGCTTTTAAATAAAATACAAAATACACAAACAAATTGTGCAATGAAAACAATAAATTTGAGCTAAAATGATCTGTTAATTAGTTATTTATGAAAACCGGTCTCAGTGTATTGTGTACCTTGTCGTTTTCTTTATCATTAAATAAAAATTCGGTAATGTATACCCTACTAATGTAACAAGGTGGAGGGAACACATGAAGCTCAATGAGACTTTTCTAGATCGCGATTCGTGATCAAAGGGCTGCAGGATTCGAACCACGAACAAATAGTTGCTGATTATTATTTTTTTTAAAGCTTTGAATAATAAACTATTAGAAACCCCGATGAGTTTAAATAATAAAATATCGAGTAGATGAGACGGTAAGTCGATAACTAGATCAGACGCTTAATTCAAGGCAGACTGCGCATGTGCTGAAATTTAAATCTATAAGAGTAATGGCGATCTCCCTGTCCCAGCCCTAACAACTATAAAAGACATTAAGTTTCATAACAAAGTATCTCCGGGTGCTATTTGGTCAAAGGCCCGACCGCGACCTTTCCACCCTTTTCATCCAACAGTTAATTCTAGAACTATAGCAAGGAAAACGTGCCTCTAATGTGTTGTAGTTGCAGCTTAAATTCTAGAACTCCAATCTCCCCAGCAAGGCAAGCGTGATTCTAATGTCTCTTTGGTTTGAAAGTAGAATGTGTTCTTTATATCTCAACGTCGATTTTTTATTTAAAAAAAGTAATAATATAAACATAATTTTAAAAACCATTGACGTCAAATAAACTTGATACTGATGAAAAAGAAATCCCACGACAGCGCGTGTCTAAATAAATATTGTTTTATTTCCAAAAAAAATTACATGCAACATAAAAAATTACGTAAGCTAACACGACATTTAACTCAGACTGCCATCTCTCCTGCATGGAGAAATTGATTTTATTCTCGTTTTATTCCACTCGATTGGCCGGGCAGGTTTAAGGGTTGTGCAGTGAATGTTAAACTACAAAAACTCTTGCCTTTTATTGCCGTGGTGTCGAAAGACTGGCTGAAATCCCTTTGACTATCAATGAAATATTGTGATTAGACAGCTTCTCCGTCTACACACCCCTCGCCCTTCCCGTTTCTGCTCTTATTTTAAAGTAATGATGTTCTTTATTTTGTAGTTAAAATATGTAGATTGATGAAAACACCAGTGAATTTCTTTAAAGTTTAATTTCGATAGATATTTTTAAAAATTATTTTTTAAGTTAGCATGAAGTATATTTGAACGGAAAAAAAACTTTGGATTTCGGCCTGAAGAGTAAGATTCTGTTGGTACTACCCTTTTGTTTTATCAAGGACAAATGAGCAAATGAGTTTTATGCTTTCAAATCATTGTTTGACGGCCATCATTTAGTTATGTAAACATGGTTTGGATGCCGATATCATAAATTAAAAGGATTTTTTAAATAAAAAAGCATGAGGAATTTTTATACTGAATCACAAATTATTTATAAATAATATATTATTAAATATGATATAAGTAGCCCTACCCAACTTACATGGATTTAGTTAAGTAACATCAACTAGGAATCAGAAAAGCATTAAAGATGAAGTAAGCGTGAGCTGTCCATTTTATGGGAACATCACTGTAGCATACAATTGAGGAAGTACCACAGACAAGACTAGGCACCCTCCCAAGGGCGCCCCGCCTTCAGCCGGCCACTTGATGTCACACGCTGACGATATAGTAATGGAACTCACCTGTCCTCGATTACCGTTATAGTTTATCAGCTATGTACCTTACATCAATTGCTGCTATGGCGGATTTAGAGGGGTGCTGATCGGACCAAAGGCCCCCAATTATTTAAGGCCCCAAACTTATTATATTGTATAATAAAGGTGGCTGGACCGGGCCCAAGGTAGAATTGCAGCCAGGGGCCCCGTGCAATCTTGATCCGCCCCTGAATTGCTGTCATTGAAATGGCGAAGAGATTCTGCCTCTACCAGTATATTCATTAAAATTATCTCTCTAAAATTATGAGTTAAACGATTTTAGAAAAATAAGAAAAGCGCGTTATAAGTTTACTGCTTTTAAACTCTGACTCATGGGTAGTTTTGAAAGATAATTTAAGTTGTAAATCCCGCTTAAATGCATAGTTTACAATTTCCCAAACAACTCAACAAATGCACTCTCAGGCCAAGAGACGTCGAACTTTCATATTCTCCGATTATGAAAAGGGAACAGACATTAATTAACGCTATTAATTTAATTTAGGGTTTTCTTCCATCTTACGATCTTGGCCGACCTAGTGGTCGAAAATCTGCTTTCAGATTAGTCGTCTATTTAACTTTCTGTTGTCTTCTATTTGGCATTCTAGACAACTACACATAGCTATTAGGTTGTAAATTTACGCATCTGATTAGCTGTCAATTTAAGTGCTAATTTTTTTGACATAAGATATAATTGGTAAAAAACGAAATCTATATCCATTGAAAGACAAAGGAAACAGTTGTCCCCCGCTAATTAACATTACTAATTTACAACAGGTGTTATGGTTAAATTAATTCCATTTCATTAATAATGAATTGTAAATAAGTGTAAAATTTTAAAGTGTTATTTTTAACATTTTTTTTACACAATTGCAAATAAAAACCATATTCAGTCCTCTTTTAAATAGGAAGTAAAGCACTTTTTAGAAATGTTCGTTCACTTCGTTCACTTTGCTACCCATCTCCGATCAGGAGAGCAAGCCAGCGGAACAACATTTGTTGGCAGATTTTAACTCTTGACAGGTGTGTTGATGTGTTAAAATTTCGGTCAAATAAAAAAACAAAATTCACCCATTTGATATAGTTTCCGGTTTCTTATCAATTTGACCTTCCTTTTGGATGGGTTAAACAATTTGACCTACTTTTGGGTGGGTTAAACAATTTGGCCTACCTTTGGGGTGGGTTAAACAATTTGACCTACTTTGGGATGGGTTAAACAATTTGACCTACTTTGGGATGGGTTAAACAATTTGACCTACTTTGGGGTGGGTTAAACAATTTGGCCTACCTTTGGGGTGGGTTAAACAATTTGGCCTACCTTTGGGTGGGTTAAACAATTTGACCTACCTTTGAGGTGGGTTAAACAATTTGACCTACCTTTGGGGTGGGTTAAACAATTTGGCCTACCTTTGGGGTGGGTTAAACAATTTGAACTACTTTGGGGTGGGTTAAACAATTTGGCCTACCTTTGAGGTGGGTTAAACAATTTGGCCTACCTTTGAGGTGGGTTAAACAATTTGACCTACCTTTGAGGTGGGTTAAACAATTTGACCTACTTTGGGGTGGGTTAAACAATGTGGCCTACCTTGGGGTGGGTTAAACAATTTGACCCCATTCTGCAGGGTACTAACGAATTTTACATCATTCTTCAATGAGTTATTTTTCATTGAAAACCCGCAACTATTTTATATATATATATATATATATATTATATATATATATTTGAGTAAACTTTGTCCCTTTGTCCGGGCTAAATCTTGTTCTTGAATTTCAACCCGCTTCCCCATAACCTAGAGTCTTGGAATTTTGCACACGTTCAAATATTCAGTGACGAGGATGTTTATGGAATTTGTATTTGTGTGTTTATAAAAGTAAACTTTTATTGTATTCTAACCACTAACCTACCCGTCCATTGAATTTGAAAGTTAAAATTAAACAACCCGTAAAATCAAAGTTTTTGACTATAAGTCCCTTATATATGAGACATAACTAAAAGTATTGATTATAATTATGCTCAATATAATACGCACCGCGCGACAAACATTTACAGAGTGAACGTGACTGAACTCTCCTTGCTGTAAAACACGGGGATGTGGTCATCGATGGCTGGAGTGAACTCCAGTGACACGTGGATGTCAACAATAGCAGACGGTTACATATAGATATATAGAGATAAAGTAAAAATGCATCACTTTAATTACGTTACATTCGATCGATCTGAAATTTTGATACAATGCATTGTTTGGTGACACAAGTCTATGTGCAAAATTTCAGCTCGATAAAATCACGGGCAGTGGGTCATTTTTGACTTTTGTTGTTCCGCCCGACCGACCAAGAGAGAGAGACGACGGTAAAGCCAATATAAAGGATTTATTAGTCTGTCAGTCCTTATTAAATTTACCTCTCACAGCGGTAGGATCCTGATGTATTGCGAGTTCTACTCACCTATCTCTAGGCGGACGTGCCAGGAATCTTTTGAGCTGCCTCAAACGATATATTTCCTCCATGAAAACCGTCTGCCCTTTGCTTGTCTTAAAATGTGAAGGTAGTCAGTTATTGTGGCTTCGTATTTACTTTAGTAGCGTTGTGTCATATCGTCGATTGAATAGCGATCCAATGCCCTGCCACTTGTTCCCTGTCACGTGTTCCGTCTCTTGTTCCCTTGCCACTTTTTACCTTGCCACTTGTTCCATGTCTCTTCTTCCCTGTCACTTGTTCCCTACCACTTTTACCCTGCCAATCGTTCCTTGTCACGTGTTTCCGTCACTTGTTCCCTACCACTTTTACCTTGCCACTTGTTCCCTGTCACGTGTTCCGTCACTTATTTCCTGCCACTTTTACCTTGCCACTTGTTCCCTGTCACTTGTTCCCTACCACTTTTACCCATGCCAATCGTTCCTTGTCACTTGTACTTGTTTTCAAATTAATTTGGTGAAAAATAGCTGGAACAAAACTAAGAAGTTTGTATGTCGAAATATCCTGGATATGTAACATATTGATGTAATTTTCTGTAGCCTCAGCAATATTTCTTCCACTTGGTCGTAAAGACTACCCATTTATGAAGAAAATAACTTCATATGAATTCTTCATTTTCATTGATTGATATATTGTTGGTTAAAAACTTCTTGAAATACATTAATTTTCATAACGAATTCGTTTATCATAAAAATTAATATCTTTTAAGTGTATATTTTGATTTTCAGACTTTCATATGATTAAACAAATACTTTTATTACTTAAATAATTATATGAAAACAAAAACTGTTGGATTTATGAAAGTTATTCATCAATATTTTAAATCATTCAAACTAATGGAGACTCGATGTTAATATGAATTAAAATGATATGTTAAATCATTAAAAAAATAATTTTTTTTTAGAAATGCACGAAAAGATTAAATATATATTTCTTACCGATATTTGAACATTCTCAAAATTATACGATAAAAATTAACATTTTTTGGTTTTTCGGAAACAGAAATAAACTTCAATTAAATGTATACCATCAAAATTATGTAAAATACGGTGGCTTTGAGCCAATAATTTTTTACAAGGAACTTTAAAATTTTAAGTTCCTAGTGCACTTTCAAATAAAATCGACCACATATTTTAAAAAAGGTTTATCCTCAATTTTATTTCTCGGATATCATACTAATACACAGATTGTACAACCCAACAGGAGCTAGAAATGGACGTGTATTTGTTACAATGGCTTTTAAAAACCCATGATATCCATATCAAAGTCTTTTCAGAGGACATCTAAATGTGACAGACGGAATTATGCAAATTCTGGAATGAAAGAATCGTATGAAAACCTGAGGTTCTTTTCAGATATCAGAACTCTAATACCCTGGAGTAACAGAAACATGTGAAAAACCCCGGGAGTAACAGGAACAAGTGGTAACAGAAGCAGGTGTACAGAAAAAAATAATTAAACTCTTCGGGTAATAGGAGCATATGAGAACCAGAGGTACCAGAAGTAATTGAGAATCAAGGGTAACAGAAACATGTAAGAATCTAGGGTAACAGAAACACGTGAGAATCAAGGGTAACAGAAACACGTGAGAATCGAGGGTAACAGAAGCACGTGAGAATCAAGGGTAACAGAAACACGTGAGAATCAAGGGTAACAGAAACACGTGAGAATCAAGGGTAGCAGAAACACGTAAGAATCAAGGGTAACAGAAACACGTGAGAATCGAGGGTAACAGAAACACGTGAGAATCAAGGGTAACAGAAACACGTGAGAATCAAGGGTAACAGAAACACGTGAGAATCAAGGGTAACAGAAACACGTGAGAATCAAGGGTAACAGAAACACGTGAGAATCAAGGGTAACAGAAACACGTGAGAATCAAGGGTAACAGAAACACGTGAGAATCAAGGGTAACAGAAACACGTGAGAATCAAGGGTAGCAGAAACACGTGAGAATCAAGGGTAGCAGAAACACGTGAGAATCAAGGGTAGCAGAAACACGTGAGAATCAATGGTAACAGAAACATGTGAGAATCAAAGGTACTGAAGCATGTTAGAATCAAGGGCAAACATAAGCATGTGACGAGCAAGGGTAACAGAAGCATGTGAGGAGCAGGGATATCAGAAGCATGTGAGGAGCAGAGGTAATAGAATCACGTGAGGACTGAGGAGCAGGGTTAACAGAAGCTCGTGAAAATCTGGGGTAACAGAAACATGTGAGAATCTGAGGTAACAGGAAAACCTCAGTTAACAGAAACATGTGAGAATCTGAGGTAACAGGAAAACCTCAGTTAACAGAAACATGTAAAAATCTTTGGGGTAACCGAAACATGCCGCTGGTTTATTACCACAGGCGCGATCTCTTTCCGACAGCTCACGCTGGTTGTTTTATCAACAAGACTTCTGTCTGTCGTGCGACCCAGAGCGCCGCTTCAAATAGTCCCAGCATATCAGATCTATAGCGGGCCGGGCATTTTTTGACAGTTTGGCTTGGGCATCGCTCGGGGGTAAAGACAACACCAATCACCTTACCGCCAAACTCTTTTCCAAGGGGTTTTGTGGGGTCCTTTGTTACGTGTGAAAAAAAGCGAGGCACAGTTGCCCATCCACAATACACGCACTTGTTTTCTCAGCACCCGCCCTAGAATTTGCCCCGCTGTCTTTTTTGAGATGTTTGCAAACAATGCCACGAGCGCCCTCGCGCCGTATGATGTAACTCATTTCTTTCATGTTCCCGGGACCCGGTCCTATCATCATGGGCGCATAGTTGAGGAATTATCAAGACACGATCCCCACCCCTCAGCACGTCTGATCTAATGTCATTGGGCGTTGGGGGTTGTTGTAAAACTCCGTTTGCCTTTACTCCCTACTTTATTGACGTTGTCCAGGCTTTCTAAACCCGTGGACTAAGGGCCTTATAGATCCTATATAAATATGTTATGTAGGATAGGGTTCACCGTCAAAACGGCCCCGACAAAACGGCCCAGGACTAATAGATGGACTAATAGTTAAATTTTTAATCAAATTTTATAATCGTATTTTTACTCACCAATTCAGTTTCAGGTTTAGCTCACAAGAAACAATAATAATGACATCACAAGAATGAATTTATTAGCCTTTACGCGAGATGGTACCAAGTCACGTTTTTTTGTTGTTGTATTTTTTGGACAAGAAACAATATAATAACATCACAAGAAATAATTGTACAATTTTACCACTGTTTTTAAGGGTAAAAAGGTTGACAAAAGCTTACAATGCAAAAAAATGTTAATATTTTGTTAAAAAATGTAAACAATTTGACCGGGGCCGTTATGTCGGGGCCGTTTTGACGGGTCACCATAGGAGAGTGCTAAAGCAGGTTTCATATTTTAAAATCTGCAAGTTATACTAACGAGTTTGAATTTTGGAAAGGGGGGGGGGTGCGCGCTAATGAGATGTGGTTCTGTGGCTGTGCTATCAGTAAGAGTTATGATGTTGTTATTCCACTATCAGTGGTTGCCGGAGTGGCGTGTGGATATGTGCGAAACAAGGTTGACGCTATATCTTAATGTCCTGTCTGTACAAAATTCAATATTGGCGAGCCTACGTAGGAGAAAATTGTAATGAGACCGATTGCAACCTTCATTCAAAACACCATGGAACACGCTATTTCTATGCCAACATTTTACTATCACAATTATTCTTCATCTGCTTATCTAGGATATGTCCCGTGTATTTACAGTATAATGTATATCGTATCCGACATCCCTTAGTTCTACCGCATACCTAGACCGCCTTGGTATCGGTTTTGTTAGTGAATTGGTCCAGGCGTTTGTCTTGTGGTGACTTCAGATTCAGCTCTGGCCTCTTGACATGCTCCAGCTTGGGTTTGTTCTTGTGCGTGCCGGAGACAATCTACTGTTCTGGACAGGTCTGCCATACTGACCAGGTCTGCCACACTGAGCAGATCTGATTCTGCGTTTATTTCCTGTGTTGAAAATCAGTGTTAGAAATCCGCGTCAAAATTCTGACAGAAAAGTGTCTGCACATTGCAATGTCATTGAGATCTGAAATAGTTCGTGCGTTAAGTTCAATGAACGGATCGCAATGTCTTGCCTTTCTCATTAGAAACCTGGGTGTGTTGATACCATCTGAATGACATCGAACTTGTTTAGTAGTACACAGTAATATTAAAATATAAAATTATATTAATTTGAGAAACCTCTAGTTGTTTTTGATGGGGTTAAATAAACTGCATCCTTTAAAGCACCCTGAATGAATTCAGAACTGATCGACTTTCAGATAAACACTGTTTTTAACCCAGTGGGTCTCTTTCCTATGCTTATGGTAAACAAAATATTCCTTTAAAACTGGGCTGAATCGAAAAGCTGGCAATACACGAAAGAGCACAGCCGTGAACCGACAGGGCATGGCGCGAACCAGCTTTTCGATAATGTCAAGGTGGATTTTGTGGAGATGGGGGAACTATGGAGACGAGGCTCGGATCGGAAACTTGGGGGCAAACATGATGTTGGTGGGTAACGAATGGGCTTGATGGGAGACAAAGTTGTTGAGATGTGATACATAACGTGTATGGAGGAACATAAGTTGGTGGAAGAAACTCGATTAGATTTGTGAGGTAAGGGCTTACTTACTGGCTTGAGTGCCAAGCGGCACCAGTGTAGTGGGTTGGTTAGTGTCCCTCATTGCTACAGGCTGGAATGCCAAGCGGCACTAGTGTTGTGGGTTGGTTAGTGTCCCTCATTGCTACAGGCTGGAATGCCAAGCGGCACTAGTGTTGTGGGTTGGTTAGTGTCCCTCATTGCTACAGGCTGGAATGCCAAGCGGCACTAGTGTTGTGGGTTGGTTAGTGTCCCTCATTGCTACAGGCTGGAATGCCAAGCGGCACTAGTGTTGTGGGTTGGTTAGTGTCCCTCATTGCTGACCGAACGCCTCATTGAAATATATAGAACAAATCGTGTTGGTAAAAGTAATTGGAATTTGGATCCTTTCCTCGCGCAGACGTCTTTTAGGTTAAAAATAAATTCAATCAAGATTGAGCAATATAAATAAAAACGCTACCATAACTTGTAGTTCGATCTTCCAAACTGAAGCTACTGTAAATAATGTTCATTAACTTTTTATAATATATAATAACTCTCTAAAGATTACGGTTTGTCTATATAAATTATAATAGAAAACAATTAAAACAGACGTGTAATCGTTTGATCGGGTTCTAACAACCCATAGTCATCAAGCTGGCATCAGGGGCTTCCAGTGCCAACGATGATTATAATAGAGCATCATATTGAGCAACAGCTGCTATTTATTATTAACCGATGTTATTACCGTTTTACCGTTTCAAAAACTCTAGACTTCAAAAGCTAACATCAAGGGCGGTCCAACGAGAAATAAAATAAACTTGTCATTCTGGTTAATAATTAACCGTTAATTGATTGATGGGTAGGTTTTAAATTAAACTTGAAAAGCAGACAAAAAGAGATGAAGCTTAGTGAGTTGCGCACTAGTATATGCATTTCGAATGTTAGTTAAAAAAATGTTTGACTCTTAGCAATTCCCTCAAGCCCCTCTCCCTCCTTTATAAAACAACCGCTGGAGAGTGAAGTTAAAGCACACATGCTCTTAGCTCCGTGTACAAGTCTTTCTTTCAGTTGTCATAGCTCAGACTTCCACCTTAGGTCGGGTCCCTGCCTATAATTATAGGGGATTCTCTAACCCTGGCATTTGATGTCCCCGCGCCTCTAGATATTAAATATTCCCTAACTTTGATTGCTGAATTCCCCGCTCCTGATTGCCAAGGACACTGTAACTCTGACTGTGCTCTCAATTCTAACGACCGAGTCCCCACCGCACCGTGATGCCAACCCCACTAACGACTAACGCTAAGATGGAAATAGCTCAAGTGGAGTGGCTGGTACTCGCAGCAAATTTTTTGGGTTAGATTGAAGGAAAACGTTAAGTACAGAACAATTTATCAAAGCAGACGTGATTAGAGGCATCCCGAGTGGCGCTCATCTCCTGTGAACGGACGAGACATAGGGCCTGGGTGTGTTCTCATCTCCTGTGAACGGACGAGACATAGGGCCTGGGTGTGTTCTCATCTCTTTTGAACGGACGAGACATAGGGTCAGGATGTGTTCTCACCTCCTGTGAACGGACGAGACATAGGGCCTGGGTGTGTTCTCAACTCTTGTGAATGGACGAGACATAGGGTCTGGGTGTGTTCTCATTTCCTGTGAACGGACGAGACATAGGGCCTGGGTGTGTTCTCATCTCTTTTGAACGGACGAGACATAGGGTCTGGGTGTGTTCTCATCTCTTTTGAACGGACGAGACATAGGACCTGGGTGTTTTTTTTAATAGGGTGAAGCTGAATAATTATAATTTCAGTTTGCGTGTTGTACTTGGCTTTGTAAAACAAAAAAGTGCACGTAGAAAATATGAAACAAATACACTCTTGACAGCTTAGCGTGCAGCTTTGTACGGCTTTGTAGAAATGTGTACAGTTTTGTAGAAATGTGTACAGTTTTGTAGAACATTGTACAGTTTTGTAGAACTTTGTACAGTTTTGTAGAAATTTGTACAGTTTTGTAGAAATTTGTACAGTTTTGTAGAACTTTGTACAGTTTTGTAGAACTTTGTACTGTTTTGAAGAAGTTTCTAGATTCACAATTTTGTATACGTATCCAAAATGTTCAAGCTTTTGTTCAAGAGAGTTCAACATGAGTTGCTGCATATGATGTCTGCTATCATGTCTTTAGCGGTTGTAAACATGGATTGGATGAACATCGCTTTACAGGAATATATTACCCAAGTACATGCACGAGTTAAAATAATACATAAACACATCATAATATTACTGAGTCTGTTTTATTTATTTCAACTTACTAGACTCGAGTTTAGAAACATGAAATTGTTTTCTTTTGTGAGAACGAAGAGAGGATTTTTCATTTTACGTAGTCTAAGACAGTAATAGTTCTAGACGTCATTTCTGACAGTAATGAGTTCTAAGACAGTAATGAGTTCTAAGACAGTAATGAGTTTCTAAGACAGTAATGAGGTCTAAGACAGTAATGAGTTCAAAGACGTCCAACATGAGCTGTTAGAAAATGTGTGATAAAAACTAACAAACCCGAATGTATCACTATTAATAACTACGAGGAATCGTTATTCACAGTCCAAGACAATTTTCATTTAGAAAGCGAACACTAACTCATGTATTATGGCATAAGGGCCAATAACCTCTAAGAAATAAGAGAAGACAACCTCGAAGTACAAAAGAAAGACAACTGAGGAGGATACAACTTTTATTGCGTTAGGTTCGATAACTATTTTGTAATAAGGGAAGACAACAAGTTTGTAAAGGGAGACAGCTGAAGCAGCTGTTTTAGAGTAAGAGGAACCAACTGTTCTTTCTTTTTTTTTCCCTCTCTCTCGCACCCCCCACCCCACACACACTTTTTTTCTTCTTCTATTCTCTTATTAACGCGAAGTCAACTGTATTCTCGCGAGACGCTACAAACTCCAGACGCAAACGCTTCTGTGTGGGTCGCGTGCACATTTTCTGAGGGTGGTTAATGCCAGTGCAGAGATCGTCCTGTAATCGTCAAGTCAGCAAGTGTCCTCTACACCTGGGCTATGACGTTTTTGGCCTCTTACGTCAGTTGTTCTAACCGTTGGGAGGAGAGAAGGGGAGAGACGGTGAAGGCACCAAAAAATATATTAAAAAATATTTTTTTAAAAACATAATTAGAAAATAATTGTTTATGTGAATAATTGAGATAAATCATCAAAAGATGACAGAAAGGTAGAAATAATCCTCGCTCTTTTTTCTTCAGTGTTCTATATTCTGAAAAATACCAAACCTAACATAATCTTCTTTCATACCTCATTTATAAATATAAACCCTTTGCCTCTTTCTGCAACTCTACGTCTTTTTATCAACACAATGCCTCTTTGATCAATTATACTAATCTTTTACCAAATCTATGCCTTTTTATTTCACCTCTATGCCTCATTTATCAACTCTATGACTTATTTATCAACTCTATGGCTCATATATCAACTCTATGACTCATATCAACTCTATGACTTATTTATCAACTCTATGGCTCATTTACCTACTCTATGACTCATTTAGGCATGGCCCCCGGGGCATTGTGCTGGCCACACAATCCCTTGCTCGTTATTGGTGGCTAAATGAACTTGTGAACGCTACTTCACTTGCCCCATAGTCTGTCATGGACTGGAAAGGGGGCACCATGTACTATGGCTCATTTATCAACTCTATGACTCATATATCAACTCTATGACTTATTTATCAACTCTATGACTCATTTATCAACTCTATGACTCATATCAACTATATGACTTATTTATCAACTATATGACTTATTTATCAACTCTCTGGCTCATTTACCTACTCTGTGACTCATTTATCAACCTTATGCCTCATATATCATCAACTCACTCATGCCTCATGCCTCATATATCAACTCTGCCTCATTCAACTCTATGTCTCATTTATCCACTGGTCAGAGACACAATTTTCAAATGATGAGAATATTTATCACCCATACAACAGAGACAACCCCCACCCCAACTCAGTCTTTTATGGTATCCATTGGTCAGATAAACTTTCCTTTTACAATTAGAGCGACTCTCTCTCTCTCTGTCCTACCCGTCCTCCTCCTCCTCCTCTCTCTCTCTCTCTCTCTCTCTCTCTCTCTCTCTCTCTCTCTCTCTCTCTCTCTCTCTCTCTCTATCTCTATCTATCTATGTCATCTACGTATGTGTGTTTGTGTGTCTGTATATTATTTATTATATATAATTACCCAATAACCAGAGATAATGTTTTTCAAGTATTCCACAGAGCAAGCTACTCCATGAAACACTTTTACTGCACGCCTGCCCTCTAATTTCACCTACCCGAATACCTTGATTTCCACCTCTAGAATCCCGGTGTCTGCACGCCTGTCTCCTGCACGCCTGTTTTCTGCTCCCGGTCTTCTGCTGCTCACGCACAACGTAACGCACGCACCTGCGATCCCCAGACGAGCGTGCCTCTGACTGCAGACACCACCCCTCCCATCTGTCAACGCACCCCCCACAATACCCACCCACCCCCATCCAACACACCCTCTCAAAGCACTTCTCTGACTGTTCCCTCCATCTCCTCCTTCCTCCCGCATATCATTCGCTCACTCATCGAACGCGGCCTCATTATCACACGTTGTTCCGGTACTACATTTTTCGTAACCAGCTTTTCGGATATATTTTTTTAAAGTTTTGTTTTTATTTTATTTTTTCTTGAAGTGATAAAAAAATTAATCAAGAAATTTACGACACAAAAAATAAGGATGTGTTTTTTTAATTAAAAAATATTTTTCTTAAAAGTGTAATAATACATCAGTGTTTTTATTTTTTGTTTTTTTTAATTTTAAAATAATATTTCGCTAACGACGTTTGACATATTATCTGTGTTAGGCTGTATTTTCTTCCCCCGCCTAGGAATTGCAACTATGGCTTTTAAATTATAAGGTGAGAAACACATTTTTGTCTCCTTTTTTTCTTTACCTTAGAGTGTGTTTCTTTTTTTCCGAAAACATACTTGACGTCCCAAGATGTCAGTGTTAGGCCGCAGAGATGCAGTTGAGCAATATCGGTGTGATTAAAGGTGTTCAAAAATAAGATTGGTCTTTTGTCCGACTTTGTGTTTGATTTCATATAGGGGCTCTTGCATTTCTCTGGATGTGTTGACGGGAATTTTATGCCTTTGAAATGAGGTTTTTATATTTCATGCTTTTCAAGGAAGTTGTTTTCCCTAACTAAGTGTGCATAGTATAGTGTCTGTTTTCGATTACATTTTTATAGTATTACTTTGTCTCATAAAAATTTCACGTTGGAGCTGAAGCAACATATATTCAATTTATATATGAGAAGTCGGTATTCATGCATTCAATGATTTAAAACTCATACGTTGGAGAATTGAATATTTGCATGCCTAAACATTACAAGACGACTCAGTTTTTAAAAAAAATATATAACTATTATTAATGGGCAGCAATCGTCTGGTAATGTAACCCATCAAGTCTTGAACATTTCAATATTTCTTCTCTCTCTGTGTGGATTTTTAAGGTTTGTTAATTTGTGGGAGAGATAACCATTCAAAAACATAACTGAATCCTGTCAGATAGAATATTTACTTTAATTAGTAGAAATTCAGCTGTTGAAATCTCCGCTTAATATTGACATCATGTGCTGTTCGTTAAAAAAAAATATTTTTGAAAATTTCTTTTTGGAATGTAGGAGTGATTTTGGGTCAGTCATTGGGACGCAGTCAATCCTCTCTCAGTAATGTCTCTCGACAACCCCCCCCCCTCCCTTTTTTTTTCTTTACGCCTGGTCTTAAGTATACTCTGATGTCCGTTTGATTATTGTAATGCTTAAAATACCTAGTAGAATGTGTTATAATCTGGGGTTATTATTTCCCTTGTCACCTAGAGTAACTGTTCTTTACAGGGTTCTAGATATACAACGCATTTTTGAAATTGTTTTTTCTTGACCAAAAACATGGGTCTTTCGGTTGCATGGGCAAATTAGTGGACGATTGCTAGATACCGTTGAGTATTATCAAGGTTAGTAATTAAGTGGCAAATGAATTCACCCATACAAACCGGAGATAACATCAAGAAAAGCTTTTATGTATTTCGCTGTAACAATCTGTTCTGGTTGCGACTTAAAAAAAACCCACTAAAACTACGATCAAATTTAGGATATACACACACTACTCACTTTTATGTCAATACATTTTCTCCCATGACAAGGTAATATGTAGTAAAGCTGGGGCTGGTGTTGCGTCGCATTCTCTGTGTTGACCATCGTCGTAAACAGTATTACACACATTTAGCTGGGGGTACGTCGTAAACAGTATTACACACATTTAGCTGGGGGTACGTCGTTAACAGTATTACACACATTGAGCTGGGGGTACGTCGTAAACAGTATTACACACATTTAGCTGGGGGTACATCGTAAACAGTATTCACACATTTAGCTGGGGGTACTGTAAACAGTATTACACACATTTAGCTGGGGGTACGGGGAACGTAACTGTTCTGTAAGCACCAACCATGGATCCGACGGTGGCCAGTAAACAAAAAGGTCTTAAAATAACGGCCAGACTCTGGGGACCAAGTCTGATTGTACCTGTGTTACGCAATAAAATATTTTCATAAAAACGCCCCCCCCCCACCCCCGAGACTTTGATTTAAAATAAAGACCGTATTTAAAATATCGCGCATTAATTTTTTGAAATTATAAATTTTGGGTTTTATTAATGCTTGAGCATTACAGTTTATATTGTATTTGTGTTGCATGCATTTGTGTATGATTATTGAAATGCAACAAGTTTAGCTATTCCCGAACTGATATATTCTCGAAAGTAACAACTTTATCATGATGATGGATTTCGTGTGGCTGTACTGTATCTAGGAGTAACACCCAACCAATGACTGTGTACACTCATCCCTGACTTTACACAGCCATCTTCTAAAAACGTTATGCCAACGGGTAACTATTAAACCTATAAACATCGGCCACACGAGTCTTAGGCTACAAGTACAGCGTGAACGCATATAACAAACCTGTATCAATAGTTAGCTTACTTAGATAACTTAGTATCTATAGTTAAAGTATGTATTTGTCCCTTGTCACTTCTAGAGGGTACGCGATCAAGCTGAGCTGCTCCAAAGTCTTCTATGGCCGTCAGCACTGGCGTAGAGCTATAAACATGTCGGCACGTTGACTTGACGGCCATTATCAGTAGATAAATAGATCTTCCCCGAAGTGTCCATAAACCGCTAAAAATGCTTGAGTTACCGCCCCAATGAGCGCTGGTACTACCAAACCACGACGACGTAACGAACCAACCAAGACCCGTAAGTCGCGGAAGGGTGAGGGAGGTTACACTCGCTGAGCAACGGGTCACGTGATGTAAGCGTACACCAAATTTATCGGGTCTTACCACCTCGTTTGGGGCAGGTTTTTTTCTCGGAGTCAACGGTTCATTGACTGTAAGCGTACACCCTTTTTATCGGGAATTACCGCCGCGGCGTGAACGCACCCTGGAAGCGTGCGTGCGTGCACCAAACAGCATCAAGAGCTGTGTTTTACTTGAACGTGCTTATGTTATTCCGATGGTGCGAGGAGTGGGTTTAGGCGATCGAGAGGGGATTAGGGTAGGCGTTAGAAACTGGGAATGGGAATAAGAGGTGTCAAAAAGTACAGGGAATTAATATTTTATGAAAATATACCCCGCCTCCCCCGAGTTGCGTGAAGTTATCGCTCGAGGGTAGTATGATATGCTTGATTTTTATTGGATTAAAAAATGAAGGGTGGGAGTTTAAAAAAAAATGGTTGAAAATCGCAGTTTCAAACTATACTACGCTGCACTAACATTCATTAAATTCTTTTTCAATTCAACACATCCCCCACCCCCAAACAAACACCACTACAGACCCCCGCAGGTCATGAACACGAACTTGTGTGTGTAGTGGGTGTAAGATATTGAGTACCGGGGCGGTTATTTAAAGCATCAAAAACAGCAGTAGTGGAAATAAACGTAAGCCTACACCGCCATTACTGCGTGCTAGGTGAGCCGTTGTTTCTGAGATTATTGCCGGGGCGTGAGAAATTCTCCTTCACAAAATACGATACGTTTTCATTAAAAGAAAAAGAAAACGTGCGCCCAATGGGTACGTAGTTGCACGCACCATTACCACTTGTCAAAAGAATTATTGTATGGAATTTAGCTGGGGGTCGGCTTGGTGGGTATCGACGTGATTTGTTGTTTTTAACAATAGAATTGGATTCGAAACCGTGATTGTTAGTTAGGTTTTGAAGATCCAGCGCTCAAGCAGCTCGTTCACCGACTTACGGTTAGTCGTAATCGTCGGAAGAAAAGGATCGATTATTTCATTATATTTATCGAACCGTCGGGCGATGTCATACGATAGAATCGTTTGAAAGGAGTCACAAAAGCACGCAGTCGTATTTAGAATGTGTCACATAGTAACCGAGCCAAACCAATCTTGTTGCTAGGGCTATACGCTGCAAAAATTAAACTTTCCATCCAGAAAAAAAGGCAAAATCTCCAGGATTGAGACCATGCACAATAATGCGGTCTGAATGAAGTCAGGTGTAGGTGGCAGCAATGTTCCCTTTACGCAGCGCAGATATCTGAACGACACTGCGCAGCATTTACGAATTACCGCGCAGCAAAATATTAGTGAGGATAATATAATATCTGTGTTATACACTAAAAATAGATGCTGGGCAACTATCTACACGAGTTTGCTATTTTACACACGGACCAACGAATCTTAGAGGGAACATTGGTAGGCAGTCTCTTGTATTCGTGTGCTATTCTTTGGTGATGTTCGTCTATGATCTGTGGCATGTAGAACTTCTGTTGTTTAAAATTTAATTGTCTTATAATGGTTTCAATTATGATATTAAACAACATTACTGTTTGGGAACAAATTTTTTTAAATTTTATGAAGTGCCGTGAAGGGACTATTAAATTTGACTTAACTTTTCTGTTGCTCTACATGTTTGGTGTAATTTGATGATTAACAAAATTCGATTGCACTACGCCACAGTTAATCCTAGGATTTAAAAATTATCCAAATATTTTGGGCAGGCGGCTGAGTGAGCGCTTATCTCACAACTAAATCCATTTGGCGCCTCTCCCTCCCTCCCCCCCCCCACACACACCCAAACCACTGATTATATGTGTATAACATACTAACGCCTTTTCAGTAAGCCATGACAAATGAAAGTAGCTTAAAAACGTAATGCTAAAACGTATAGACTTGATTTCGTTCCGGGGCTATTTTGCACCGATAACCCCATCGCTATTTCAAGGTTCATTATTTCCTGATTTAACGTTTTTCCAGCTGCGGCAAACCCCGTACAGGTCTGTGCATTGTGTAGTTATGTACGCGCCAAGAACATTTGCCCTAGACTCCCATTAACAATTGAGAACCCCTAAATCAGTGCTTCTCAAAGTGGTGGTCCGCGGCCCGGTGCCGGTCCGTGGGCCATCCGCTGCCGGTCCGCAGATGTTCTCAAAAAAGGACAGAAAAAATTGTCAGTGCAGGGAAAATAGTGCACCGGTCCCTGGTGCAATGGAAAAAATTATTCCTGCCGCTCCGCCATACTAAAAAGTTTGAGAAGCACTGCCCTAAATAACATTTCACATCTGACTTTATCTTTTGCCCATACTTCTTACCCAGACTCTTGTGTTACATCTCAACCTCCCTCCCCCATATCGACCCTCAGTTGTTTTTAACCATCAAAAATAAAGTAGTGCCCCCCCCCCTTTACACAGCACAAACACACACATTCACAAATTCACACACACACATTTACACACACAGAGACACACACAGAAATTTACACCATTTTTTTTTGGTTCCAAGTGCTTTCTCTCGTCTGTAATGACGTCAATATGTAAACTTTCTTTAAAAAAAGAAACAGCGAATAGCAACAGAAAGTTGTTAACTGTGAGATATCAACGTGTGTGGTCAGAATATGTTATTTCTGTGATTAGGCCAGATTTGTGCGTGTCTATTTCAAACAGTATTAAATTTAAAGATAAAATTATTTTCAAAATTATGATTTTTGTTTTTGTTTCTAGCCCGATCTGGTTTTTTAAAATCTGTCAGCCAAACACAGGGGATGGATTTCTTTTGTGTTTATAAAAAAACTAGTGGAAAAGCCTTCTAAGGCTAAGGCTCATAGTTCGTGCGTTGGTTCGGTAATTTTAGTTCTGTGTTAAAACAATGACGTCATATAATAATTTTTTTACAGCGAACATTTTTAATTTATTTATAATAATTTTGCGCGCCTTTCGAGCGAGCGCCTTTTCGCACGCCTTTCGATGGGGAGACACACGCATAGGAAGGGCGATTATGTATTAGATAAACTTTAAAATTCAATGGTTCTATTTTGGTCTCCACGCGACATGCTGAAAGTTAACTATACTCTGTCACCTATCTGTGATTTCGCGCTGCATATTTAGGAATAGTTCACAGGATTGTTATTTTTTTATGTATCAATTATAATAAAAATCAGTCACAGGCGTAGCTACTATGTTTAGTTTCAGCGTACAACATTATTTTTACCCCCCCCCCTTTTTTCCAAACAGACACACATGCACCTCAATTCTGTAAACCATTATATTTATAAACAAATTGTGAAGCTCTTTCAGCGCGCCCTTATAATCTTGCAGAAATTTTCAAAATTTTCCCTTTTTTTTTGAAAATGAATATAAGAAGAAACAAGTCGGAGTTTGGTTGTTGTCCACTCAATGGAACTTTAACATTAACCTTCAGAAAACAACAATAAAATTTCCCGGATAATGCTTAGCACGTCAGTCATAAAAAACCAAGGAAAAGATTTGCGTGGATTACCTCAAGATGTGTTTGTCCTTGGAGATTTGTTTGTTTGTATGTTGAAAATTCTATTTTAAGTCATACATTATCTAAAGCCGATGTTTTGTTTAAGCGATCACTCCGGCAGGATATACTCGAAACACCGATGCTCTTGGGGGAAAAAATGGACACACTTATTTACGCCACCCTGAAGGTAGAAAAAACATCGAAAGTCTATTTAACTTTTTTTAAAAAAATCTTATTTTGCCTTTTGCCGTTTTCGAATAATTCAATGCAAGCCTAGACATAAAACATGGATAAGCGTATGATGCCATATACTTCTGTATAGAAGGAGCGTCTGTAATATGTAATATACTATTCTTTCCAACTATTCCTTAACATGGACGGGATGGTCATTAATTGCTCGACATATGCAGATCATCAAACTATAAGCTCATTAGATAAAGCGCTGACTAGCAGATCTGAAACACAACCATCGTGGTGAGACAGCAAGCTGAAGACGATCCACATTCTGTTAGTGTTTAGTTTGTCCGATGTTAATTTGTTGGTTCTCTTTCTGAATTCAACGGGCGTTCTGGTTTGTGTATCCCCGATTATCCGTGATTATTTCGGTGTATTTTTCTGTTTTCAGCTAATTGTAATCTAGAAAGTAGTGGGAAATGAGGTTAATGAGGATTACATGAAAGGTCGGTGGTCGAACCGGCATGGCCATCTTATGTGAATGCTTTGAATTGGAGTTGAGATGGCACATGCACAAACTGAAACACACACACACAAGAGAATAATCATCGTATAAGAAGTGTGTATGATTATATACCAGTGTCATCGGCTGGGCCAGCAGAGATGTATACTTTAAACTGGAATACTCAGGTGCTTGACGAAGTTTTCAAAATTGAAATGATTACTGATTATATTTTGGAGGAATATGTTTTATATTTTATGTTATTATTGTTTTATTAATTTTGTTAGGAGGGCTGGTTGTTAAAGGGCAAACTGAACGACTGGATGGTATAGGGGGCGTTTCTTTTTCTCTTCTTTTTTTGTAGGTTGAATTTTTTTTTAAATTTTTTTCAGGGCAAGTCTAATTTAGCATCGTGAACTTTCCTGAGCAAGTTGTGTTAAACTTTGTAACATGTCTGGAGTTCGCGACTAATTAAAAATAAAACAATCCCGTAAAAACAAAGTTTTTGACTATACATCCCTTATATATGAGACATAACTAATAGTATTGATTATGTTCAAACGCGACGAACATTTACAGACTGAATCTGTCTTAACTTCCCTATGCTTTATAGCCCGAGGGGGGGGGGAGAGGGGAAAGGTCTGGTCACCTATCGCTGGTCCGAGCTCAGCGTAACACGTAAAATGTAAACAAAAGCACGCCGGTACATCGACGATGTGGCGTCAACGCGCGAACTGAACTGTCACGTGAACAAAAAAAACATTAATAAACCGTGAAATTGAATTACATATGTCGTATAAACTAAAAATGCATTAATTTAATTACGGTACGTTCGATCGATGTGAAATTTTGATACGATGCATTGTTAGGTGATACAAGTCTATGTGCCAAATTTCAGCTCGATGGCATCACGAGAAGTGGGTCATTTTTTACTTTTGTTTTTTTGCCCGATGTACGAAGAGATCACGACAGAGATGACGACAAGATTTCGAAGTTAATATAAGGGATTTAAAAAACAACCCCGTAAAAACAAAGTTTTTGACTATAAATCCCTTATATATGAGACATAACTAAAAGTATTGATTATGTTCAAACGCGTAAAATATTTACAGACTGAATCTGTCTTAACTCCCTTTTGCTTTTAACCTGGGGGGGGGGAGTGGGAGAGGGGAAAGGTCTTGTCACCGATCGCTGGCCCGAGCCCAGCGTGACACGCAAAATGTAAACAAAAGCACGCCGGTTTACCTGGTTTAAACACGAGATGTGTTCACCGGTGGCTGGCCTGAAGTCAAGTGACCCGTAAAATGTAAACGACAGCGACCGCTACATATAGTTTATATAGATAAACTAAAAATGCATTAATTTAATTACGGTACGTTCGAACGATCTGAAATTTTGATACGATGCATTGTTAGGTTAGACGGGTCCGTGTGCCAAATTTCAGCTCGATGGCTTCACGGGAAGTGGGTCATTTTTGACTTCGGTTTTTCCGTGGGTGGGCCCAAGACAGAGACGGCGGTGAAGTTAATATAAGGGATTTAAAAATAGTTTGTTTTCAAATTCAAGGCATGAAACAAGTAAAGTTATCTTTAAAAAGATCGAAGGGTTTAAAGGCAGAAACAAATAATCCAACATGAATGAACGAACTGAATAATAGTTTACACGGTGTAACCTAACCTTTCAAACGAAATAATTAGAAACCTCTGGTATTAGCCAGCGATATTGATGTTTGTCTATTTTGGTTCACCTGTCAGTATGTCTCATCTCTCCAACTGCACTTGTTACTGTTTTAACAGTTTGGCTAATGTAGCGGTTGCAACGGTTTAAAAAAATATATATAAAAAATTCACGCCGGCGTTTTCTGCCACATATCGGCTTTGTTGACGTAGTTAATAAGCCAGTTTCGTTTTTTTTCCCCTTTGCATTCAAAGAGTCCAATATATTTGGACTTTTGTACGGCTTAAATAACCTGCAACGTTAATTACATTTTTAATGGACATCATCAGTCTCCATATTTCTATATGTTCGAACCTCGTTGACTACCGTGACAACGTCATGCCCTACTGTTGCCGTGGGGTTTATTCTGTCAACCAAGCCCAACATTTTCTTTGTAGCGTTCCGTTATGATGTGCATCTCCACCATAGTGGGCTTTTCCACTGTCACCTCCACCATAGTGGGCTTTTCAACTGTCATCTGCACCATAGTGGGGTTTTCCACTGTCATCTCCACCAGTGGGCTTTTCCACTGTCATCTGCACCATGGGCTTTTCCACTGTCATCTCCACCATAGTGGGCTTTTCCACTGTCATCTGCACCATAGTGGGCTTTTCCACTGTCATCTCCACCATAGTGGGCTTTTCTCACTGTCATCTCCACCATAGTGTGCTTGTCCACTGTCATCTGCACCTTCCACCATTAAGTGTAACTTCCAGCTCGTTGGGCAACTTTCTTCATAAAGTGCACCCCCACCACGAGATTTAACCCCCACCGCGAGATATAACCCCCACCCGATTTAAACCCCACCACGATATTTAAACCCCCACCACGATATGGACCTTTTCCCCTTGGTAGACATCTTCAAACATGATTTTGGACCTTCTATTGTTAGGCGCACCTTCCACCAATACTTTCAGTTCCACCATAAACTATAACTTATATAACAATGTTAATCTTTGACTGCCATGCTCTTTATCTCATTGACTTCTCTGCACTGAACGTGTCCACCGTGAGTCTAGTTTAAAAAAAAGATTTAAGTCAATACTTTTTTATGTAGGAATTGTATTACGCGTTAATCCATTACAAAAAAATGAAACATCCGTCATTCTTAAAATGATAGTTTTTCCCGTTCTCTCGGGTGCAAAAACTTTCAACTAGGAAAAAGATATGGAAAGAAGGCAGAGAGATAGTGGTTTGTGTAAGACTTCGTTACAGGGATGTTGAAAGTTTGGACTAAATATATACATTAAAATAATATACTTGTAATAGAGAGATATTTTAATGGCAGTTCAGGAAGGCGTGTCCTTAGAAAACATCAAACTTGATGGTTCTCCTAATACATTAGGGATCACCCGGTGGATGTTCTACATTAGGGATCACCCGGTGGATGTTCTACATTAGGGATCACCCGGTGGATGTTCTACATTAGGGATCACCCGGTGGATGTTCTACATTAGGGATCACCCGCTGGATGTTCTACATTAGGGATCACCCGCTGGATGTTCTACATTAGGGATCACCCGCTGGATGTTCTACATTAGGGATCACCCGCTGGATGTTCTACATTAGGGATCACCCGCTGGATGTTCTACATTAGGGATCACCCGCTGGATGTTCTACATTAGGGATCACCCGCTGGATGTTCTACATTAGGGATCACCCGCTGGATGTTCTACATTAGGGATCACCCGCAGGATGTTCTACATTAGGGATCATCTGCTGGATCTTCTACATTAGGGACCATCCGCTGGATGTTCTACATTAGGGATCATCCGCTGGATGTTCTACATTAGGGATCATCCGCTGGATGTTCTACATTAGGGATCATCCGCTGGATGTTCTACATTAGGGATCATCCGCTGGATGTTCTACATTAGGGATCATCCGCTGGATGTTCTACATTAGGGATCATCCGCTGGATGTTCTACATTAGGGATCATCCGCTGGATGTTCTACATTAGGGATCATCCGCTGGATGTTCTACATTAGGGATCATCCGCTGGATGTTCTACATTAGGGATCATCCGCTGGATGTTCTACATTAGGGATCACCCGCTGGATGTTCTACATTAGGGATCACCCGCTGGATGTTCTACATTAGGGATCACCCGCTGGATGTTCTACATTAGGGATCACCCGCTGGATGTTCTACATTAGGGATCACCCGCTGGATGTTCTACATTAGGGATCACCCGCTGGATGTTCTACATTAGGGATCATCCGCTGGATGTTCTACATTAGGGATCATCCGCTGGATGTTCTACATTAGGGATCATCCGCTGGATGTTTCTACATTAGGGATCATCCGCTGGATGTTCTACATTAGGGACCACCCGCTGGATGTTCTACATTAGGGATCACCCGCTGGATGTTCTACATTAGGGATCACCCGCTGGATGTTCTACATTAGGGATCACCGCTGGATGTTCTACATTAGGGATCATCCGCTGGATGTTCTACATTAGGGATCACCCGCTGGATGTTCTACATTAGGGATCATCCGCTGGATGTTCTACATTAGGGATCACCCGCTGGATTTTCTACATTAGGGATCACCCGCTGGATGTTCTACATTAGGGATCACCCGCTGGATGTTCTACATTAGGGATCACCCGCTGGATGTTCTACATTAGGGATCACCCGCTGGATGTTCTACATTAGGGATCACCCGCTGGATGTTCTACATTAGGGATCACCCGCTGGATGTTCTACATTAGGGATCACCCGCTGGATGTTCTACATTAGGGATCATCCGCTGGATGTTCTACATTAGGGATCATCCGCTGGATGTTCTACATTAGGGATCACCCGCTGGATGTTTCTACATTAGGGACCACCCGCTGGATGTTCTACATTAGGGATCACCCGCTGGATGTTCTACATTAGGGACCACCCGCTGGATGTTCTACATTAGGGATCACCCGCTGGATGTTCTACATTAGGGATCACCCGCTGGATGTTCTACATTAGGGATCATCCGCTGGATGTTCTACATTAGGGATCACCCGCTGGATTTGCTACATTAGGGATCACCCGCTGGATGTTCTACATTAGGGATCACCCGCTGGATGTTCTACATTAGGGATCACTCGCTGGATGTTCTACATTTAAAATGAAAGTCTGGATGACTACCCACGAATCTCATCTTAATTATTTGAACTTTGGTGTGTTATATATAATTATATAGCAATAAATCATTTAGTGAATGGATTTGTATACATACATTTTCTTGCTGACCGAAAGATAAAACTATATTTTGAGTCTTCTCAAGACCTCAATTGCAGTTTTCTTCATACCAGACCTCTTCTACAGCAGTTTTATTTATACCAGACCTGTGAGATAACGGGAATCTTGGTTGCGGATTAGGGAAGGAAGCGTTAGCTGTTAGAGAGAGAGAAAAAGACACACAACTCGCAGATCTAAGAAATGTTGTTGATGCTGATTAAATTCTTTACTTCCGTGTACATTGACAGGTGTTAACTATTTCTGGGCATTTCCACCGATTTTTTTCTTCGTACGCGGTCCTGAGCTCCTCCCCCCAGCCCCTGCACCTCGCTGTGATCAAGGCCTGAGTTTATTAACTTCATCATTTCACATGCTGAAGACACGCGCTCATCCTATTCCTATGCCGTACACAGTATTTTCTTTCATGTTACGCATGCGTCGATTGAACGTTGCATGAGTCGACTGTACTTTTCCGTTATGTGTGTTGGTTAAAATAAGGTTAAATCGCGAGAATTTCTGTTGGCTGATGTTGGTTTATTTCAACGGGCTGCTATAATAGAGATTACTTTTCTGCGCTGTGATTATGATAACTTGGAGAAGAGTACGACCAAATATTGTGCCCGGAAGTTACCAGCTGATTTATTTTGGTCTAGTTTGCGTTTCGGTGGAAAGTCAGTTTTGGAATTTTGGGTTCGCCCTAAGCTTATCTTATTTTTATCGTGACACCCATGCCCTTATAATTATTTCATGCAGCTCAATAGATTTTTCGGTTTCGGCCGAAGTCACCGTAACCTTCTGGTTTCAACTTTGTATGCGTCCGAAAGTCACTTTCGTTCGGACTAACTTGAAGATCAGTTTGTAGTTTTGTTGATAGAAATAACAGCTGCTGATTTTCTAAAATGGCTTTGCTGTCGGCTTTATTCTAAAAACGGAACAGAAGCAGTCACCGGAAAGTTTGCTTTTTTTAAATTTAAAAAAAAACGATATTACGAAACAATGAATTGACGATTGAAGTCATATTCAACGTGTTTTTTTTAAAGACTACCAATAACATTCAAAGGATTTATATTTTATTGTAGTTTTCTTTTTAAAAAAGTATCTTGAGTTCAGGGTATGTAATATTTGATGTTTTTAAAGTTTCCCTGTACGCCCATGAATTATGTCATGTGTCATTTGGTTTATTATTTTTTTTAACGTCTTACGATCCAATGGATGTTTAATTAATAATCTTTTTAAATTTTCTTATTGCCCTTTGGATTTCTGTGTAGTTTCTACAAGTCAATATGTGTGCATGTCGCTGTTGTTGCCAGACTTTTTTCAATACACTTGAGGATATATAAAAAGTTTAATTATATGATACGTATTCCGTCATAGTCCTTCGAATGGTTTCTAATATAATAGTTTCGGATTTATGAAGTGTTCTCTAATCAGCAGTGGAAATCGCTTTTTTTTTCTTTCAAATATTCCCTGGTTAACTGTTGGATTTGTTAGCCGATCGACCAAACTATCACTACTCACCGTGCCCATCATGTGCCGCGACGATTGACATGTCTGTGGTGGGATTTCTTATGGAGCTTTAACTGTGCTACGGTCAGCTTCGGAATTCAGGGGCCAGTCATCCACAGTGACGTCATGGGTGGACACGGATACTCGCACCACCAGCGTCGAGCGTCCAGTCCCCGACTATGATATCCAGCAACGCTGCGCTCTTAGTCGGAATACTCGCCTTGACCTTGTGGGAGTCGACGCTGACCCCTCGGTGGAACCCTTGTGACAGCGGTCACGGCAAGAGCTCCATCATGGGGGACGACCTCATGCAGGTGGTCATGACCTTGACCGCCCTGATGTCGCTGGCGTTTCTTTGCTTCATCGCCTGCATCATGGTGTTTGGGATATGGATGCTGAAAAATGTAAGTCTGTGCGGTTAGTTAGGTCTCTTGTTCTCAGATTTTTCATAGGGATAACACTGCCCGTGTTTTAGGATTGTGGTGGTGCTATCGGGGTATTTTTTTTAAAATCTGAGCTTTTAGTTACTTAAAAGATTAACAATGGTATTTTATGGGATAAATTGTTGCAACGGTTCATTTTAAAATGGACCTTCAATAAATTAAATAATGGATGTTATTTCAATTTCCAGATGAATGCTTTGTGGAAGATTTCAATATCTAATGTATCTAATTTTTCTCCTCTCAAACGCAGCTATTTAAAGTTTAATATGCCCTATTAGAAAGGGACCGAATTTTTTTTTGTTCCTTTTTCATTGTTGGTATAATTGGTTATGCTGGGCGTCTACTGCAGTGCTTCTCAAAGTGGTGGTCCGCGGACCGGTGCCGGTCCGTGGGCCATCCGATGCCGGTCAGCAGAAGTTACCAAGAAAGGACATTTCGCTACCACGTCTATACGGGAAAATAGTTCACCGTTCCCTGTTGCAATGGAAAAAGTTCCTGCCGGTCCGCAATACTAAAAAGTTTGAGAAGCACTGCTCTACTGGATTCGGAACAGAGGTCCTCGAACTAAAATGGAATGGAATTCAATTGAATGACGTTGAATTAATATAATACGTTTTGACTTTTCACCCACAGGTTAACTAAATTAATATGAATGGATATGAGATTCCTTACTATAAATACTATAATATAAGTTTAGAAACTGTTTTTGTTTAGTCGTATTTAATAGTAAAATTGCCTACCAATTATTTTTTATACAAGAGTGAAATACGTTGACAGGAAAACGAAATATCTGCGAGTGAGCTCGTCTGTAACTTTATTTTTGATGTTAAAGGGCTTCATGGACAAATCGTCTTCTCTTTTGATATTGGCCGTTCGTTTTTGCACTATAGTTTTTATTTTTCTTATAACTTAATGGTTCAGGTATTACAGATTTGGGGCTTTTTAGTGTCTGCTTTTAGCTTAAAGCGTGGAGGGAGGGCACGGGGGACATGAAGAGAAAGAAATGGCAGGGGGGTGGGTAGCGCTGGATGTTGGTATATGTCCAGGGCTGAGATATGACAGGTTTGGCACGCGATGCTGATGCTGTAAGACACGTGGCTGACTTTGGCTTAATGAGTGTGGGGCGTGGCCTAACTACAAACATTGAGGTCAGCTACAAAAGAACTTTGGCCGGGTGTTTGACGTCTAGTTGTCAGCGGTTGGCGTGTGTGTGGGGTGGGGTGGGGGTTGTGATCCCCATGACGTACAACTCAGGGAAGTAAGTCTTCGGGTGAAATTCGGATTAGATCAACAAAATATAACGCTTACCGTGTATACTCGTTCTATAGCCCGTTCGTTCATAAGCCGACCCCCCTCTTTTGGAAGAGAAAAGTATTAAAAGTGTGTAACCCGCTCGCAAGCCGACAAAAAAAAATAAATAATAGGACAGCGTAAACGAAATGGTACACATTTTTTTAAAAACTACAAACTAAATTGGTCACTATGATTGTTTACTTTGTACTACTTATCTTTGTCTTTGTTGTCTTTGCTAGGCAAGAGTTACCGGTATTTTTAAATATTTTTTTTCTATGGTAAACGGTGGCAAAAGCGCGTACATTAAAATTCGTTGTAAAAAAAATTGTAAAACAATTTATTAAAACATTCACAAAAATAAATAAAATGATTAAATAAGGTAAGTGCAGATTTTAATAATATTTTATAGCTCTTGGTAGAGCAGTCGAATCTTGTAGATTGAAGAAAAGGACCTAGACGATCTACAATAACAACACCGATATTCAATGGACATGCAGAAATCACATATGACCCGCTCGTAAGCCGACACCCCCCCCCCATTTTCAACTAGATTTTGTCCCAAAAAATGTCGGCTTTAGACCGAGTATATACGGTACTTCTCGATTTAAAAAATATAATCGTAAAATGTTCATATTAACATTTCATACTGGCTAGAAGTGATACACCGTACTGGGATATGATGTGTGATGGATTTAAAAGACATGATATGTCCATTTTGGTTTGATAAACATTTGGAACCGATTACATCCCTTTTAAGGTTATGGGAGGTAAGAGAGAAAACTTGCGCAAATCTCCTACTATGATCAGAAAAGTGTACTCCGTCCATATTAGTCACACTGTGTGCGTGTGTGTGTGTAGAGCAGTGGTTCCCAAACTTTTTTGACACACGGACCCCTTTTATACTCAAAATTTCCCCCACGGACCCCCAAGTAAAAAAAAACTAAACTTTATAAATGCATAGTACAAATATTACAAAAGCAACATTTTGATGAAAAGTACGGTATTTATTAAAAATTATCACTTTTGTTTAAGATTAAATTGAAAAAAATAATTGGATTAACGTGATGAGATTTTATGAGTATATTTATGCCTGAGTCAATGTTTGTGTCTAGGAACCGAAAATCCTCACGAGCACCAATTTCTAGTCGTTTATTTTATTTTATTTTTGTTGTTGTGTTGTTTTTTATGATGAGGGTTCATAACGCCACTGAATCTTTTTTCTACCAAATAGAAAAACAGGAAAACAGTAAAAAAAAACAACATATGTACAATAACCTTTAATGCATGATATAAAATTGGGATCTGACTTTGTAACCAGAATTTGTGGTATCCTAGTTCAAACAGTGGTATAAGTTCCTCATTTGTGGATATTTCAATAAGCTGCTCCTGTATTAGTATGTAATCATCTGTGTTTGGGATCTGAGTTTGTACATGCGCTAATAGAGCTCAACTGCCAGTCGGAAATATCCTTTAGTGGTAAATGCCTACAAAATGTCTGCATGAAGAGCCTTAATTTTTGACAGTCAGTAAGCAAATCTTTAACTATGTGGCAATTTCAAAAGATTTGAAAACTGATAACATTCTCTTGTTCCTAAGTTTTGTTTACAAAGAAAAAGAAAGATTTGCAACAAACTCATATGTAACGCTTTTAGTTTTGAGTAAATTTAATTGGTTACCTTGTAGTAGTTTTAGTTTCAAATAAGTTTTGTTAAAGTTGGGTAAACAATTCATTAATAAAGGATATGTCATTTTTTGGGGAGTTAATTGTGATGCTAATTGTCTTTGTTTTCCAGGAATTTGGACAATGAATCAAAAAGAGTATAAGATATATTTAAATATGTACGTGATGATAACCAGCGTACTTCTGTGTGAATACAAAATCCATTATAGTCTTCTTCTTCATTTTCCAAACCATAGTGAGCAAATAATCTCTCATCAAGTCATTCCTTTTGATTTTATTAACTGCTCTAATGACATAATGTAGTGATCCATGCAAACTTTCACTAAGATTTTTTTGGATTATTTGAAGTGTATGTGTATTGCTTTAACTTCAAATATATTTTTTTAATTCAGTAAATAGTGTATATGTATTGCTTTAATTAATTCAGTAAATAACTATTTAAATAACGTTTCATGTTTCGTATCTGTTTCCAAACATTTAGGCATACTTCAAATATTCATTAACACCATATTGTCGGCATTGTTTCTTCGGCTCACTCAGTTCTGGAATTACCTATTTGCTTAGAAAGCTATAACTTAGGGCCCCTGCCTTCTTGGGCGGGCCCCCGGAAGTTTGTTTTCATATTTGTCACTGCTATAGATTATCTAGACTTCAAAAGGTCCTTAAATTTGCTTAGGGCCCCATCAAGTCTAAATCCAGCCTTGGGCTCACTCATTCTCTTATCTGTTGTAACAGACCACTGTTAAGAATTATTAACGTTTTCAATGGAATGCTACAGTAAAGCCCTATTGAAAACATTTGATGATAGGATACAATTTAGATAAATATAACTTCCCAACACATCGAATAATACACAACCCTGCAACCCTCGTAGATTCAAGTTAAAAACTTGTATATTTCTACTTATAGTTAGATCTATAGGGAATTCGGCATTTCATCTGCATCAAGCTTGAAATTTCAACAAACCAAGTATTTAGATTGGTTATAGATGTGGGAATTACAGTAGTTCTAATTCTTTTTTTACGTAAAACAACATTGTATCAATGAAGGATAGCACCTAAGATGGTATTTAATTAGTAGAAGAAGCATTCACATACTATTTTATTTATTATTATTTATGTTAATTTCAATAATAATAAAAAATTAATGAGTTTTATTATTTGATTTTTAAAGCTTTGCGTGGACCCCCTGGCGTTGTTCAGGGACCCCCAAATCAGTTTTTATTTTCCACGGACCCCCTGAAAGGTCCCGCGGACCCCTGGGGGTCCGTACGGACCACTTTGGGAACCACTGGTGTAGAGGATGAAGTCTCTCACCTCTCTTTCAACTTCACCCAAAGAACTATTATTAGTTTTAGCATACAATCTCACATTTCTGTGTTTAAATGAATTGTCAATCCACATTCCTCACATCCTGTGTCGAACTTCTGTTGTAATCCTACGGTTCCAAAATTCTTCGGTGCGCTGCAGTTTATCACGTAGATCATAAAAGTTTAAGTTGAATAATAGACCTGCATATTACTCACATAATTCTATGTACAACTGCAGTCTATTTTGTTATCAAAAATATCTAAGCTGAAATGCAGATTATCATATTATCTCAAAGTTCTATGATGAATATTTACTTTATTTTGCCATGCAACGATTCCTTTAAACAAGTGGTTGTTCTGTTGCACTAAAAGATGTGCACAGAAGACACCATACTGTTGTGTTGATAACCTACGTGATAAACTACCGGTGGGGGTGTAGAGGGGCGGGGAGTTTATTGGAGCTGATTTCCCCCCTTAGATATTATGGATTCCCAATTTAAAAAAAAATCATCCATCACTTTTGCAAGAAGCCATCTGGTCGGGCAAGAATGCTGGTAGGCGATGCGCAGATCTGGAACCTTATAATACATCTGCTGCCATTGTTTAGGTGGCATATCAGAGGTATGGACACAGAGGATCATTGTGGGCCATATTATTCAACCATCGGGTTATTTAAACCTTTGCCTTGTACATAGAACATGCAGAATAGGGACTGTCTCCAGCAGGCAAGTGTCTTTCTGTTAGGAATGTATCCATACCCATTTCTAGTTGTCATTTCAAACGACACCGATCGATTTTGTTTCATTTTCATTTTTCAAAAGTCAGATCAATATATAGCTCCATGCTTATCGGTTGTATGAAGATATATATATATATATATATATATATATATATATATATATATATATACATTATACATATATACAGTGGGGCCCACTTAACTCGAGCCCTGGTTAACTCTCCAGCTCTATTAAGTCGACGGTTTTTTTTTGGAACCGCCAAATTCTCTTTGTCTTTGCATTTTTTCAGCGGTTGATTCGATTTTTTAAAGTCGCCAAGCCCTAATATTTCGAGCACTAAAGAGGGCCAAATTTGCAACTTAACGTCGGTTAGCTCGATCCCCGTCTGTTCGCCAAGCAGTGCACTTTGGCATTTTTAGTTCAAAACAGTGTTGACATCTCGCTTTCTTCGAGACTTCCGGGTATTGTGTGATTCTACGAGATTTCAATAAAAGTTACCGGATGTTTTTATCTTGTTTCACTTTGAAATAGACTTTGATGTGTGTGTGAATTAGCTTGACACGTCTTGAGTATGCATTCACCCGAGGAATCGCGTTAGTGGTCTTTAATCCCTCATTATTTCGCAGTGCATGTGATATTATTATTAAACTTAATTCCTTTTCTGATGCATTAATCATTTTATTTTTTTAAGATAAACGAATATCTTTAGAAAAGAAAATAAAGGTTTGTATCGAGAATCGACGGTGGTTTTTATATAATTAAATAAAAAATTATTATCATCTTTTAAAAGTTTGTTGTTGCTTTGTTACCAGTAAGATACGTGACTGTGACTAAAACGCGCGTGACGGTGAAAATCAAATCATTTTCTTAATATTCTAGTATATATATAATATTCACGTCATCACTGTTGGAGGTCGAATTCTGATAAGGTCAAGGCCGCATTTGTTACTATTTATATTACAAGTTACACGTATCATTTGATTGACGGAGGAAATTCGAGTGCGGTCTCATAGTGACAGCACGTCAAAAGCATTAAACTTAAAATTACCATATTGATATGTTTATTTTTTTTTAATTCGCCGATTCGACGGGCACTGCAAACACGCGCCATGAGGCGAGGCGAAAAATTTGACCTTAACGCATGCGCAGACAATTATAAACTGGTAACTTTTTTTAAAATATTAAATTTAAATTGAATCGAAACGTGACCACAGAGACGTAATCAAAGTCATTTACTTCTGCAAATATATATATATATATATATTAGGGCTGTTATCGATTAATTTAAATTTAATCGTTAACTTTTGAAAAATTATCGATTAAAGTAATCGATAATTTCGGTTTAAGCCAAAAATAGAAATTTATGACGTCATTAAACTGATCATTTCTCACGGACATTGAAAATTAAGAATATTTTGAACTAAATTTTATGACAATGTGTTGATAATTGATCGGATGTTTGTGCTGAAGGTGGTACGTCAGCGATGTATTTGATCCTTTAAAAGAGAATTGTTTATGGCAGTGAACACAGTAAACTTTTTCACCATCTTCGACTTTGCCATCCGCAGTTAGCCTAAAAACAAAATTTTTGCTCAACTTTCTAGTTATATGTTTAAATTTAACTGCGTTGATGCTTTCAGCCATTTTTTAGTTGACGTCTGCCGGTCCACGTATCGTAATAAAATAAATTATAATATTACGCGGGAGAAGTTTGCGCGTAAAAATATATAAATTATTATTAATTACTAATAATTAATTATTTATTAATACAAAAATTTAAAAATATTATAAATATTTTCTTTAATTTTAATCGAATTTTTATCGATTAAAATAATTTAAATCGATAAAAAAAATTAACGATTAATCAAGAAATTAATGGTTAATTTCCGCAGCCCTATTATATATAAATTCCTGACTAGTCATAACAATTCCCGACTTTCAAGACCGGGAAAATTATTTTAAGAATTCCCGACTGAGTGGGAACCTTGGGTTATATTTAAATTATTTAAATTGATTACAGTCTCACCCCCATTACGTTATATTTAAACGGTCCTTAAAAATGAACGGTCTTAACTTTAGGAAAGAGTGAAGAAATATTAGGGTTCCGATATTCCGATACGATTCCGATTAATCGTCCCATCACTAATTAACGCACATCATGTATATAAATATAAAGACATTTCAAGCGCATGTTAATATTTTGCCGCCATATTGGTTTTCGTTTAACTCGGTGATCGGTTATCTCGGCGCCATTTTTCATACCCCGAGGCCGTCGACTTAAGCGGGCCCCACTGTATATATATATATATATATATATATATATATATATATATATATATATATATTAATTAGTAATTAAAAAATTTAAACACACAATTTAAGTTTGTAATGTTTAATAAGATAAGCTTAATAAGGTCAAACATCACCCATCTTGTTACTGTTACTGAAAATACAAAATACAACAGGAAATAAATAATCAAGGACAAAGTGATTGAATGCCCATCTTGTCGTTCATTTGTTGACCGCCTATTGCATTTACTTCACATTTATAGATATTAATTTTGTGTTTAATACTTCGTTTACTTTGATAATTTCAAATATAATAATCTCTATTTACTTCAAGGTCAATGACCTATATACTGTCAACTACCACCAGGGTTGTAAACACGGCAGTATTTTTTTCCACAATTCTTCATCAATATATTTGGCCACATCCTAGTTACCGCTGACTTTAGAAAATATTAGGGCGACAATTAACATAAGAAAAACTATGGTTTTGTCGCTAAATATTAAGGCGACAATTAACATAAGAAAAACTCTGGTTTTGTCGCTAAATATTAGGGCGACAATTAACATAAGAAAAACTATGGTTTTGTCGCCTTAGTTCTGAGTCTCTTCAAAATTCTGAACGTTTTAAGATAAAATGAAGACAGGATTTTGAAGAAGCTCTCTGCCTGTGATACAGCGCCGATAGTGTGTTTTGTTAGTTCGCTTGTCAGTGCCTGCGTTTTGGCTGTGGTCATTGTTACTTCACTTATGATGAGCTGCGCGTATTTCCTATTAGAGGACGACTATAAGTGGAGAGCATTATTTTAACTTTTTAAAAAAAAATTCTCATTGTTTTGTAAATTGTAAAAAAATAAGTTTCATATTATAAATAAGTTAATTAAAATTCATTACAATTCAAAATTTATCATGTGTTTTCCTTTATTTATTCTGTAAGTTACTACATTTTCTTGTCTTTTATTTTTTAAAATTATAATTATTATTTATTGGGGCACCAACTGGTTCCATCGAGTCGTTAAAATCATTAGTAAAGTTAAAATTACACAAGAGCAGAATGTAACATCCTCATTATGAAATGTGGCGGACAAATACGACCTTCAATAACGAATTAATTAAGTATATATATATATATATATATATATATATATATATATATATATATATATATATATATATAGTGTATAGTATGTATAGTATATATATATATATATATATATACTATACTATACATGCTATACTATATATTTATATATATATATACTATACATACTATACTATATATATATATATATATATATATATATATATATATATATATATATATACTTAATTAATTCGTTATTGAAGGTCGTATTTGTCCGCCACATTTCATAATGAGGATGTTACATTCTGCTCTTGTGTAATTTTAACTTTACTAATGATTTTAACGACTCGATGGAACCAGTATATATATATATATATATATATATTTGCATTATCTTTAATTTATTTTCCTAGTAAATCATTCACACTATCAAAAGTAACTTTTCTATTTGCTTAGTATAAAAATAATTTAAGTACAAATGACATAATTAAAAAGTGAATAAAATATTGTCAATAGTACATCCCTTTAAATTATAATATTTCGTCCATACAAAACTTTTAATATATGCTTGCCATCATTAGTTATTATTATTATTATTGTTAAATTAAATTTAGTTGTAGTTTAAAAAAAATATTTGTAGGTTTTTGCCTGACCTTACGTCCTATTCTTTCACCCGCCAACTCGTTCTGGCTGATTATTCTCTTCCAGTCTAGTCATCTGGGTTTCGTTTTATTGCCTGAAGAGTGAACTGTTTTCTCGTCAATTGGCGGAAAGTAGGGTCACTTCCATAAAAAGAAAAGAGGGGTAGAGGGGTCTGTCTATCTTAAGACATCCCGCCCCTTCCTCGCTCAAACCTCCAGGTTTCAAATATTTTGGCTAAGAGGTATTGGTCTGTCCTGCATTGCCATTGTGGTAATTGATCCAGGCAAGGGGGTTGTTTAGGTTTCCATAGCGATATCTGGGCTTGGTTCTATAAATACACGAGACAATGGCGGATCATCGGACCTGACATTAAAGTGGTTCTCAAACTACAGCCTTGGGTACAATTCATTTTTTCTCAGACAGATTGTCGATTAGCGCAAATATATTTTTTTAAGACCAGTCGAATCTTTGAGATTCTCACAAACTACCCCATCATGTGAAGTTTTGAGGAGATGAGATTCACGCATTAGCTTGTATATGATCCCATGAAGTTATGTATTTCCTTCTCTTGTGACATTAATATTTCACGTGTACGTCTGTACTCATGTACTTAATAAATCCTTACTCTATCAATCCATGATTTTCGCATCCATTCGCATCACCTGCATGAGATCTAAAGGTGTGTGTATGTGTGTGTTATAGGGGTGGTTTGAAAGGTGGTGCAGCTTTCTATTCTTAACCCCCCCCTTTTTCCCAAAACACACACAATTTTTCCTCACCCAACTCAGGGAATCACGCGTCTGATGTCAGCAAGTTAATAGCTTTTCATTGTATACACGGCACACATTAATGGTTCTTGTAATTGAAACTTTGCCTGACATTTGCCAGGACTTTGTGCTACCTCCACGGCACTACCTACCCCCTTCTCTCTCTCTCTCTCTCTCTCTCTCTATCTCTTCGTTTATTTCTTAGCCCTGAATTCACCCCCCCCCCGGGCCGACCTGATTATCTTTCCACTGAAATTCACACATTGATGAACGTTATGACGTTTTCTTTTCTTTAAGGCATTCTTCCTTTGTCTGTAAAATTAAATCTTGACGTAACAAGAGTTGGAGAATTCAAGTAACAGATTAAGTTGTTTGTCGTATGCAATGATTTAAAAGCGTTATGTTGTCTTGTATCGCCGTCGTGTTGTGTATGCTCAGTGTTGTGCTGCACGGAAAGACACACTTCTTTCGTGTTTTCCGCTGGGACAGTCTTGTCTGATAATAATGGTTTAATTTGTTGCCTAGTTTTCATTTTTGAAAAAAACAAACATTTGTGTTTTATTTGTTCATTGCTTTACACCATGTTATCACAACATTACATTACTCCGGATTTAGTGGCGTAGCCAGGATATTTTGCGCCCAGGCAAAAATTAAAAATTGGCACCCCTTGCCAATTTTAATTAATATCTCACCCTTGCCCTTGTTTAGTTATTGAAATGTGGCCTTGCAAATTACTCATTTTGTCACCCCTTGGCGCCATGGAACATATGTACCCCCTTGTATCCCTCGCTACGCCACCGCCCCCTTGTATCCCTCGCTACGCCACTGACCTCATGTTTTAGAAAATATTTAGCTGGAATTCTCCTTGTACAGCGTGAGTTTTCGAGGAAGTAATGCAACGTCAATATAGCCATAGAACAAACAAACATTCTACATATCTGTTTGAGTCAGTATTTGTCTAAGTGAACGCCTTGCTTATCGCAACCCTCACCATTTCATGTGTTTGCGCCGTTTGCTAGTTGTTTTGTTGTTTTTTTTTGTTCGAAATTCTGTTATTCTCTAATCGCCACTGCTATAGGTATAAAAAAAATGTATTATTTAGAGAGACATCGTGTGCTGGAAATTACCCAGTTTTCACGGTTAACTTTGATATAAAAATATACATGTATTTAAATTCAGTGATTTTAGTTTTAGACGCCGCTACTGAGTTAATAAAATCTTAGTGAACCCATATAAAAATCACAGAAGAATTTAAATAAAAAATTGTTTCGATTCCTTAATTAATATCTGCACATTATATATCGTGATTTTAAAAGAAGGCTTTCTAAGTTTTTAACCTATTTCTTTCACCTCTTTCGTTATTAACATAGTTAATTTTGATGTTTAGATTCCAAATGGCAGCATCTGAACTAAACCGACACCGTTAATGTTAAGAATCACGTGTTTTGGACGCATTTTATATTTAATAGTATCTATTTTATATGAGAGACTATTTTATATGTTTGACTTACATGTTTATTATGGAATTTAAAATTAGACATTAAAAAAAGGAGCATATTAATGATGGCATCACTTTTGTTAAAGCTGAATATTTAAAAGTGGTGCCTAGTGTGGGGAAATGGTCCACGTATATCCTCTTAAGTCAGTGCAAGAAATTTGAACTTTGACTTTAAATACAAACAAATTAATATTTGCCTCCCTTAAGTCATCCGCCATTTCGACACTTCCGATTGATACTCGCGTCATGGTTTTTGTAAGATACAAACAACTGAGTACACAATCATTTAATTTACTTACATATCACCCACACAAGCTAAACACAAAATAAAAACTCTTTACCACCCACATGTGACGTCAACACATTGAGATTAATTGTATCCCTCTAGGGCGAATTGAGGCATGGTTCATTGATGCGAGTGATAATATTTTATATAGACAAAAACTAAAAGCTAAAAGTGCATTAATTTAATTACGGTACATTCGATGATCTGAAATTTTGATACAATGCATTGTCATCCACAATCTATATGTGGTAAAATTTTGAGATCTCTAGGACCATCAGAAGTGGTTTAATTTTACGTTAAAATATTTGAAGGAAGGATGGATGGATACAACATACAAACAGTGTGACTTTATTAAAAGCGTGTAATAAAATAGTAAAAAAGAAGAGAAATAACTCCGATTGTTCCCATGACTTGGCATTGACTACAGTTTTATACTTGAACCGCGCCCATCACCCCGACTCCCACCGCCAACCGCCCCTATATCCAAAATCCTCGGCAGCACCGTCTAACCAAAGCACCAGACGGCGTGGTTTTACAGACGTGGATTCAATTAATTGTGTTGTGTCCTGAAGAGGGAAAACGGTCGTAGCACTATACTGTACCGGGCAAGGGAAAAAGTCGGTTTGGCCCAGCAATCGGCTAGAGAAAATGGATTTGTGGTGACGATCTTGAGAGCTGGTCTGAAAGTTTTTGAGAACTAGCTGGGTGATGTTTGTGAGAACTGGTATAAAAGTTTTTTGTTTTTGTTTTTTTTGCGCTAGCGAGAAATGATCTGACGAGGTATGAACGTTTGTGAAAATTAGTCTGATATTTTTCTTGATGAGGTTTGTGACTACTGGTTTGAAGGTTTGCTGTCAAAGACGCGCGGTTGATGTTTTCAAGCAAGTAAACAGTTAATTCAATAACCGTAAAACATTTGACCATTGGTAAGGTGTTTATTATTACATGACAACAGGGGCTATATTTCATGTTGAATGAATACTGTTGCTAACATAAGTTCAAAGGGTACAGGTGTCGACCTTGTACTGTCATGCACTATCCGACTGTTCATCTTGTTGGCAAAGTGGTTTGTCTCAGGCAACGTTGTTGGGCTGTAAAGTTAATGCAACGAGACAGCTGTATTCGTATACATTAGTCTTCCTGCTCCGCTTCAGGCAGCGTAAAAAGTAGACGTGTCACTCGAAAGGAATTCTTGATAACAATGGAAGAGAAAGCCATATTAAATGAGACGTTCAAAGGAAGCCTCTTTCAGATTCGTGTGTAAACAGAACCAATCACTTCTTGCGCACTTTCATTTTTAATCTACTTCCGCAGATCTCTTAAAACAAGAGTTTTACAGTCTCCTGGATTTCTAGAATGTCCTAGAGATGTTATGGAATGTAAAAAAAAATGGAAGTCGGGATGAAAAAAACTATGGTAACGATTTTGTTTACCTACGCAATGTGAGATATCAGATTATGAGCAAGTGACTGCTAATGATATAATATTTATCAATATCCCAGAGTTATTTTTCAACTTCATTTTATACAATACTAGCAGAGCCGTCGTGCGTTGCAACGATCTCAGTAAAACGGAATACATATTGTATAAATATATTTACCTATATTGCTCAATATCGTGTAAAATTGAATGGGGAATACAATTACAATAATAAGATTTAAGTAAAAAACACATTTAGGGCCCCCAGGCCCGATGATATGGACATTAGGAGTTCAGTTCCCTATAGTAATGTAATATAAGCTCTTAAGCTTTTATATACCAAGTTTGGTCAAAATCCAGTTATTTTCTCATTATCTAACAATTAAACAATTGTTTATTTAGCTAATATAAGGAAAAAATACATTAAGGGGCCCCCGGGCCCATTCGGTTCAAGATGTACATTTTGAAAATCTGTTCATTTAAATTCAGTTTCATCATGAATATATTTCTCAAGATCTTAAAAAATAGAATGGCAAATAATATCTCAAACATATTCGAAAAAATACATTTGGGGCCCCCAGCCCTGAACGATTAGACATTAGACGTGCAGTGCCCTTTTTATTGTAATATGGGCTACCAAGTTTTTATATACAAAGTTTGGTTAAGATCCATTCATTTACTCAGTAGCTATAACATAAACTAACTTTTATATAGCTCATATAAGCAACAACAAAAAAACGACATTAAGAGCTCCAGGGCCCAATTAGTGCAAGATGTCAAGTTCAAAACACCTGTTTCATTTAAATCAATTTCATATGGATATATTTCTCTATATTTATGTAGATCTTTAATACTTGAATGGGGAATAAAATCTTAAACGTTTATGAAAAAAGAAATGTTGGGCCCCCAGCCCCGAAGAAATGGACATTAGGAAATTAGTGCCATATAGTTTTTCAATATTGGCTACCAATTTGTTATATACAAAGTTTAGTTTAGATCCACCAATTTACCCCAATGTAGCTAACGCTTAAACTAATCTTTATATAGCTCATATAAGAAAAAAAAATCATATTATGGGCCCCCGGCGCTCCCATGAGGGTTAAATTTTGCAAAAAAAAGTTGCCAATGACCATCCCAGGAGCGTACTCAAAAGTCTCCAAAAGTTTCATGGCGATCGGGTGAATGGTTTAGTCAGCTATAAAGGACATACATACATACTTTGATTTATATATATATAGATTTTCTTTTGTAAAACCTGGAATTCAATTTGAGATTTGTTGTTGGAACTCTAATGAATATATTTAAAAAATATTCTGTATAAGTATGCGTTTGTCTTTGATCTTGGTCTTATTAACTGGTCATATTAACTGGTCTTAGTAACTGGTCTTATTAACTGGTCTTATTAACTGGTCTTATTAACTGGTAATATTAACTGGTCATATTAACTGGTCTTATTATCTGGTCTTATTAACTGGTCATATTTTTTCAAGTGTTTCTTTGCTTTCAATGAGTTTCTGACTTTCGTTTTTTGTTGATTTTTAAATTTTATATTGGCAACCCAGACTCGATCCCCTTTAAAAAGTTGAAAAGATATCTATAAAAAAGGCCATGAATTAACCTTGATGCGTTGACCACAGTAAAATTAACTCAAACTTGTGAGGGGTTGGGGTCCAACAAATAATCACGACCAATTATTGCCAGCAGGAATTTCTCTCCTTTAATCTCTGTTTGAAATCCCTCAGAAGTTTTGGCCAAATCATCGCTTAAGTGCGTGTGTTAGACTAGACGCCTCAAGCTGTGGACCATCTATACCTCTGCTTGTCAAAGGACATGTGCACGGAATCTCAACGCTTCGCGGAGCCATTACCGAGCACGCGCACCTTGGCACATCCGATGGTCCACACGTGACCACGATCTGTGCAAACATGCTCCGTGTCTTCATTTACAGTAAGCTCGGTGGAAAGAGGGAGTGGTAGGGATGTGCTAACGTTACAACAGCCAAATGTTACTAATGCACGTCCACGCTGAAATCTACAATTGCTTGGGAACTTGGAAGCAGTTTGTGTCTGGTAACGTTTGCGTCAATTCGGGCTTTATGAAACAAATGCCGCAAGTTATGTGCAATATATTTTAATAGTTTCCTTCCAACATAATAAAAGAAAAATCCCTCACTCCAGCCACTTCTAAATTTGTAAGATCTCATATCTGTATCTGAAAACACCTTCAGACGCTTATGTTTATGTCCGAGGACATCATAAAATAGTAAAGCCTTGAAAATGTGAGTGGCCGAGAAGTAATTGGCAATGCTGGGACTTCGTCTCTCTCTGTCTGTCTGTCTCTCTGTCTCTCTATCTCTCTCCCTCTCTCTGTCTCTCTCTCTCTGTCTCTCTCTCTCTCTCTCTGTCTCTCTCTCTGTCTGTCTGTCTGTCTCTCTCTCTCCTCTCTCTCTCTCTCTCTCTCTCTCTTATATATACATATGACCTTGGTCTGAAAAGACACCCTTAAATATAGAAAATACGCCGCCGGGGGATGACAGGCAAAAATCGTTTTAACAACCCATCTTTATCACAATCCTTCTGTAAAACTAAATTTTTCCATATAAATCGTTGAGGCAGTGAGCGGAAGTTAACAGAGTAAACCAAAATGTCTACTTGTCGATTCACCTAAGTAACGCTTTACCGACGGGATCCAATATAAAGTTTACTGTGGACCTCACTTTCTTAACACCCAAGAAATAAAGAGCCGTCCAGACGGATTGAAGCAGGGCTCATCACATCACATCTTTAAATGGAGGCGCGGCCAAGCGGATAGACCAGGGGTGCGCAACCTGCGGCCGTGGGCACGAAAATGTGCGGCCGTGGAAATCTGTTTAAATTATAATAACCTGCGTCCGTCAAATACTTGCAATTTGGCAATATATTATATAAAGTTGTAAACGAAATATCGAATATTCATTTACATTCTTAGGCACTTGTTATTGCGATACAAATGATGACTCCGGTAGCTGTAGCGTTTAGCGCTCCGACATTAAAATAGCTCTAGCTACGCTGGTGTGAGGCTACAGCTGTAACTAATGAGGGCAGGCCTTTGAAGTTCAGCCGCCTAATATTGAAGCACGCCGAAACCGTACGATGCGAACATTCGCTGTGTCTTGCTTGCTCTGTGTATCATATAGAATGGGACTGCGATAAAAAAAATTAAATAATGTTCTGAGTAACCGTGTAACCCGCCGGTCAAAGGAAACGGATTATTCTTTGATTCCTCTGTCTCGCGATACCGTGCAACGCCGTCCAACTTATATTCCCGAGCAGCTGAAGCTCTCCATGCAGGCAAAGATTAGCAAGGAGGGCAGCCTGTTTGCACTGGCTGTTGATGAATCTACGGACATTTCAGATTCAGCGCAGCTACTCGTATTCATTCGCACACTATCCCCAACATTTGAGTTGTTCGATGATCTGCTCTCCATGGAGACACTCGTTACTCAAACTCGAGGAGAAGACATTTTTGGCAGTTAAAAAAGCTTGCATCGGGCATCGACTCGCACGTTCATCTGAAGAACCTGCGAGGCATCTGTACAGACGGCGCGCCTGCCATGGTTGGTAAGCAAAATGGCTTTGTGGCTAGATTTTCCGATTATGTGTTGAAGGATCACGGTAATGACCAGCTCATAAATCTGCACTGCATTATTCACCAGGAGGCATTGTGTTATAAATCTGTTGATTTGGATAACATTCTGGAGGATGTGAATCGCATTATCCTTTTCATTCGCGCGAATGCCAATGCATACAAATTCTTCACACAAATTATTCGTCGGCTGAAGATATTCTGTACCACACAAGCGTTTTTTTTGTTGTTGTTGTTGTCTCAGGAAGAAACATTGCGCCGTGTTCTGCTGCTAGAAAAGAAATACTGGAATTTTATGCCACGAAAAACCAGGACTGCCCACTGCAGAACCAGGCCTTCTTAACATCTCTAGCCTTCCTTGTAGATTTGTTAATATATATCAACTGCCTCAACGAGTCTCTGCAAGGCAAAGGAACAACAGTTTGCCTCATGCACAGAAGAGTACAGGATTTATGTGACACATGTCGTCTGTTACAAAGTCATATCCATCAGCTCAATCTCTATCATTTCCCGCAACTCACCGCTCTAATCGAGAGTCATGTAATAATAAAAGATGACATTCCGGCTACGTCCTTTTCAGGCGTCCTCGAAGCCTTGTTGTTTTAATTCACAGAACGTTTTCAGGATTTCGACAAGATCTCAGAAAATGTGAGACTCGTTGCTTCTCCACATTTGGTTGCGACAGAAGAGTGCGCCGTTGGATGTCCAAATGGAACTGATCGAACTAAAAAATAACGCTCAGCTTTTGAAGAGGACGAAAACGATCTACTGGAGAAATGGAAAGTAGCTGTGAAGTATCACAAGCTTCGCGAAATAGCAAGAACCACTCTAGTGCTGTTTGAAGCATTTACAATACTTACATGTGCGAAGCCTCATTTTCACGAATGAATTATCACAAGAACAAATATCGAAACCAACTGGTGGACACCAATCTGCCGTCAGGAATACGACTGATGATATCCAGTGAGTGCCCGGACTTTTGCACGACTCTCGGCAAACATCCAAGAGCAAGGCAGCCACTAATTTCTGGACTGCTAAGTTACATGGACAGTGTTAGTGAAGCAGATTATCACTTATTCAATTATTGTGTTCTCAGTGTACTAAAACCACTTAAAAATATACTCATGCTGTACGTGTGTGACATGATGTTAGGTTTATATGACAATGTTCAATAAAGTAGAAATGTAAGAGAATATCGATGGAAATGTTTTTGTTTGTAATAAAGCACTGTGTTTGCCTACAATGCATTATGATTATGTCATTATTATCTCACGTTGAGTATTACGAGAGGTAAACTTTTGATAGTTACCGTTTCGTTTTTCAGTGAAAAACTTTTGGCGGCCGTGGCAAAAGTTTTTTTTTATGCGGCCGTCAATAGCCCAAAGGTTGCGCACCCCTGGGATAGACGTTTATTTTTAACAGAACGCGTAGACAGGGGAAGATAATAACGAAAACAAATGTGTTTTCTTTACAAAAAACGTATGTTATCACTGCGTGAATTTCGATAAGAAAAGTCAATTCACACTTGTCAGTTTGCGTTAATTTCAAATTGACAACACACACACACACACACACACGCATCTACACAATGACACCATTATCTTCACCCTTCACGTTATATTCTTAGCTCCACTTGACGGTCAACAGTGTACACACATTGAAGGACCGCCTTTCTGGAACCTCTTGGTCAAGGTTTGTACTCGGGCTCTGTACCTCGCTCGTCACGTGACCTACAGATTCCGCGACTCGACTCCAGTCGCCGTATCTGCTGGATCAGGGAATCCGCGTTCACGGTTTATTGGTGGTTGGTCTAATCAGAATGGTACAGAACCGTCATAGAAAGTCAAAATTACTTCTTTCTTTTAAATCCCTTATATTAACTTCACGGCGTCTCTGTCTCTCTGTCGTTCTGTCGTCATCTCTCTCTGTCTGTCTTGGGCGGGCGGAAAAACAAAAGTAAAAAATGACCCACTTCCCGTGATCCGATCGAGCTGAAATTTGGCACACGGACCCGTCTCACCTAACAATGCATCGTGTCAAAATTTCAGATCGATCGAACGTACCGTAATTAAATTAATGCATTTTTAGTTTATCCTTATATAACGTATGTAATTCAAATTCACTGTTTGTTATTGTTTTTTTTCCACGTGAGAGTTTGAGTTGACGCGTTGACGCGACCCATCGAAGTACCGGCGTGCTTTTGTTTACATTTTACGTGTCACGCTGAGCTCGGTCAAGCGATCGGTGACCAGACTTTCCCCTCTCCCCCCCACCCAACCCCTAGGGTTATGAAGCAAAGTTGAGTTAAGACGGATTCAGTCTGTAAATGTTTGTCGCGTTTGAAAATAATCAATACTGTTAGTTATGTCTCATATATAAGGGATTTATAGTCAAAAACTTTGTTTTTACGGGTTTGTTTTTATTTTAAAGTAAGGGATTAAAACTAACGTCGAACCTACGATAACAGCCGCCACTGTGTATCTGTATGTCAGACCCGAACAACGCTTATCGGGAGTTATCATCTTCAGCATATTATCCAGTGTTTACGGAATTCTATTTATAGTTCCGCCAGACTCTCGCTCGGGCGACGGAAACCTCATAAAACAATGAGGTCGTTTATTTTATGGTTTGATATTCGCTTAGGCAAGCAAACACTGCACGCACTTAGACATGTCCTGGCAGGAAGTGCATCTAGGGGTTGGAGGGGTCGTTTTTTAGGGGGTAGGGTGGTTGTGGGGGTGAAGTTGTTGGTTCAATGTTACCATGTCTGATGGTTCATTGTTACACTGTCTGATGGATCAATATGATAATCTCTGATGGTTCAATGTTACAGTTTTTATGTCTGATGGTTCAATGTTACAATGTTTATGTCTGATGGTTCAATGTTACAATGTTTATGTCTGATGGTTCAAGTATATTGGGACACTAAAGGGAAGGTATCACGATTCATTGAGCTAAGTTTGAATAAGTATTGACATTCTAAAAGTACATTTTGGGAGAATTTCAATTTCTGAGTTGTCTGCTGGTATTCTGAGATGGTACCTAATGGCCATCGCCACTTTCCGTTTTTTTCCCTTCTTATTTTGTGAATAAAAAATCATAACTTTGTGGTGACATTTTTTTAAATTCGCTTTACCTTAGAACAAAATTACCCAAACTGCACCTTTGTTATCACGTGGATCAAAGGTCTGTCAGTAGGAGATTACAAAAATGATTTTACACACAGGAGCCAGTTTGAACTTGATGTTCTTGATGGGAAACAAACTTTACTTACTCTGCAGTTTTGCAATAATTGCAGTTTAATTTAAAAAAAATTTGTGTACATTTTCTTGAAGTAAAAAAAAATCTTTACACTTTAACTTCCGGCTGGGAAAATATTTCATATGTCAATCATTTAAATAATTTTATTTAAAAAACACCTCATCTTTGAAATTGGTTGAACAGACTATTTTAAAATATTCACGGTTGAAAATAAAGATAATTATTGACCTTTGTTCCTTCCACATACATTCAGGCAAGTCTGCTTTTGGCCTTTCTCACGACTGACAAATATTTGTGTTGCCTTATTAATTATAGATTAAATCTAACCAAAAATATTTAAACTTTATTTAACTTTGACGCGATAGAACTTGGTCTGTTTACTATCATCAGTCACTGAATTAAGCTGCGTTGTCTCTGATGAAACTTCATACACGTGTGTTACGACTCGAGGTTTTTTGCTATGGATTCCTTTTTTTTTCCAACACTTTTTTCACCTTGTTCCATTTAAAGTCACCTTTTCGTCTTGATTATTCGCTTGCAGTATTTTAGTAAATTCTCACGGGAAGACAATTTAGATTTCTTCGCACATCTTAAAAATACTTAAGTACTTTTCGCTTAACAAATATTAATTTTACTTACATTTTACTAATTACATTGGTACCCCGAGATACGAAATTCTTTCAGGGGTTGCTCTAACTAAGCTTTACATAATCTAGAATACTTAATGCTTTCAAAGCCACACAGAATAAATATTAAAATTTGAAAATATCATGGAAAACTCTAGAAAGACAAAGTAGGATTTTACGATTCTACAATATTCTAAAAGTACACATTATAATTCAAATAAAATAAATAATAATATGCATACAAATTTACCTTTCGAGTGAGGCGATGTGGCGAAATGTCGGAGAAGGTGGCAGGGGAGGAAAACTAATGGCAGAAAACATTACGGCACTACGTACGAAACTTTATGAAGATAATACGTTATTTACAAACTTTGCATGAATAAACACATGTAGTACGACTGCACACTAAACAAAGGTAAATTAACACTTAAACTTGTTTAATTTTTATAATTATTTTTGCTTAAAAATAGTTTTTGTTTTTAATTTTTGTTTTGCACTTTATAATTTTCTGTTTCAACTTTCATTTCCTTTGCCCCACTTCACCAACATTGTCTTGTCTTATTTTAAAAAAAATTTTTTTTAATCATCGTTACTAATGGTCTCTTAGCAAATGTTGATCTAAGGAAACATGTTTTTGACAATGTTTCTGAAATGAGTCAGGCAAATGTCATTGAACTGCGCAAGAACTGTTGGTGGGGCGTTAAATGCTGTCAAGGGATAATCAATGTTGTCAGCTGCGCGTTTTTCGTATCTTGGATTTTTTTTTCGTATCTTGGAACAAGAAATTCTTCGAGTGGCCTGTCGTATCTTGGATTTTTCGTATCTTGAAGCATTTGTATCTCTAGGCAAACTATATATTTTTTATACAGTCGGACCATTGAATGTTATCCATCGATTCGTAAACTGGAAATTACAGGAGACATTTAACAACATTATTATGACGTACTCTATCCTTAAAATTGGGAAACACGCCTTTCATCTTGATGTGTTTCATTGACTCAGCTGGCGGTGCTCTGTAGGTAAATACGCTCGAAAAGACAATCGGTATGTGTTTTTTTAAAAATCTTTCTATCAATTATGACAATGTGCCGAGGAAAGGTTCATGGAAGTTTATAGCAAATGTTACCTCAAAACGTTTTACTTCCCTTTAATATAAATAACTCGAGTGACCATTCATAGCGCGTCAAATCTACCCCAGAAATCTTCAACACAAATGTCAAAGTTGTTAGGTACAAACTTCTTGATACGTCTATTCATGTCTGCTCACAAAGAGCAAACTGGTCCTAACAAGTAGGTAGGTATATTGGTAAACATTGTCTGATGCGCACTTGGGCCGTTGGTCTGTTTCAAATTTTTCTTAGAGGGCTTTACTAAACCAGGCTGTCGGTTAATGTATGCTTGTATCAAATTTATAAATAACTAGACTGAAACAATAAAACTGTCATTTCATATAAGTCTGTATCAAATGTATAAATAACTTAGACTGCAAGGCTAAGCTAGACTGTCAGTTCATGTATGTCTATATCTGATTTTTTAAAAGACATTACCACACTGCCCGCGGTTTGTTTGTCTAAATCAGAATGTTTCAGTAGTGTATATCTTTAACAGGATGTAAATTTTTCTAGAGTAAATCAAACCGTTCAAAGATGTATAACTTAACAAAAATGTTTACCATTGCTCTAAGAGTATATATCAGACTGTATACGTTGTGTATAAAAATGTTTTAGTATTTTTAAAAATAGTTTTGTGATAAGTCAAATATTTAACGATGTCCTATGCCATTTCATATAAAATCATTGCTGACTTGTGTCCGCCTATTCAAATGATCATTCTCATCAAGTCATTTACTTTTATCTATAGCGCTAAAAGTTTTAAAGTGGCAGGGTTTTCTATAGTTTTGATTACCATTACATTTTGATTGGTGGAAATGCTTAGTAAGTCTAACTATTTGGAACTGCTTCGTTGTAAGCCAAGATGACCTAAAATAACTCGATCTTTTAATTACTAGCTTATTGCCTGCGGGAACTCAATTTCCGGAAGTACTTTTTGTAATAGAAATCCCGGAAACAGATGTACAAATCTGTCAAAATGTGGGCGGCAAACGAGGGTGGTTAATAAAAAAAAAGGGGGGGGGGTACATTTTCTCCATTAAATTTTTGCAAAATTTTAAGTCGTGTTAACTTGTTGGTTATATTCTTAACCAATTAATGTTGTCAGCTAAGATGTTTAACCGTTTGTGGAAGATATTCAAATGAATTTTACTTCACGGTTTGCAGTCTATAAAGTGTTCAATAAGTCCAAAAAAAGATGAAGTCCGATTTGTGAAAATTACCGCCATCAGGATTTTTGTTTAAAAGCTAAATTTAAACGAAATAGTGGAGATAAGCCTTTGAAATGCCAGCAAAACCACGTTTAATATAAATTCATTTATTAATATGTAAATATTAGGGCTGCGGAAATTAACGATTAATTAATTGATTAATCGCTAAAAATGTAATCGATTAAAATTAATTTGATCGATTAGAATTTAAGCAAATATTTTTTTTTCCAATCTATTAATAATTTCTATTATTTGTTACATTGTTTTCCTTCGTATTACTATTATTTATTTAGACGTGCAAACAAGTGCCTACGTAAACAAAAAGGTTTTTCTTGCATATCGGAACGAATTTGTTGTGTTACGTCACAAAATTTAGGAGCCATGGAATTACCGCGACTTAACCGATTTCGCGAAATAATGAATCGCAACTTAACGGGATCTATTTATGCGTTATAAAAATATAATAAATGGAAATTAATCGATTAATCGATTGTTATTTTTTTCGATTAATAGGGGCACAAATTAATCAGTACCAGGCATAATAGATATATGTTGATTGTGTTTCCATTGGCAGGAATAGTATACATACCTTTAATTAAACATCTACTTTATATTTATAATAAAATCGTTGACACTTAAGCTTCAGGAACACTAAAATTTAAAGAAACCTCGGAAGTTTCAAATTGTTGGACATCAATAAAAGTTATTACGATAACATTTATTTGGTTAAAATAATATTAACATTATTTTAACGTAATTTGATTTTAACGTAATGTAATTTTAACATAATTTTGGTCATTTTCATATAATTTGAAAATTTTCAAACATCCTTGAGTAAAAAAAAACAACAAGTTTTTACCTTTTAGTGTGCTTTTTTATTTTAAAAAATCGATTATTACCCCCCCGCCCCCCCAACACACACACAAACACATACATCATTTGCGACACTACTTTTAACCAATAATTTACAACCTCAACACCTTTCTTTAACTCACATGGGGGTCGGGTGGGGTGGCCGTTATGATTTACAGTTATGCGTGTGGGGCCAAACGTTGGGGCAAGCTCGCGCTTGTTTGTGTGATCAGTTCGAAAAAAGAGTTTTTATTTGCTTGGAGATTAGGTGCCGTGTTTGTTTATTAGGTAAAGGTCGGACGTTTGATGTCGAGAGTCTGCTGCGCACTGCACGGACCTACATCCGCGCGCAGATATCTGTGTAAACAGCGCGTCCGGGAACATCGGGCTTGTTATAGCCGCCACTGGCCAAGTTGGGGGGGGGAGAGAGAGTGTTGGGGTGTTTCTTATAAATGTCGATGAAACATCTGAACTTTGGTTTCTCGTATTGTGTTAGTCTGTGTCGGGGTTCTTGCTTGATCGATGTATTGATCCACGCAATCACATGCTCGGATTTGGTCTTAAAAAGAAAAGAAAAAAATGTTATTGATGTTCGTACCTCGAAGATCGATCTTGACCATTTTGAACATCGTTCTGGGGGTAAAGGATGATTATGTATGTTGGTGCACAGATGGCTGATCAGACCCATCCTGTTATGGGATGTTCTGGTGCAGAAGGTGCGTGGCAGGAAGGGGACAATGCCAGATAGTTGTTATAGCAGGCGTTCTGTATTGTTGTTCAAGCTCTGCAATAGTTTAGTTTGCTTCGTGTTTCATTGAATAATTGCGTGGAGAAAGCTGTAAAGATGTCTACATACATGAATCAAATCGAAAAAAAAATATTCTTGTGTGTCATTTTAATGAAATTTTTAAAAACAAAAATCAAACTTTATAACTGCATTTAAAATTCATTCAGTGATGCGAAACTCTCATAGAATTTAGAAGGTATACAAAATTAGTCAAAGTCCATTGCTCACATACTGGACACACTGCTTTTGTGAAGCTTATTTTTGAACATAATTTTTGCGCTTCAATTTCATTACGTAAGTTTTGACTTGACTAAGTCTGTGGAAAATATATTTTCACCAAAATAGGAGATTAACTGATCATTTTACTTTTTTATTTTTTTTATTGTTCCACTTATTTTTCAATGTGAATTTGTCTCTTTTTTCGGGAAAGAAGATTCTGATGTAAAAAAAAATCTTTTAAAATCTTTGCCCCTATTGTCTCAAAAAAATTTGTTTTGAAGATTTTTTTTTCTGCCATTATTAAAAAAATAATTTAAAAATTATCATTTAAAAATTATCATTTAAAAATATTGTGGCAGTGAAGAGCCGTTTACAGGATGAACGTGAAAATAGTCCAAGATATTCATTATGGTTTGGTCACAAAACCAATCTTTAGTGGGTTTCTATCACATTGACTCATTCATTAGCGGGGCGACACATAACAAGGAATTACATGAGAAGAGCGTTTAGTTCATTTCTAAGAGTGTTTACTGGGGGGGGGGCTATCATCCAAACTAGCGCTGTGTCAAATCAAACGTTGTTTTCAAACTAACTTTGTCTTCCAACTTTAGTTGTATCCTAACTATAGTTGTATCCAAACAAGTGTTGTATCCTAACTATAGTTGTATCCAAACAAGTGTTGTATCCTAACTAAAGTTGTATCCAAACAATTGTTGTATCCTAACTATAGTTGTATCCAAATAAATGTTGTATCCTAACTATAGTTGTATCCAAACAATTGTATCCTAACTATAGTTGTATCCAAACAAGTGTTGTATCCTAACTATAGTTGTATCCAAAAAAGTGTTGTATCCTAACTATAGTTGTATCCAAACAAGTGTTGTATCCTAACCAATGTTCCCTTCAGCTGCGCGACCCCGTGGAGCAAATTTTGTAAAATATTTCACAAAAATTAGGGCTGCAAAATTTAACGATTAGTTAATCTATCGATCGATTAGTCAATCTATTAATCGTTAATTTTTTTTATCTATTAAATTTTGTTAATGATTAATCGACCCATCACATACATATGCATTGGAAGTCAAAAAGTAACAAAATGGCGGCCGATAATTATAAACAAATTTTCTGACGATTACACGAACATTTTGGTTTTAAACTATCGACTGACGGGAATGTTCAAAATGTTGATAAAGTTTATTGTATCCATTGTAATAAATCGTTTGCCTACCATGGTCCCACACTTTGTTTACTTATCGAACCAAATGAATAGCGTAATAATCTAATAGAGGCTGGCTCAGACACCGCAAATGTCGACAGCTCTTCTGATGAATTACTGTGTTACAAAATGGAGATAAATGTTCTTGAATCCATGAACCCTCTACAATGGTGGAAATTTAATGGACACCGTTACGCGAAATCGGCATTCCTTGCCAAGACCGTTCTGTGCATACCAGTTACCTCAGTTCCATGTGAATGATTGTTCAGCTCGGCTGGATATATTGTCAATTAGACCCGCTCATCACTTGATCCAAATGTCAACACACTTGTCTTTTTGCGTAGTTGGTTAATAGATATGTAAAGGAGGCATTCAAGTGTTATTTAGATTTTCAACAAGTACGTTTAATAAATATTACTTAAGACATCTTAAATTTTAATTTTTTGCTTTAATCGAAATTAACAGTAATTAATCGTTAATTTTTTTGTAAGTTAACTATTAAATTTAAATTAATCGTTAAGAAACCTACAACAAATTTGATGGTATGAAACTTTGCACCCGGACCAACGAACCTTATAGGGAACATTGATCCTAACTAGCATTGTATCTAAACAAGCGTTGTACGCTAATTAGTGTTGGATCCAAACAAAAGTTGTACGCTAATTAGTGTTGGATCCAAACAAAAGGTGTACGCTAATTAGTGTTGGATCCAAACAAAAGTTGTACGCTAATTAGTGTTGGATCCAAACAAGCGTTGTACGCTAATTAGTGTTGGATCCAAACAAAAGGTGTACGCTAATTAGTGTTGGATCCAAACAAGCGTTGTACGCTAATTATTGTTGCATCCAAACAAGCGTTGTACGCTAATTAGTGTTGGATCCAAACACAAGTTGTACGCTAATTAGGGTTGGATCCAAACAAAAGTTGTCTACTAACTAGCGTTGTACTTTCAAGTATCAAGTCAGCATAAAACTGGCTTCCGACGTAAGAGATTGTAAGTTATTTTTGGTGTCCTTTTCAGGCTTTATAACAAAAACAACAACAACAACAACATTGTTCTGAAAAATATTATGTCCCTCCACATCAAGTGCTGATTTTTTTTTAAATTTTCATTTAAATTGATGTCATTAGGGTCTAAAACCACATCTAGATATAGTACAGTACTTTGGTTGTGACTTATATATAGTACAGTACTTTGGTTGTGACGTATATATAGTACAGTACTTTGGTTGTGACGTATATATAGTACAGTACACTGGTTGTGACGTATATACAGTACAGGGCTGTTTGGGTTGTGATGAGCGGGAGCGGTCTCTGGTTCGCCCCAGGGCTGAGATGAAGGCAAATTATAGGTGAAAACATTTGTCTGCACTTCAAAAGTCGGCTGCCCCATCTTTGTTAAACATCGGGAATTACAATCATTTGATAAAAATCTCTCCTCTTTCAGTGGGGGAATTCCAATCTCATTCAAATCAGACGTTTCTGCGTGAAGGTGGGAAAACTTTCTAAAATCAAATTTGGAATCCATTCTCTGTTTATTTCCTCTTATCACTCACAAAACCTTCCCACTCCCACCCCTACACTGATATTTTTTGTTTTTGTTTCGGGAGTCAATCTCAGCAATGCTGCTCTAAAATTCATCATTTCTGTGCTGAATCAAATTCTTTAAAATACGTTACATAACTGTGCACTGTGTATGTGTATATGTTTAAATTGTATAAACTGAAAGATCGAAAATGCAAAGATAGTGTGTTCAAGTTAAATTAGACGTAAGCAATGATTTATTTAGCTCGGTGGCCTAAAATTGTACATGTTAACTCACCAGTAGGGGAAGGTGTTGTCACTTTCATGGATTGTTTTTAAAGCTTATAAAAAAAGTTCTTTGAATTCACATTTTAAAAGTAACAGGTAGAAGACAAGTTTACGCTAAAATAGGAGGAGTGAGAAACATTTGACTTAACGCCTCATTCCTTGGGTTATTTTATAGTCTCGTATGATGCAAAGGCCAAAAAAACAAAGTTGTACTAACCAATAATCTAACAAAGGATTGTTTCAAACAAAACTCTCGGACATGAAAGATAACCTTGCCTGTTATTTGGCAAGGGAATAGGTTATTTTTTACACACGAAAAATGCATCATTATAATTTTTTTCATGCAGTCACCACACGACATGGAATCCAATGCAATCTCCCGAACCTTTAAACCTAATAATAATAACGTCGACCTCTCTGTGTTAAGTTATTATATTTCTCATCGCCAGGTTTTGGAGGACGAGGTCAAGAGGCGCGGCAAAGATCTGGCCACTCTGAGAACACAAAGTCACGAGCTCCAGGAGCACAACGGTAGCAAGCTCGGGGCAACAGCAGACTTATCCCCCCTGGATGAGCGGTTCCGCGCCCTCACCTCGAAGCTTTCAACACCACCTCCGGTGACCCCCGTCGGGACGCCGCCCCTGCAGCTTCCCAAGGAGTTGACTGCTGCCGCGTCCTCGAGCACCACCACTACCACCAGCACCGCCGCGGCTCCCAGCAACGGGCACCCCGGGGCCACCGATAGCGTCATCAGCCGGACCACGTACAATGTCGTGTCCACCAGCGTCACCCGAACAACGACCTTGGCCTACTCGCCGGCCCAGTTCTTGCAGGCCGTGCGGAGGCTCGTGGCCCAGATTACCGACCTGAGGTCAAGCATGGAGTCGGAGGACAAGGTCACGGTCGATGAGTTGGGAAGACATGCGCAGGATGCTCAGATGAAGGTGAGTGAGTGTAAAGACATGCGCTGTAGTAGCTCAGTAACATCATCACTAATAATTTAGTGAAAACATCACTAATAATTTAGTAAAATCATCAGTCATAATCTAGTAAAATTATCATTAATTATTTAGTGAAAATGTTAACTATGTGTCTATATCCTGGTCAACAGCAACTGGATCAGAAGGTCTGGGATATCCAGGAGAACCTCACGGAACTGGAGTCACAGAAAGATGACGTCATGCTGCAGGCCAGTCAGGAGGAGGCTGCCAACATCCGGACCCAGATGGAGCAGTTGCTGCAAGAGTGGTCAAAGCTGAGCGACGTCCACACCACCAGGATGAAGTAAGTCAATCAGGGCATCTTGCCAGTCTTAAGATCCTCTCATTGTGGGGCACCCAAATCTTGCCAGTCTTAAGATCCTTTCATTGTGGGGCACCCAAATCTTGCCAGTCTTAAGATCCTTTCATTGTGGGGCACCCAAATCTTGCCAGTCTTAAGATCCTTTCATTGTGGGGCACCCAAATCTTGCCAGTCTTAAGATCCTTTCATTGTGGGGCACCCAAATCTTGCCAGTCTTAAGATCCTCTCATTGTGGGGCACCCAAATCTTGCCAGTCTTAAGATCCTTTCATTGTGGGGCACCCAAGCTTAAGTCTTGACTGTAGTTAAAACTGATCTAATTTCTTGTAAGATTTATAGGATGCGCTCTCCTGAAAGTGATGTTATACATGAATGGATGTGAGGATGGAACACACGGTGAATTAATTTTTTGGATCAGACGCACATACGTAGTTAATGAAAAGTATCCTTATCTGTCCCTCCACTTATTTATGTCAGAAGCTCCACTCAACCACATATTTATATCCTGAAATCTACTCTCACATGTTTCTACCATATGATCCATCAACCGCATGCCTGCTATTAAATCCACTCCACCAGGTATTTCTTTACTAAATGCATTCCAACCCACATTTCTATTACCAAATCCATCCACCACATATGTCTTCCATCTAATCCATCCACCACATATGTCTTCCATCTAATCCATCCACCACATATGTCTTCCATCTAATCCATCCACCACATATGTCTTCCATCTAATCCATCCACCACATATGTCTTCCATCTAATCCATCCACCACATATGTCTTCCATCTAATCCATCTACCACATATGTCTTCCATCTAATCCATCCACCACATATGTCTTCCATCTAATCCATCCACTACTTGTTTCTGCCATCATCACATCATATCCACGCTCAACCCCATGATTTGTTCCACCAAGTGTTTCCTTTCTATTTACCAAGCAACTACTTTCTCCATGCACCCCATTCCCTTAACATTACCCAAACTGATCCAACCACCTGTACTAACTCCATGTCACAAACCACCAAACGGCTCTTCACAAGCTGCCCCCCCCGCCCCGAAACCCCCCCACAGGCCCACAACTCACCTTTTCTTTAAGCTCCACTGTTTCATCCGCCTGACAGCTCGACTCTTGCCATATTTCCTTCTCTAATTGAGAGAGCAATCAAACGCCCCACTCCAAACTCGAAAAAGCCAATTTGCTCTCATCTTAAAATTCTTGAAAACCCGTTTGTTGCGTTCTAGTTACAACCGAGACATTGTATACAAACATTGTACTTCATTAAATTATTCACCGGTGGAAAACATTTTGTGCTGGGGGGAAGTCTTCCTTCGGCTCAACTTTGATGTTTTACACACAATGAGGCTAAATTGAGTTACCCAGAAAAAGACTTCTCTTTCTTTCTTTCTTTTATTATTACTTCTGTCTGACTCTACAATAAAATATATTAGAGACTAATGACTCTTGTTACTATTGAGGACACTTAAATTGTACTAGACTCACCGTGGCGTAGCATACGCCGCAGACTTGTTCATGGAAAGTGCAAAGAAAGTTGAGAAAGAACTGACACAAACTACAGCACGAAGAAATCAAAACAACGCGAGTGAACGTCGGTTTGGGGGTGGGGGGACTGCCAACTCATTGTTTATTTTTGAGACATTTGCAAGCGAAATTCGGTACACCCCTAACTTATATGAAGTCAGCTGTAAAACGATAATCGATAATCGGTTTAAAATCGGAGTTACATAATCGATAATCGGTTTTCCAAAACAAAAAAAAACAAGAAGAAAACACGCAATTAACAACCCTAAATATGAATAAGCCTCACTAGGATCGGCCAAACAAAGTTTATGTTTAAGGGATGGTTGTAATAAATGGGAGGTGGGTAAAAACAACCTTAAGTGTGCATGTCTTCACCTTTGCTCGCTATTTTTATTTACTTGGTGCTGCTTTTTGTGCCTGTACTCTCACCCCCAACCGTTCTTTGCACTGTCTATGATGAGCCAGTCTGCGTCGTATGCTATGCAATAAAGAGGTAAAATAAATGTAAATGGCACAGACAGACATGTAAAATAAAAAAAAATTCGCCGGGGCTTGAACCCAGGACCTCCCTCGCATGAGGCGGACGTGTTAACCAGTACACTACGAATTTCACGTTTCCTGTGAAGGAACAATGCAAGTGAAACGCAAGGGCCATTGTTGGTCACCTCTCCACTACCTTCGCTTGTCAACCGTTAACTGTGTTTAGTTGACCCGAGCGAGGGTCATTCGTCATGCTCTGTTGCACATACTTGCAGCTTCTTGCCTCGCATGGTCCGACCACGAAGAAAATTATATATATAGAAAGATAGAATAGATAGATAATAACTACGGATGACTTTAAAAGTAAGTCTATAACTAACCTGGTCCATCTGAGATTAGACCCGTGCACGACTCATTCATCATGACTTTTATTATGGTTGGGTCTCTGTGCCAATATGAGTTACCAACACTGTCCAGATCTTTCAATGCAACTTATCGTTTTAGGAAATACTGTATTAGTTTTTCTCACAAAGTGGGAGGCTCATCGAAATCTCACCCTTTCACTATTTGCCGTTAGTTCCAGAAGCAGTTGAAACTGGTTCAAATGTCGTTAAGAAAATAATGGGGGTGAGACTGCAAGCAGGCTTTTAAATTAGTAAATGTATAACATATAAACAGGGTATGAGTTCGCCTCACAGGACATAACAAAACGGCGAACGTTTCGGCAAAGAGCCTTCCTCAACGAACAAATAGTACACAAATAAAACGAATATAACGAAAGAATATAAAAAAAACTTAGCTGCGGTGAAATCCAATTAGTCCAGTAGAGAAATTTCGTTGAATATATGGCCGCACTTGTTCAAATATTTTTGAAACAGTTTGGCCACATTTGCTCAAAGCCTGTTGAAACTACTTCTCCAGTTGTCTAGATGCCAACTCATCGGTTTCTCTCTAGTGGTCTCGATGTAATAAAATACAGGTCAGGTTTTTTCAATAAAATTAAAAATAATAATGCTTAAATAATACAAGGGAGATAAGGTTTAACTAATTTTAGTACTTTTTAATTACTCGGTTATCCTTCGTGAACACTGTTTAAATTTAGAGTGCTACTATTTCATACTTTTGTTGTAAACACCACCTACTTATTATTTGTGTAATTCTGATCTTGCGAATAAATCTTAGCCCAAAAATGTTTGTTGAAAGTTCTCCACCCCGGGAAGTCCTGCTATTTTCTTACTCTACATTTCATGTTGATATCTACCAGATCACGTCTGCACCTAATTCTCCAGCTTCGTGGTTTATGCCAGATTTCTGATTTACTGTCATTCTTTGGCTCAGACATGCTGACATAACTCCGCATTTAATGGGGGAGGGATCACGACCTCGGAATTATCTACCCTGTCACCCATGGTAGAACAGAAAGCTTTTACAGTTGTTTTATGACAAGGCTATGGTTACACCTAGCATTCTTACAGCAATGCTACAGTTTTATCTAGCATTTATACATCAATGCTACAGTTACACCTAGTACTCATACAGCAATGCTACAGTTACACCTAGAATTCATACAGCAATGCTACAGTTTTATCTAGCATTTATACATCAATGCTACAGTTACACCTAGAATTCATACAGCAATGCTACAGTTACACCTAGAATTCATACAGCAATGCTACAGTTTTATCTTGCATTCATACAGCAATGCTACAGTTACACCTAGAATTCATACAGCAATGCTACAGTTACACCTAGAATTCATACAGCAATGCTACAGTTTTACTGATTCATACAGCAATGCTACAGTTACACCTAGAATTCATACAGCAATGCTACAGTTACACCTAGAATTCATACAGCAATGCTACAGTTACACCTAGAATTCATACAGCAATGCTACAGTTACACCTAGAATTCATACAGCAATGCTACAGTTACACCTAGAATTCATACAGCAATGCTACAGTTACACCTAGAATTCATACAGCAATGCTACAGTTACACCTAGAATTCATACAGCAATGCTACAGTTACTAGATTCATACAGCAATGCTACAGTTACACCTAGAATTCATACAGCAATGCTACAGTTACACCTAGAATTCATACAGCAATGCTACAGTTACACCTAGAATTCATACAGCAATGCTACAGTTACACCTAGAATTCATACAGCAATGCTACAGTTACACCTAGAATTCATACAGCAATGCTACAGTTACACCTAGAATTCATACAGCAATGCTACAGTTACACCTAGAATTCATTATAATAATATCACACCAGCATTCATACAGCAATGATACAGTTCAACCTAGAAATCAGACAGCAAAGCTGTACCTAGCATTCATACAGCAATGTTTGTCTAGCATTCATACAGCAATGCTACCCAAAGCTTTTATACAGCAGAGCTACAATTTCACCTAGCATTTATACATCAATGCTACAGTTACACCTTGCATTCATACAGCAATGCTACAGTTACACCTAGTACTCATACAGCAATGCTACAGTTACACCTAGTACTCATACAGCAATGCTACAGTTACACCTAGTACTCATACAGCAATGCTACAGTTACACCTAGTACTCATACAGCAATGCTACAGTTACACCTTGCATTCATACAGCAATGCTACAGTTACACCTTTCATTCATACAGCAATGCTACAGTTACACCTTGCATTCATACAGCAATGCTACAGTTACACCTTGCATTCATACAGCAATGCTACAGTTACACCTTGCATTCATACAGCAATGCTACAGTTACACCTAGTACTCATACAGCAATGCTACAGTTATACCTAGAATTCATATAGCAATGCTACAGTTACACCTTGCATTCATACAGCAATGCTACAGTTACACCTAGAATTCATACAGCAATGCTACAGTTACACCTTGCATTCATACAGCAATGCTACAGTTACACCTAGCATTCATACAGCAATGCTACAGTTACACCTTGCATTCATACAGCAATGCTACAGTTACACCTAGCATTCATACAGCAATGCTACAGTTACACCTTGCATTCATACAGCAATGCTACAGTTACACCTTGCATTCATACAGCAATGCTACAGTTACACCTAGAATTCATACAGCAATGCTACAGTTACACCTAGAATTCATACAGCAATGCTACAGTTACACCTAGAATTCATACAGCAATGCTACAGTTACACCTAGAATTCATACAGCAATGCTACAGTTACACCTAGAATTCATACAGCAATGCTACAGTTACACCTAGAATTCATACAGCAATGCTACAGTTACACCTAGAATTCATACAGCAATGCTACAGTTACACCTAGAATTCATACAGCAATGCTACAGTTACACCTAGAATTCATACAGCAATGCTACAGTTACACCTAGAATTCATACAGCAATGCTACAGTTACACCTAGAATTCATACAGCAATGCTACAGTTACACCTAGAATTCATACAGCAATGCTACAGTTACACCTAGAATTCATACAGCAATGCTACAGTTACACCTAGAATTCATACAGCAATGCTACAGTTACACCTAGAATTCATACAGCAATGCTACAGTTACACCTAGAATTCATACAGCAATGCTACAGTTACACCTAGAATTCATACAGCAATGCTACAGTTACACCTAGAATTCATACAGCAATGCTACAGTTACACCTGCATTCATACAGCAATGCTACAGTTACAGCAATGCTACAGTTACACCTAGAATTCATACAGCAATGCTACAGTTACACCTTGCATTCATACAGCAATGATACAGTTACACCTAGAATTCATACAGCAATGCTACAGTTACACCTAGAATTCATACAGCAATGCTACAGTTACACCTTGCATTCATACAGCAATGATACAGTTACACCTAGCATTCATACAGCAATGTTTGTCTAGCATTCATACAGCAATGCTACAGTTACACCTAGAATTCATACAGCAATGCTACAGTTACACCTTGCATTCATACAGCAATGATACAGTTACACCTAGAATTCATACAGCAATGCTACAGTTACACCTAGAATTCATACAGCAATGCTACAGTTACACCTAGAATTCATACAGCAATGCTACAGTTACACCTAGAATTCATACAGCAATGCTACAGTTACACCTTGCATTCATACAGCAATGTACAGTTACCCTAGCATTCATACAGCAATGTTTGTCTAGCATTCATACAGCAATGCTTGTCTAGCATTCATACAGCAATGCTACAGTTACACCTAGAATTCATACAGCAATGCTACAGTTACACCTTGCATTCATACAGCAATGCTACAGTTACACCTAGAATTCATACAGCAATGCTACAGTTACACCTAGAATTCATTATAATAATATCACACCAGCATTCATACAGCAATGATACAGTTCAACCTAGAAATCAGACAGCAAAGCTTTACCTAGCATTCATACAGCAATGCTACAGTTGCACCTAGCATTCATACATCAATGCTACCCAAAGCTTTTATACAGCAAAGCTACAATTTCACCTAGCATTTTTACATCAATGCTACAGTTACACCTTGCATTCATACAGCAATGCTACAGTTACACCTAGTACTCATACAGCAATGCTACAGTAACACCTAGTATTCATACATCAATGCTACAATTTCACCTAGCATTTATACAGCAATGCTACAGTTACACCTAGAATTCATACAGCAATGATACAGTTACACCTAGTATTCATAGAGCAATGCTACAGTTACACCTAGTACTCATACAGCAATGCTACAGTTACACCTAGTACTCATACAGCAATGCTACAGTAACACCTAGTATTCATACATCAATGCTACAGTTACACCTAGCATTCACACAGGTCATGTAAGTTGAGTGAAGCTAAAAGACCCCCAACAAGTTTACCTTAAGTTCACCGACCGTATGTTAAATGAAGATGAGATTGGTATATTTGATAAGCAAACCCATAAATTAACTTCATTAAATTTATTTTCTTCCATATTTTAACTTTATCGTACCGCGGAAATTCAGGAAGTGTATTGATGTCCCGTGAGGATAACATAAATTTCTAAAAACTTTTAAATCCTTTGAGCAGACAACGAACCTCCGTATCTCGCGGCAAGGCCTTGGCTTCAGCAACCACGCGACTATTGCCCGTCGGTAGTTTTCGGTAGCAGATGTCAGTACTGAATATGTGAATGCTGTGTACTTTCATTAAGTTTGTCTACGATTTTTTTTCTCCACATTTCATCCAGGCTTTTTGTGACGTCACACCCTAGTGGACCATTTGCTTCCTAGCCCACCCCACTCCACGACCTATAAACTCGCCCAGCATACAGGGCCCCAAAAGCCAGTCTGACCTTTTCTTCCATCGATTTTAACGGCGTTTCCCGGTGCCATGTTTTGTCTGCCCATTAGCGAGGTCATGGACCATGGCGTCATCACCACAGTGGGATTATTTATAGCCGGTCCTTTGGGATTTATTGAACACGGGTTGTTGTTGTTTTTTTAAAAAATAATCATTAAGACTTCCTTTCTCCGTACCAATCCCCACTCTCCATTCGTAATTTTAACCTTGTAAAATGTTGAACCCTTCATAAAATAAATGAAGGTATATAACTCTGGAATTAAAAACGCAATTGTGACATCGATTTTTTGTGTGTGGTGTTCTCCCTTTACGACATCTAGGAGCAACAATTAAATATTTAATTAAAATGATTTATTAAGTAGGGAAAGTTGGAACAGAAATGATACATAGTTGTGTTGGTTGAAATAACACGTCTTCTTCTTGGCGTAGAGTTGCGCCACATTAATGTTTGGTCATTCACGTTTAAGTAAATTAGGAGGGCACTTTTTTAATTGTACATATCATACATGGTTGGTTACATAATAACTGCTTAGTTTGTTAGAGATTTTTTAAATTGGGGTCTTAAAGTGTCATTTCAAAAACGTATCAAAAGATCCTAAGAAATATTGGTTTTCTTCTTCATTTCTCGTGTAAAACGGTTTTAGATTGGTAAAAAAAACAACTTTATCTTGTCTCCCGCCTCCTCCATCCCCTAATGTACCCAGTGGCTATTTCGAGGTGATGATCTGTATGCCCCCCCCCTCTTTTTTTTTCCTCTTCCAGTTTTTTTATTACCACCTCCACCCATAGAGATCGATTTTCTCCCGTCTGCAGCAGAATGGGGCACTTTCGGCGTTCATTCACACAGTAGGAATATGTCAGTGTTGTTCTGTTGGAGTATAATGTTCTAATTAGAAGGTAGTCGTGTTGTTATACTGGTATCGGCTTCTTTGATTATGATGTGACCGCTCACTGTGCCATAGATGGTATTGGTGGAGCAGTGAATGTGACTGCTCACTGTGCCGGCCGTCGATGGTATTGGTGGAGCAGTGAATGTGACTGCTCACTGTGCCATAGATGGTATTGGTGAAGCAGTAAATGTGACTGCTCACTGTGCCGGCCGTCGATGGTATTGGTGGAGCAGTAAATGTGACTGCTCACTGTGCCGTAGATGGTATTGGTGAAGCAGTAAATGTGACTGCTCACTGTGCCATAGATGGTATTGGTGGAGCAGTAAATGTGACTGCTCACTGTGCCGTAGATGGTATTGGTGGAGCAGTAAATGTGACTGCTCACTGTGCCGGCCGTCGATGGTATTGGTGGAGCAGTAAATGAAGGAATCTCTGATGGCGGGGACACGTCCGAGATGGTGGTCTTGTTCTATAACGTTTACGGGACCATTGGTGTTATGCATATGACCATTGATGGCGAGGATAGGATCATTGATGTCATGGATATGACTTTTGTTGGCTCGGATTGGTTCAATGATGTCACAAATATGACTTTTAATGGCAAGGATTGGACCATTGGTGTCATAGATTTGACTTTTCAACACATGGGCTGGTTCAATGAACTCATGGATATGACTTTTGATGGCATTGATATGACCATTAATTTCATGGATAGGACATTCGATGGCATGGCTTGATACATTAATGTTATAGATATAACCATTGATGGCATGGTTATGACGTAGGACCATTGATGTCATAGATATGACATTCGATGGCATCGGTTGATCCATTGATGTCATAGATATGAACATTGAAGCCATTGTTTGGTACATTGATGTGCCTGAGATTGTTGAGATGTCACATTGCGATTACACTCCAGTTGGCTTAGTTAGTTGACGGCATCCTCGTCATTAATGCCACTGTCTGGGTATCGCCAAATTGTAGACTTTTGATAGACATCTCTTGATGCTAAAAACAAAGTTGTCCACATCCTAAGCGTTACTCATGTGGTGTTAATGTGATGATAGTTTGGTTCTGCGGGATATTCTCGGTGATTGGGTGTAGTTTTGTACTGGTAATATTTTCTTTTATAAAGATAAAATAATTTTAAGATTCATATTGATATGATTTTTTTAAATTTTAATTTGAAACATTGTCAGAAGTCTTAAATTTAATCCCCATTTAAACATGCACATAAGAGTCGGATATATCAAAACACTGGTGGTGGACCTTCATTACATGGACTAAAGAAATTCAAGTTCTTATGTATTTAAGTCCCATTCTGCGCTTCAATAATTGCTCACTATAGACTACTATAGAGCACATAACTTCAAAAAAAATATTAAAAAACAGCACTGTTGTTATAGAGCTCATATCTTCACAAACAGCACTGTGGTTATAGAACTCATAGCTTCCTTCATAAACAGCACTGTTGTATTAGAGCTCATATCTTCACAAACAGCACTGTTGCTATAGAGCTCATATCTTCACAAACAGCACTGTGGTTATAGAACTCATAGCTTCCTTCATAAACAGCACTGTTGTATTAGAGCTCATATCTTCACAAACAGCACTGTTGTTATAGAGCTCATATCTTCACAAACAGCACTGTTGCTATAGAGCTCATATCTTCACCAACAGCACTGTTTTTATAGAGCTCATATCTCCACAAACAGCATTGTTGCTGTAGAGCTCACATCTTCACCAACAGCGATGTTGCTATAGAGCTCATATATTCACAAACTGAACTGTTGCTATACAGCTCATATCTTCCTTCACCAACAGCACTGTTGCTATAGAACTCATATCTTCACAAACAGCACTGTTGTTATAGAGCTCATATCTTTACAAACAGCACTGTTGGTATATAAATCATATCTTCCTTCACCAACAGCACTGTTGCTATAGAGCTCATATCTTCAAAAACAGTACTACTGCTATATACTTCATATCTTCACAAACAGTGCTGTTACCATAGTGAGCGTGGCGTTGCATACTCTAAAAGGATCGCATAATTGATTTACTCAAATAAAACCTGTCCGCAATGAAGTCTGTGGAATAAAAAAATTGAATTCGCAAAGTTCAGTAGTTTATAGAAGTGCTCATGATTAATGCGTGGCCAGCATAATTGGACGGCCTATCATTGACTTGCCCTCCCACCATTGTTTGGATATTTGCTCAAACGGTATTGATCTGTTCCACTGTGTTGTGGTCTGGGTCGTTATTTGCAGCGGCAAAGGAGATTTTGCACCATATGCTTTTTATAACAACATTTTGTTGATGGAACGTCTGTGCTGAAGTATTTCGCGGTTTCAAATGTTCATATGAGAAATACTGATTCGGTTATTTTGTTTTTCCCTTAAAGGCATTCACGTTTTTTTGCGTATTTCTTAATGCTGTTTGCAAAAATGTTGCAGTTGCTCTATTGAATTTCTACTGTTGTCAAATGAAAATCTGCCATGAATTTCGTAGTTGATTCATGAAAAAAAAATTAAGAGTCCATCTCTAGAAACTCCTTGCCTCTTTTCATATTGTTGGCCTAAAACTGTTATCTTCATGTATACTTTTCTAATATTCATACCAATGGATTATGGATTCAGTATTTGCTACTAATGGCTCTGTGACTCTACTGAATCCAAGACTACTACATTCATTTTATAGGATGAGCTGTCATTTTAAGAATATGATCCATGTCTAGTCAAAGTCACACCTCCCATGAATCCACTCTATAACGTCTTACTGTGGCACTTGCTCTCAAACCGATATATAGAACTCACTGTGGCACTTGATCTCAAACCGATATATAGAACTCACTGTGGCACTTGCTCTCAAACCGATATATAGAACTCACTGTGGCACTTGATCTCAAACCGATATATAGAACTCACTGTGGCACTTGATCTCAAACCGATATATAGAACTCACTGTGGCACTTGATCTCAAACCGATATATAGAACTCACTGTGGCACTTGCTCTCAAACCGATATATAGAACTCACTGTGTACGGACCTGTGGTTTCTGTAGCAAGCCGTTTACATATCTACCAAGAATTTTTTTTTAAATAAACTTAAGTTAAGACATAAAATAATGTAAAATTAAAATTTTCATGCTTCTCAGTATGTAATCGTCTTACACTAGGGACCAACCGGAAATCGCTCAGGACATTCGCACCGGTAGGATATCGGGGTTTTCGGAACTATTCGCCTCGGCAAATAGTGCCCACGCAAATAGCCAAATACCTAAAAATACCTTTAAAAATACAATTTTGGAATTCGATAATAAATATCAAGATTAGTATACTTACACATTGTTAAAAATATCACAAATGTAACCTAATTATAGAAATTAATTATTTGAAATTATAAAGATATAAAGTTAATAAACTAATTTCTACGACAATTTCGTGTTTACTTTTAGCGCCACGCCGCCATATTTACTAATAATGTTGATGATTTAGGATTGTAGACTTTGCTGTGCTTTATTGCTAAAGCTGCACAATTGTATGCACCAACGCACTTGTTAGCGGGCATTCATCCCGCCACGTTCTAATTGTTATTTTTTTTATTCTTATTAAAAGTACTCGGTTCGTACCCGTACTAACTATTCGGATTTGGTAACCGGTAGAAAATGTCTACCCGGTTGGTCCCTACCTGACACCCAAATACATTTGTGAAAATACTTGAATCGCGAAGTCTAATAATTTTACTTGTCATAATAAAAAACATAAATAGATTGGTTTTTCCGTCAATTTGTTTACTACGCTTATTTCAACTAACACTAAAGCTGTCCTTAATAATATCAACAACATTAACCAGCAGACATGACAGCGGCGGTAATCAGTGCAATTCCCATCTGCAAGAGTTTCCTGACCACTGTCCCCCAACCTTTCGTTTTCCTTTAAGTATGTGTGAAACGGTTAAATTGATACCCCGCGTGTATTTGCGTAAGATGTGCCACTGGAACCTGGAAATAAGGATTGGAAAACACTCGTCTAGAAATTTAATATTTTGTTAATTAAATCGAAATACAGTTCGCCAGCTAGGAAATTGAAGCAAAATTGAATTTTTCTTCAGCCTTGACCCTTCATAATATTCCACCCCCCCACCCCCCACAAGTCTCGTCGGACAGATTAAAAATGTTCCTAATCCAACAAAAACAAAATTCTGTTTTCACATTTGAATCTTGTTTACATGTTGAGCGCTGTGCAACTTTTTCCAACAGAGAAAAAAAAGACGTGCTTTAAATTAAAATGGTAATAACCTTACCACAATCCCTTTCTCGCATTTCCATGCATTTATGTCACCCCCTCTCTGCAATCTATGTCTCCCGCCCTCCACTCATTCATTTCTCTTCCTCCCACTCCCAAGCACCTCTCCTCTCTCCCTCCCCCGTCGTTCATTTCTCTCCCTTCCACCCCCAAGCACCCCTCACTCCCGCTACTCTCCCCTGTCGTCCTTTCTTGTTATCACACTCGTGTTTTGTCGATTTCTTGAAGCCAGCTTCCTCGCAACTGCAGCCCCGGCTCTTATGTCGGATTAAATTATCACCATTTCACCACATGGACACGATTCTAGCCTTGTCCCAGCGGGAATCTGACTGAGACAAATTATACCAGTAGCGAAGTTGACAGGGGTAAAGACCCCCATCACCGGGTCAGGGGTGTGTCCTTACTATTTTCCCCCATTACTAAAATTCCATGCTATAAAATGAACCATATAGTAAAATCAAGTTGTTGTTTTTTTTCTTGGTTTCTTTTTAACGTCTTGTATATTTTCCCCAAAAAAATCAACAAACCTAGCGGGGAGCAAGAGACGCCCCAACACCCCACAGGGGGGCCTAACTGAAGGTGCCGGTGTAACAGGCCAGATCAAACCCCTGACCACTAGAATATACCCGGGGCTATTCTGGCATAGGCCAGATTAACGGGGTTTTATCTGGCCTGTTATACTGGGACCAAATATTTGGTCTCTTGCGTTGCTGTGACAAACGTTTTTGTGTTTACTTTACGTGTACTTACGGGAGATGTATCGGTTTTACAATCCAGTTATCACATTCTTGACATAGCCCGCCAAAGAAGGGTGCACAGAAATAACCCACAAAAATGGCTCGGGCAATAGACCAGGGGTGTCCTAAGTCCAGCCCGTGGACCAAATGCGGCCCACGTTTAAAAGTTAACAGACCCATGGCCTCATCTTAACTAATTAATTGACTCATGCTGACTCATGTTTTTTAAGGGTCTCATTTGGCTCAGAAATTGTATGTGGTTTATTTATAGCAGCGCTAGTGTCATCTGTTGGTCGTCACCAATACAATTAAGAATTTAAACAATTTATTACAGACTTTCTCACCATTTTCACTTTATAGTATATTTACAGAGAAAACGTGTGTTTGACATAGTGTCAATTAATTATAGTACATTGTTTTCAAAGAGTTTAATGTAATTTACATTTAACGCTAGTACGTTGTTTTTATTTTTTAAAGGTATACTTGTAATAGACGAAACCACATTTAAAGAATCAAGTCAACAAAACATTTCCTCTACGCTTATTCTCATTTGAAAGTTGAAAGTAACTCTTCGCTCTTGCTGTTGTAAATGTAACTAAATGTTAAGCGCCGTGCTTGAATGTCCTGGAGAGGCGATGGTTTGTCGAACGTGCTCAGGGAACTATGGGACGGATTAGTTCAGTAGACATTTGAACATTCTTTAGTTGGATGCGTTCTTGGTTTAACCTTTCTGCCCCCATCGACATATTGAGAACCATCGTGAAGACGGTATTTTAATGGGTACTTATCTATTACAGATGCTCCTTCTATATAGAAGAGTATTGCATCATACGCTAATTCATTGCTTATGTCTGGTTTATGCATTTTTATTAGAGTTTTAAATGTTTATAGGGTGTTGGTTTTCCTGGTTTGATCGGACAATCCATTTCACGCCTGAATTCAAGACAGGAAGAGCATTTAATTAGTTGGTCAGTTGTTTTGTTTTTGTTTTTTCATATAACAGAATAAGAAAAGTGTTTGTTTTTATCCCTATGTCTATTTGAGAGTTGTATTCGATTATCTTTGTGTTGTATTTCCAAGTTAAAATTAATTGCCTTATGACTTTAAAAATGTAACTTTTTATTTTCCTGTCTAATCTTTGTAGCCCAATGGTTAGGCACTGCGTTGCCATGTTAAGCAAGTTGGTCTTATTTATATTTCTGTCCAGTTTCAAATTACGCTGCGCCGTGACCCGCTGAGAGGGGAACAAAAGGGGGGGGGGTGCAGGGCAATTCCATTTTTTATTCAAACCGATTCCTTGAGTCTAGTATCTTCATGTAACTTGACATTGTCCATTCGCGATTTTGTACATGATTCCTGAGAAAATGTCTGTGGAATCGAATATAACTTTCCGGCGTACGGAGTCTGACAGAGAAGCGGCTCCTCGTTACACATAAAGTGACATTTCCGATTCGATTTGACATCTCGGGTGCGGCAGACTTCATTACACCAATGGTCCTGCCCCAGGTAGCCGTACACTGCAGTATTTTGTGCAGTGTGACTGCTGTGCACAAGTTACGGAGAGTGGGGTGAGCTGCGTCTATTGATCTATTTTGCTGATGTATAGCTGGATTCTTTTCAGGTTGCGTGGAATGGCTGTTACTAGGATTTTACTTGTACCAGAGCAAGTTTTATTTCTAAAGATCAGTTTTCTGCTCTTTCCCTCTCTCCACCTCTCTTCTCTTTCTCCCTCTCTCTCTCTCTCTCTCTCTCTCTCTCTCTCTCTCTCTCTCTCTCTCTCTCTCTCTCTCTCCTCTCTCTCCTCTCTCTCTCCCTCTCTCTCTCTCTCTCCTCTCTCTCTCTCTCCCTCTCTCCCCCCCTCTCTCTCTCTCTCTTCTCTCTCTCTCTCTCTTCCGTCTCTCCCAATAACTAAGTTAATCTTTTCTCGCTCTCTTTATTTTTCGCTTACCGCATTCGTCACTCTAACAGTTAATTTTGCGAAAACGTGTCGTTATTGCATACCACATAGAGTACAGTTCTAATGTTATTCATCAGCTAGGTTTCTAAATAAATACATGACGTCTAGTCAAGTTACATTGAGAAATCGTGACCGCAGAAAATATATTGATATAACAAAACTTTCACAGTTTCAAAATAAATTGATGATTGCCTTAATTTCAACAGTTTGTAATCGATAAATTCAACTTCCTTAGTCCCTGGTCCTTAATGTTAGCGTCAATGCCATTCAAATTTTCGGAACCAGTTTCGCAATGCTTATAGAACATTACTACCCCAGTCCCCACCGTTCGACTTCTGAGAACCCCTGAAGTGATAGGAATTGCCTTGTGTATCTGCCTTTACTGGAGTAATAAGAAATGCCTTTTGTGTATCTGCCGTTACTGAAGTAATAAGAAATGCCTTTTGTGTATCTGCCGTTACTGAAGTAATAAGAAATGCCTTTTGTGTATCTGCCGTTACTGAAGTAATAAGAAATGCCTTTTGTGTATCTGCCGTTACTGAAGTAATAAGAAATGCCCTGTGTATCTGCCGTTACTGAAGTAAGTGCGGTAATGGCTGGAGCGATCGACGTTTCTCCCGGACGATCACGGCCGGCGATTTTCATGGTGTGGTGTTGTTGCATCTTAACAAGTCTTACGTGTGTGTGCTGGTTCGGCTGTTGATATAGGACTTATGTGTAGGAAACTCAAGAATCTCATCTCGGGTGTCGGCACATTGTTGGATGGGGCCCATGTGTTCAATTTGATGTGTTTCGAGCCTTCCTTATCTGAATGTCATGTTGATTTTAAAACTTTTTTGTAATCACTCTTTTCCATTTTAATATTTACTTAAAGTAGTTCTGCATTTGATATCAGTGCAACATTTGTTGACATCAGTGCTATATTTATTGACATAGGTTCTACATTTGTTGACATAGGTGCTACATTTGTTGACATCAGTGCTATATTTGTTGACATAGGTTCTACATTTGTTGACATCAGTGCTATATTTATTGACATAGGTGCTACATTTGTTGACATCAGTGCTATATTTGTTGACATAGGTGCTACATTTATTGGCATCAGTGCTATATTTGTTGACGTAGGTTCTACATTTGTTGACATAGGTTCTACATTTGTTGACATAGGTTCTACATTTGTTGACATAGGTTCTACATTTGTTGACATAGGTTCTACGTTTGTTGACATAGGTTCTACATTTGTTGACATCAGTGCTATATTTGTTGACATAGGTTCTACATTTGTTGACATAGGTTCTACATTTGTTGACATAGGTTCTACATTTGTTGACATAGGTTCTACATTTGTTGACATCAGTGTTATATTTGTTGACATAGGTTCTACATTTGTTGACATCAGTGTTATATTTGTTGACATAGGTTCTACATTTGTTGACATCAGTGCTATATTTGTTGACATAGCTGCTATATTTGTTGACATAGGTTCTACATTTGTTGACATAGGTTCTACATTTGTTGACATAGGTTCTACATTTGTTGACATCAGTGCTATATTTGTGGACATAGGTTCTACATTTGTTGACGTCAGTGCTATATTTTTTGACATAGGTGCTATATTTGTTGACATAGGTTCTACATTTGTTGACATCGGTGCTATATTTGTTGACATAGGTGCTATATTTGTTGATTTCAGTGGTATATTTGTTGACATCAGTGCTATATTTGTTGACATAGGTGCTACATTTGTTGACATCAGTGCTATATTTGTTGACTTAGGTGCTACATTTGTTGACATCAGTGCTATATTTATTGACATAGGTTCTACATTTGTTGACATTAGTGCTATATTTGTTGACTTAGGTGCTACATTTGATGACATCAGTGCTATATTTGAGGACAACATGAGAAAATCTTGAGACTTGTGTGACACTGAAGTCCACCGAACAAATCATAACTTCAGAATCGGATAAAAAATGTGACATTTCTGGTGGCGTTTCAAACATGAACTGCGCGTAATTTCCAGAATAACATCTTTCATATCAAACATTCTGATTACCACGCTATATCGCAATGTAAGGAAAGGGTTGCATTCTTAATCCTGTCCTGTCGGATTATCCCCCACTCTCTATTACTGTACGTAACACCTGTGTTGGATTATCCGCCCCGCATCTTTGTTCAGGGCCGTCGTTGTGTGACCAAGTTGACTAATCTCCACGATGAGAATGACAACGTCTCTTCACGGTTCTATCACTGTGCCTGGAAATAACGCTTTCATCCAGTAAGTTGCTTCGTGCCATTTGGCCCTTGCTTTAATGTTGCTGTTTTTCCCAGTGACTCACAAAAAGGAGCGGTATATTTAATTATTTGAAATGGAGTTTGATTCGTTTAAAATGATGTCTCTCGTCCCACTCTAATGTCTCTCGTCCCACTCTGTCTCTCGTCCCACTCTAATGTCTCTCGTCCCACTCTGTCTCTCGTCCGACTCTAATGTCTCTCGTCCCACTCTAATGTCTCTCGTCCCACTTTAATGTCTCTCGCGTCACTCTAATGTCTCTCGTCCCACTCTAATGTCTCTCGCCCCACTCGAATGTCTCTCGTCCCACTCTAATGTCTCTCGTCCCACTCTGTCTCTCGTCCCACTCTGTCTCTCGTCCCACTCTTATGTCTCTCGTCCCACTCTAATGTCTCTCGTCCCAATCTAATGTCTCTCGTCCCACTTTAATGTCTCTCGTCCCACTTTAATGTCTCTCGTGCCACTCTAATGTCTCTCGTCCCACTCTAATGTCTCTCGTCCCACTTTAATGTCTATCGTGCCACTCTAATGTCTCTCGCCCCACTCTAATGTTTCTCGCCCCACTCTAATGTCTCTCGCCCCACTCTAATGTCTCTCGTCCCACTTTAATGTCTCGCGTTCCACACTTATGTCTCTCGTCCCACTCTAATATCTCTCGTCCAACTCTAATGTCTTTCGTCCCACTCTAATATCTCTCGTCCCACTCTAATGTCTCTCGTCCCACTCTAATGTCTCTCGTCCCTCTCTAATGTCTCTCGTCCCACTCTAATGTCTCGCGTTCCACTCTTGTCTCTCGACCCTCTCTAATGTCTCTCGTCCCACTCTTATGTCTCTCGACCCTCTCTAATGTCTCTCGTCCCACTCTGTCTCTCGTCCCACTCTAATGTCTCTCGTCCCACTCTAATGTCTCTCGTCCCACTCTAATGTCTCTCGTCCCACTCTAATGTCTCTCGTCCCACTCTAATGTCTCTCGTCCCACTCTAATGTCTCTCGTCCCACTCTATTCTGAGGTTTGCTCTTGCACGATAAAGACATTTTTTAAAATATTTTTGATACAGTATGAAACAAACAACAACAAAAATAATACATGTAATAAAAATTCTGAACATTTATTATATTTTTACATTTGAAAAACATAGTCTAGTTTTGCTTTAGTTTTTTTTTATTTATTTATTTTTTTAACAAAATATTTTTATCGTAAAAGTTGGGCATGATGATGATACCAAAACATACAACATCTACAAATTCGCTCTTTTATTTTTTTTCCCTTTAAAAAGCACTTCATCATATCTCGTTACACTTTTACTGTCGCTTAAGACATTGAAAGAACATAGCTACAGTCAAACCTCTCATAACGAGATTAATTCATTCCAGAGTCTTACTTGTTAAGCGAAACACTCGTTATGAGAAGTGCTCGTTATGAGGGATTTGACTGTAATTCTTTTCTTGTTATAATTATAACCCAGGAAAGGTTGTCTGGGGAAAGGGGGAGGGGCGGGCACCGTTCATCTTAGCGCGTTCTTCTTATCTGTGTTAATTTTACTAAGAAACACTGTTGATTTGGGTTTACAAATATGTATCATGAAATGGCATGGATCTTGACATTTATCTGGTCAAATCACTGTCATGTTAGCAGCTGTGTTGTTGAAAATGGCCTTATTAGACAAATAATCCCGTTCTGAAATGTTCTATTTATAAACCACTTGTCATATGTATGTCATCAACCCTAAGCACGAGAACAAGAGAGTTAAAGTCTATACATTACACATGAATTCACCAGAATCACTCGGTTTTTAATGTGCCACCTATTTGAATGTTCACCAGGGTTTCTGAAATATCATTCATTTATTGTATTAAAAGTCTGATAATGACGTATCTTGAAAACCGCCATGGCGGTATTCAACTGTTAATTATTTTCTTCAGTCTTAATATTGACGTCACTTGTTTCACCTTCCTCTCCCCCAAGGAAATGGCACAAGGCCATGGACCAATGGCGGACACTGGACACTGGGACAAGGGAGATCACGTCATGGTTGGAGTCGGCGGAAACCAAACTGTCCACTGCTCGGAATACGCTCAGTCCAGAGGAAGCTGAAAGCTTGTACAAGGTAAACTGTTTGTTGTTTGGCGTGTTTGTGTTTCAGTTTGTGTTTCAGTTTGTGTGTGGGGGGGGGGAGCACGTCACAGGCCATCTCAGCAAAAGCATGAGTGTAGGACGCAATAATCTTCTGTATAGAAAAAAAGAAGGAGCGTCTGTAAGAGATAAGAATATAGCCGCTAAAGGAGCAGGTTAGCGATTCCGGGGCAGTAAGGCGGGGGGGGGGCCTTGATATAGTCTCAAAGTATGTTTTTGGGTACTTGTGTCGGTGAATGTTCCAGATAGAGGTCATGGAGTCTCAAAGTATGTTTGGGGGTACTTGTGTCGGTGAATGTTCCAGATAGAGGTCATGGAGTCTCAATTTATGTTTGTTTACGCCCCAACAGATATTCTGGTATGTTCTTTGAAATTCGAGTACTGTCGTAATGGTTGGGAAAAGTCATGGATTTTTGGGTAGAGTCAGAATGGATGTTTGGGTTGAATGGATCTTAGTAGGATTCTTTATAAAAGTGGATACCCTTGCTAAAGACTAGTAAATGTATATTTGGTTAACAGAGTCCATCTGTGAAAGCAACGATTGATGGAACTAATCTTTTTAAAATTTTGGAAAAAATCACTAGCTTTTTTTTCTTCTCTCTTTTCTTAGTTGGTTGTTAAAATGATTGTGTCAGACAGTCAACATTTCACATGCGTCCGCGAAAGCTTTGTCCTTGGTTTTAATTACCGCCTCACGGAAGGGAAGTAACGGTGCAAGTCTAATGAATCCTGATTTTTTAAAAGCGGTTGTCCGCCTTGGTGTGTACGGGTAGCGACATTTGAAGTCCCACTGAAACAGGACGCACGATTCAAATAGATCTTTGGGCTACATGCTTGCGTAGTTCTGGTCCTCTCCTACAAGCCCGGGCTAAACAACGTGTGTTTGATGCAATACAACTTGACCAATCTGTCGTTTTCTCAGAAGTGCTGTGAGGTAGGAATCACACTTTTTAAATGGACCGCGGTGTAAATAAATACAAGATTTTGTGAAAAAAAATTCCACAAACAGTTTAGAAAATAGAATATCTGTGTGAACCTGAGACTAGGGCAAGGTTTGATTTTAAAAGAACAAAAGAAAATCGCAATGAAAATGAAAGTTGAGGGTGGATAAATTAATTATTACGTGCGCATGCGCGATTGTTCATGTCAAGAGGAGATCAGTCATGGCGAGATCGTCTGAGAATCGAGTTCTTGGTATTAAACTCGATTTCATTTCAGATGTTTCCGGTGATGGGAAAGGAGAGTAACACTTAAACCGTTTGCTCTTATTTGATGAATGTTTTGATTAGACACTTAGACACGTTAGTCGAAAGGCCTGAGATAACAAGTCGAGGTGGTCCTATTGACGGTACTCTCAATTCTGTTTGTCTACCACTGATAGTCTAACTTCTGCTGGTCTCGCCATTTATAGACCCACCGTGCTACTCCAGGGCCGTCTTAACGCATAGGCCCGTTGCGCATTTGCCCGGGGGCCCACGAGCATAGGGGCCCATGGGAATATGTTTATTTATATATATTATGTATATTTATGTTTTTATTCCTGCAGGGGGAGGAGCCCAACACTATTTCTTTGCCCGGGGGCCCAAAATGGTGTAAAGACGGCTCTGTGCTACTCCCACCCATTCCTACCTGATCGTCCCACCTCTGGTAGTCCCACCAGTTATAGACCCACCGTGCCACTCCCACCCATTCTACCCTGTTAGCCCCACCACCAACTTTCAATATAGAGCCTACAGTTACAGGCCTACAGTTACAGGCCTACACAGGCCTACAGTTACAGGCCTACAGTTACAGGCCTACAGTTACAGGCCTACATCTACAGGCCTACAGTTACAGGCCTACAGCTACAGGCCTACAGTTACAGGCCTACAGCTACAGGCCTACAGTTACAGGCCTACAGCTACAGGCCTACAGCTACAGGCCTACAGTTACAGGCCTACAGCTACAGGCCTACAGTTACAGGCCTAAAGTATATCCTTACGGGCACACCACTACACCCGTATCAGGATCAGGACTTTGAAATGCTGAAGACAAAAAAAAACATCATCAGAAAACCAACCCGAATACGCCAAATATCTCCCTTTCATCTTGTGTCTTATTTTACCGATGGTTATTTTGATCTCCGCCCCCTCACAGCTGTGACCGACTTGACGGTCAAGGTCATTGGGTCCATGGTGTCTATGTGTTTACATCATCTTTTAGCATCTACTCTCTAAGAAACGCATGGGTTTAAATGACTTGCAGGTGATTTTCTCGACTGGAGTTTCGTATGTAATTCGGGCAGTGGATAATTTCCTGACATGGATCTCAATCCAAGTTTGTGAGTGTTTTAATGAACCGCCTCTTTTCATTCTCTCTCTCTATCTCTCTTTTCTCTAACTCACTCTCTCTTTCTTTTCTCTCTCTCTCACTCTCTTCTCTGCCACACTTCTCTCTCTCACTCTCTGTCTCTCTATCTCTCTCTTGTCTCCCTCTCTCTCTCCCTTTCCCTTGTCTCGTTCACTCATTGTCTCGCCTTATCTCTCCCTCGCTCCCTTTCTTTTCCCCATAAACATGCATGTTATCTGCATTTTTTAAAAATATCACCCAGTGATTCCCAAACAGTATGTCATAGAGCAACATAGCCACCACCGCCACCCTATTTCTTTAAAAAAATATCATGGACTAATAAAGAATGTGAACACGTTTATAGTTTGCATACGTCACAATTTGACATTTATAGGTGGATTCACCCCTCAACACACTTTTATTTCTTTAGATACCCGCTAGAAACCGCTACTGTTTTGTGTTCGTTAACAATGACATGTAAACAATGGAATGTCAACAATGGAATGTCAACAATGGCAAAACAATAACATGTCTGAGAATATTATGCTTGCAAAGAAGTGCAGGAAACAGAAAAACAAGCCAATATATTGATGGTTTTTTTTTATATTAGTTCTTAATAAGGTAAAAACTAGACGTTTTACACATAACCTACAGTGCATTCTTTCAAGACTATATCCTGATCTACCATCATGTCTGTAACCTGATGTAACATCATATCTCTAACCTCAGCTACCATCATCTGGACTCTGATCTACCATCATGTCTGTAACCTGATGTAACATCATATCTCTAACCTTAGCTACCATCATCTGGACTCTGATCTACCATCATGTCTGTAACCTGATGTAACATCATATCTCTAACCTCAGCTACCATCATCTGGACTCTGATCTACCATCATGTCTGTAACCTGATGTAACATCATATCTCTAACCTCAGCTACCATCATCTGGACTCTGATCTACCATCATGTCTGTAACCTGATGTAACATCATATCTCTAACCTCAGCTACCATCATCTGGACTCTGATCTACCATCATGTCTGTAACCTGATGTAACATCATATCTCTAACCTTAGCTACCATCATCTGGACTCTGATCTACCATCATGTCTGTAACCTGATGTAACATCATATCTCTAACCTTAGCTACCATCATCTGGACTCTGATCTACCATCATGTCTGTAACCTGATGTAACATCATATCTCTAACCTCAGCTACCATCATCTGGACTCTGATCTACCATCATGTCTGTAACCTGATGTAACATCATATCTCTAACCTTAGCTACCATCATCTGGACTCTGATCTACCATCATGTCTGTAACCTGATGTAACATCATATCTCTAACCTCAGCTACCATCATCTGGACTCTGATCTACCATCATGTCTGTAACCTGATGTAACATCATATCTCTAACCTCAGCTACCATCATCTGGACTCTGATCTACCATCATGTCTGTAACCTGATGTAACATCATATCTCTAACCTCAGCTACCATCATCTGGACTCTGATCTACCATCATGTCTGTAACCTGATGTAACATCATATCTCTAACCTTAGCTACCATCATCTGGACTCTGATCTACCATCATGTCTGTAACCTGATGTAACATCATATCTCTAACCTTAGCTACCATCATCTGGACTCTGATCTACCATCATGTCTGTAACCTGATGTAACATAATATCTCTAACCTCAGCTACCATCATCTGGACTCTGATCTACCATCATGTATTTAACCTGATGTAACATCATATCTCTAACCTCAGCTACCATAATCTGGACTCTGATCTACCATCATGTATGTAACCTGATGTAACATCATATCTCTAACCTCAGCTACCATCATCTGGACTCTGATCTACCATCATGTCTGTAACCTGATGTAACATCATATCTCTAACCTTAGCTACCATCATCTGGACTCTGATCTACCATCATGTCTGTAACCTGATGTAACATCATATCTCTAACCTTAGCTACCATCATCTGGACTCTGATCTACCATCATGTCTGTAAACTGATGTAACATCATATCTCTAACCTCGGCTACCATCATCTGGACTCTGATCTACCATCATGTCTGTAACCTGATGTAACATCATATCTCTAACCTTAGCTTCCATCATCTGGACTCTGATCTACCATCATGTCTGTAACCTGATGTAACATCATATCTCTAACCTTAGCTACCATCATCTGGACTCTGATCTACCATCATCTCTGTAACCTGATGTAACATCATATCTCTAACCTTAGCTACCATCATCTGGACTCTGATCTACCATCATGTCTGTAACCTGATGTAACATCATATCTCTAACCTCAGCTACCATCATCTGGACTCTGATCTACCATCATGTATTTAACCTGATGTAACATCATATCTCTAACCTCAGCTACCATCATCTGGACTCTGATCTACCATCATGTATGTAACCTGATGTAACATCATATCTCTAACCTCAGCTACCATCATCTGGACTCTGATCTACCATCATGTATTTAACCTGATGTAACATCATATCTCTAACCTCAGCTACCATCATCTGGACTCTGATCTACCATCATGTCTGTAACCTGATGTAACATCATATCTCTAACCTCAGCTACCATCTTCTGGACTCTGATCTACCATCATGTCTGTAACCTGATCATTATGTATCTAACCTTAGCTACCATCATCTGGAATGTATCGTTCTTTACCATCATGTCCTTACATCGTGCTCTGGCCATCACTGATTACTGAAATCACCTACAAAATGACCAACACGCGTAGCTATATATTAATGACTTACACTGCCCACCTTATCTGTGTCGTTTGTTTTTTTTCATGGTACGCCATGATAAATTTAAACGTTTTTCATGAACTGTTTTCCCATGTATAACATAAACTTTCGATATGCCGTAGATGTCTTTATTTAACGGTGCTCCTAGGAACCTAAAAGTTCGAACTTTTCCATTGGATTGTACAGTTGTTCCCATTTGGCAGTTGGATTGTACAGTTGTTCCCATTTGGCAGTTGGATTGTACAGTTGTTCCCATTTGGCAGTTGGATTGTACAGTTGTTCCCATTTGGCAGTTGGATTGTACAGTATTTCTCACAAACGCATCCATTTTATTTTTAAAATGCATCTGTTTACATTCAATAGCTATAACTTGCCTAATGCTCATTAGATCAGTCACAGTCAATGCCTAATTCTCATTAGATCAGTCACAGTCAATGCCTAATGCTCATTAGATCAGTCACAGTCAATGCCTAATGCTCATTAGATCAGTCACAGTCAATGCCTAATTCTCATTAGATCAGTCACAGTCAATGCCTAATTCTCATTAGATCAGTCACAGTCAATGCCTAATTCTCATTAGATCAGTCACAGTCAATGCCTAATTCTCATTAGAGCAGTCACAGTCAATGCCTAATTCTCATTAGATCAGTCACAGTCAATGCCTAATTCTCATTAGAGCAGTCACAGTCAATGCCTAATTCTCATTAGATCAGTCACAGTCAATGCCTAATTCTCATTAGATCAGACACAGTCAATGCCTAATTCTCATTTGAGCAGTCACAGTCAATGCCTAATTCTCATTAGATCAGTCACAGTCAATGCCTAATTCTCATTTGAGCAGTCACAGTCAATGCCTAATTCTCATTTGAGCAGTCACAGTCAATGCCTAATTCTCATTTGAGCAGTCACAGTCAATGCCTAATTCTCATTTGAGCAGTCACAGTCAATGCCTAATTCTCATTTGAGCAGTCACAGTCAATGCCTAATTCTCATTAGATCAGACACAGTCAATGCCTAATTCTCATTTGAGCAGTCACAGTCAATGCCTAATTCTCATTAGATCAGACACAGTCAATGCCTAATTCTCATTAGATCAGACACAGTCAATGCCTAATTCTCATTAGATCAGTCACAGTCAATGCCTAATTCTCATTTGAGCAGACACAGTCAATGCCTAATTCTCATTAGATCAGACACAGTCAATGCCTAATTCTCATTAGATCAGACACAGTCAATGCCTAATTCTCATTTGAGCAGACACAGTCAATGCCTAATTCTCATTTGAGCAGACACAGTCAATGCCTAATTCTCATTAGATCAGACACAGTCAATGCCTAATTCTCATTAGATCAGACACAGTCAATGCCTAATTCTCATTTGAGCAGACACAGTCAATGCCTAATTCTCATTTGAGCAGTCACAGTCAATGCCTAATTCTCATTAGATCAGACACAGTCAATGCCTAATTCTCATTAGATCAGACACAGTCAATGCCTAATTCTCATTAGATCAGACACAGTCAATGCCTAATTCTCATTTGAGCAGACACAGTCAATGCCTAATTCTCATTTGAGCAGACACAGTCAATGCCTAATTCTCATTAGATCAGACACAGTCAATGCCTAATTCTCATTAGATCAGACACAGTCAATGCCTAATTCTCATTTGAGCAGACACAGTCAATGCCTAATTCTCATTTGAGCAGTCACAGTCAATGCCTAATTCTCATTAGATCAGACACAGTCAATGCCTAATTCTCATTAGATCAGACACAGTCAATGCCTAATTCTCATTTGAGCAGACACAGTCAATGCCTAATTCTCATTAGATCAGACACAGTCAATGCCTAATTCTCATTAGATCAGACACAGTCAATGCCTAATTCTCATTTGAGCAGTCACAGTCAATGCCTAATTCTCATTAGATCAGACACAGTCAATGCCTAATTCTCATTTGAGCAGACACAGTCAATGCCTAATTCTCATTAGATCAGACACAGTCAATGCCTAATTCTCATTTGAGCAGACACAGTCAATGCCTAATTCTCATTAGATCAGACACAGTCAATGCCTAATTCTCATTAGATCAGTCACAGTCAATGCCTAATTCTCATTAGATCAGTCACAGTCAATGCCTAATTCTCATTTGAGCAGACACAGTCAATGCCTAATTCTCATTAGATCAGTCACAGTCAATGCCTAATTCTCATTTGAGCAGACACAGTCAATGCCTAATTCTCATTAGATCAGACGCAGTCAATGCCTAATTCTCATTTGAGCAGACGCAGTCAATGCCTAATTCTCATTTGAGCAGACGCAGTCAATGCCTAATTCTCATTAGATCAGTCACAGTCAATGCCTAATTCTCATTAGATCAGTCACAGTCAATGCCTAATTCTCATTTGAGCAGACGCAGTCAATGCCTAATTCTCATTTGAGCAGACGCAGTCAATGCCTAATTCTCATTAGATCAGTCACAGTCAATGCCTAATTCTCATTAGATCAGTCACAGTCAATGCCTAATTCTCATTTGAGCAGACACAGTCAATGCCTAATTCTCATTTGAGCAGACGCAGTCAATGCCTAATTCTCATTTAGAGCAGACGCAGTCAATGCCTAATTCTCATTAGATCAGTCACAGTCAATGCCTAATTCTCATTAGATCAGTCACAGTCAATGCCTAATTCTCATTTGAGCAGACACAGTCAATGCCTAATTCTCATTTGAGCAGACGCAGTCAATGCCTAATTCTCATTAGATCAGTCACAGTCAATGCCTAATTCTCATTAGATCAGTCACAGTCAATGCCTAATTCTCATTTGAGCAGACACAGTCAATGCCTAATTCTCATTTGAGCAGACACAGTCAATGCCTAATTCTCATTTGAGCAGACACAGTCAATGCCTAATTCTCATTAGATCAGTCACAGTCAATGCCTAATTCTCATTAGATCAGACACAGTCAATGCCTAATTCTCATTTGAGCAGACGCAGTCAATGCCTAATTCTCATTTGAGCAGACGCAGTCAATGCCTAATTCTCATTAGATCAGTCACAGTCAATGCCTAATTCTCATTAGATCAGTCACAGTCAATGCCTAATTCTCATTAGATCAGTCACAGTCAATGCCTAATTCTCATTTGAGCAGACACAGTCAATGCCTAATTCTCATTAGATCAGTCACAGTCAATGCCTAATTCTCATTTGAGCAGACACAGTCAATGCCTAATTCTCATTTGAGCAGACGCAGTCAATGCCTAATTCTCATTTGAGCAGACACAGTCAATGCCTAATTCTCATTTGAGCAGACACAGTCAATGCCTAATTCTCATTAGATCAGTCACAGTCAATGCCTAATTCTCATTTGAGCAGACACAGTCAATGCCTAATTCTCATTAGATCAGTCACAGTCAATGCCTAATTCTCATTTGAGCAGACACAGTCAATGCCTAATTCTCATTTGAGCAGACGCAGTCAATGCCTAATTCTCATTTGAGCAGACACAGTCAATGCCTAATTCTCATTAGATCAGACACAGTCAATGCCTAATTCTCATTTGAGCAGACGCAGTCAATGCCTAATTCTCATTTGAGCAGACACAGTCAATGCCTAATTCTCATTTGATCAGTCACAGTCAATGCCTAATGCTCATTAGATCAGACACAGTCAATGCCTAATTCTCATTAGATCAGTCACAGTCAATGCCTAATTCTCATTAGATCAGTCACAGTCAATGCCTAATTCTCATTAGATCAGACACAGTCAATGCCTAATTCTCATTAGATCAGTCACAGTCAATGCCTAATTCTCATTAGATCAGACACAGTCAATGCCTAATTCTCATTAGATCAGACGCAGTCAATGCCTAATGCTCATTAGATCAGTCACAGTCAATGCCTAATTCTCATTAGATCAGACACAGTCAATGCCTAATTCTCATTAGATCAGTCACAGTCAATGCCTAATTCTCATTAGATCAGACACAGTCAATGCCTAATGCTCATTAGATCAGTCACAGTCAATGCCTAATTCTCATTAGATCAGACACAGTCAATGCCTAATTCTCATTAGATCAGTCACAGTCAATGCCTAATTCTCATTAGATCAGTCACAGTCAATGCCTAATTCTCATTAGATCAGACACAGTCAATGCCTAATTCTCATTAGATCAGACACAGTCAATGCCTAATTCTCATTAGATCAGACACAGTCAATGCCTAATTCTCATTTGAGCAGACACAGTCAATGCCTAATTCTCATTTGAGCAGTCACAGTCAATGCCTAATTCTCATTAGATCAGACACAGTCAATGCCTAATTCTCATTAGATCAGACACAGTCAATGCCTAATTCTCATTAGATCAGACGCAGTCAATGCCTAATTCTCATTAGATCAGACACAGTCAATGCCTAATTCTCATTAGATCAGACGCAGTCAATGCCTAATTCTCATTAGATCAGACACAGTCAATGCCTAATTCTCATTAGATCAGACGCAGTCAATGCCTAATTCTCATTAGATCAGACACAGTCAATGCCTAATTCTCATTAGATCAGTCACAGTCAATGCCTAATTCTCATTAGATCAGACACAGTCAATGCCTAATTCTCATTAGATCAGTCACAGTCAATGCCTAATTCTCATTTGAGCAGACGCAGTCAATGCCTAATTCTCATTTGAGCAGACACAGTCAATGCCTAATTCTCATTTGAGCAGACACAGTCAATGCCTAATTCTCATTAGATCAGACACAGTCAATGCCTAATTCTCATTAGATCAGACGCAGTCAATGCCTAATGCTCATTAGATCAGACACAGTCAATGCCTAATTCTCATTAGATCAGACGCAGTCAATGCCTAATGCTCATTAGATCAGTCACAGTCAATGCCTAATTCTCATTAGATCAGACACAGTCAATGCCTAATTCTCATTAGATCAGTCACAGTCAATGCCTAATTCTCATTAGATCAGACACAGTCAATGCCTAATGCTCATTAGATCAGTCACAGTCAATGCCTAATTCTCATTAGATCAGACACAGTCAATGCCTAATTCTCATTAGATCAGTCACAGTCAATGCCTAATTCTCATTAGATCAGTCACAGTCAATGCCTAATTCTCATTAGATCAGACACAGTCAATGCCTAATTCTCATTAGATCAGACACAGTCAATGCCTAATTCTCATTTGAGCAGACACAGTCAATGCCTAATTCTCATTTGAGCAGTCACAGTCAATGCCTAATTCTCATTAGATCAGACACAGTCAATGCCTAATTCTCATTAGATCAGACACAGTCAATGCCTAATTCTCATTAGATCAGACGCAGTCAATGCCTAATTCTCATTAGATCAGACACAGTCAATGCCTAATTCTCATTAGATCAGACGCAGTCAATGCCTAATTCTCATTAGATCAGACACAGTCAATGCCTAATTCTCATTAGATCAGACGCAGTCAATGCCTAATTCTCATTAGATCAGACACAGTCAATGCCTAATTCTCATTAGATCAGTCACAGTCAATGCCTAATTCTCATTAGATCAGACACAGTCAATGCCTAATTCTCATTAGATCAGTCACAGTCAATGCCTAATTCTCATTTGAGCAGACGCAGTCAATGCCTAATTCTCATTTGAGCAGACACAGTCAATGCCTAATTCTCATTAGATCAGTCACAGTCAATGCCTAATTCTCATTAGATCAGACACAGTCAATGCCTAATTCTCATTTGAGCAGACGCAGTCAATGCCTAATTCTCATTAGATCAGACGCAGTCAATGCCTAATTCTCATTAGATCAGACACAGTCAATGCCTAATTCTCATTAGATCAGACGCAGTCAATGCCTAATTCTCATTAGATCAGACACAGTCAATGCCTAATTCTCATTAGATCAGTCACAGTCAATGCCTAATTCTCATTAGATCAGACACAGTCAATGCCTAATTCTCATTTGAGCAGACGCAGTCAATGCCTAATTCTCATTTGAGCAGACGCAGTCAATGCCTAATTCTCATTTGAGCAGACGCAGTCAATGCCTAATTCTCATTAGATCAGACACAGTCAATGCCTAATTCTCATTAGATCAGACACAGTCAATGCCTAATTCTCATTAGATCAGACACAGTCAATGCCTAATTCTCATTAGATCAGACACAGTCAATGCCTAATTCTCATTTAAGCAGACGCAGTCAATGCCTAATTCTCATTAGATCAGTCACAGTCAATGCCTAATTCTCATTTGATCAGACACAGTGGATGCCTTAATTGCCATTGACTTTTCCCAATTCTCTTGTAAATTTACCAGGCACACCTAACTCTCAAAGTTTCACATGCATAACCTGTAAAGTGTTGACACCAGCAGTAATTAAATACATGTAGGTCCAATGCGCCCCTTCCCCACCACCACCGTCCCGACCCCACCACCACCACTATTGTCCCGACCCCACCACCACCACTATTGTCCCGACCCCACCCCTATTCCTCAGATCCCTTGGTGGTAGATACAAGTTATTGTTATTCAGTCAAAAATCATCTGGGACAGTTTGGGAGAACAAAGACGTGTGTCGTATCTCCACTTTTCATACGCTGCCTTATTGTAATGGTGTGAATAAGGCCAGTCACCGTAACCAAGTTGTACGTTGAAAAGGTTGAAGAACTCGGTCATGCAAAAACTGAGGAGCCCTTGTGGTCAGAGGCGTCACTAAGGTTGGTGTTACCCCAGCGAGGAAGGTCGTGGTGTCACCCGCTCACTGTACTTACCAAAAGACCTCCTCCGAGTCTGCCAGTGCCAAATAACGGGAACATACAGAATTTGTCCCTTTCGGGGACACGCCTTGTGATGGTGTCACCCGGTGCGGTTGTCAGGGTATGAGAATCACTGCGAATGATTGTTGCGAATGATTGTTGTGAGATTGTTGTGAGCCAGTGTTGGAGTCGGGTCAAGGCGTTGTTTACGGGTATGAACTCCTATCACGGGAATAATGTCTAGGATGGCTGAGTGAACTTCTGGTCACACGGGATATGTCAGGGACGACCAGAGGACACGCCAGGGGTCAGTTGAGACCAGTTGGGGGGTATATAAGAGAGTAGTCGAGATGAGTGCGGGGTGTGGCAGAAAGCTGGGTAGTTCGCACAGTGTTGTGCGGTCAGACCGGTCAGGATAGACCGGGGAGCTGCAGGGTTGCAGTAACACAGAGAGTTGAGTTAACGTCGCCCAGAAGCGGTCGGGTCGGACCGAGGCATGCTTGAGCATACAGCAGTTATATATATAAGTATTGATGTCAAGGCAAGACAGCCAGTTGTACAGTGTATATAGTAGAATAAACATTGCATCGTTACACAGACTTGTGTCATCTCTTGTGTGTGTTGTGTGTAGCGGAGAGCAAGGTACAATCCACCTAAACATAGAGACTTAACATGGGGGCCCGAATTGTCTCTGGATTGCCTAGCACCGCCAAACACTACGAGAGATTGGACGGAACCTCATCAGCACAGCGGTATGTGCGCCTGTACTTTTCAGTACAGCGCCTCTGATACAGACTACTGTATCCATCGTAGGGCCTACGCCTTACAACAGAAGCAGCCCAACGACGACCAACCAGCGACGAACACGGGCAACAACGGCAACGATCAACGTATCAGCGGATTCTCTGATAGACGAGGCCTAGCAAGTCCCGTACGGAACATTACCAGCAAGAACACCAACTACAAGAGATACCTCGAACCAGACGGTGCCAGCTACGAGAGAAGACGATTACAAACTGTACCGGGAGGTCAAGTTGCAGAACCAACCATCCCGCCCCAGCTACAGTGGGACCCTGAGGAGCCGAGACGACCCACAGCACCACAGTTCAAATCGGGACAAGTTCGAGAAGCTATTCCAGGTGGAGAAAAACATTACTAAGTGACAAGGAAACTACAAAAAGTGTGACGTTGTGAATTTCTTACGAATGGATATTTATTGTGTAATGGGACTTTCATTGTATATGGATATTATGTCTGAAATATAACCCACAGTAAGTACGTACTTAATTACTTATAAAATAGTGTTAAATTGGGGAAGTGTGCTATAGTAAGATTGATCTGTTAAATAATATATATATAATATAATATATATAATTAGATATAGCATACCTGTCATATATAAACGAACAAGAAGGAACAATGGAAACGAGAAGTAAAAAAACACAAGATATCGATAAAATAATGGCGGACTTTAGGGAGACGGGGAGAAAGTTACAGTTAGAGGGGCAGGAGTTAAACAAATACGTAATAGACAAGTGGAGACAATGGGAAGAAGACGAACGAGAAAATAAGAGAAGACAGGAAGAAAACGAACGAGAAAATAAGAGAAGACAGGAAGAAAACGAACGAGAAGATAAGAGAAGACAGGAAGCCGCGGACATTAGGAAGCATGAAAAGGAACAGAGACAGAAAGAAAGGGAGCACGAATTGAAATTGGCAGAAATTAAAAGGAGAGACGAAACTGAACTGGACATGACAGGCCACTCGAGAGAAAACAAAGACCTTCGACAAATAGTAAAAAATTTGCAAAAATTTGACGGGTCCCAAGAACTCGACGAATATGTGGCGACATTTGAACATGTAGTGACTCAGGCGAAAGTGCCAAAAAGTCAATGGCTGATAGAGTTACAAGTAAGGCTAACGGTTGAGTTACAATCATTCTTAATGACGGAAGACGTTAGGACAAAACTGCATGATTATGACACTGTCAAGCAACTCCTTTTGCAACATGCAGGATTTAATGGGGAGAAATACAGGGAAGCGTGGAATAGTCTAGTACCGGAGAGTAATAATTTTAGATTATTTCACTCAAAATTGGTTAGAAGTTTGGACAATTGGGTGGCCAGTACAAAAACAGAGAGAACATTTGAGGGGTTGAGGGATTTATTATGTAGAAACAAGTTATTATTGAACATGAATGAAGAGGCTATTAAATGCATCCTAATGAATAATGCCCCCAAATGTGAGGACGTACTGACACAAATTGACCATATAAAGTCGGCAGGACAAGGACAATTAAGTCGGAAAGTCAATACACAGCCACTGGTAGGAGGTGTGGCGGAACATAGGGGTGAATATGGAGGCAAGTATAGAAGTCGCTCGACGGAGGGCCGAGTAATGGGTGCATGTTTTAACTGTGGTCAGAGGGGTCACATAATGGCCAACAGTCGACAGAAATGGGCCAATAATAGGATGCCTGCGAAGAGAAATCAGTATAAAGACTCAGACCAGAAATTTAGCTATAATGGAAATAAGTATCCATGGTACAGCCAGGATAGATGACTAAGCAAAGATTGCAAACAGGGCCGTACTATACAGTGGCAGGGGTATAAACCTAGGAAAAGGGGGCAGTTTCGCAATACACAATGGGGGGGAAGTATGAACGATATTTTTAGAAAGTCCACGGGTAGGTTAAATGTCGAAAAATGCTTGTTGTTAGGGAAGGAAGCTTCTCTTCTTAGAGACACCGGCTGTACAATCGTAGGGTGCAGAAAGAGTTTAATACCAAAAAAATACAGGACTGATCAGACATTTACAGTTAAACTTATCGATGGGACAATAAAAACGTTTGAAACTGCTGTAGTAGACATTAAAACCCCTTATCTCTGCGGTAGATTTTTGTCCGCCCTTTTTGAAGATCCGGTAACAGATGTGATTTTAGGAAATGTTAGATCAGACGAGGACACACCATTCCATCACGGTAACGTAGTTACCAGGGCCCAGAATAAACGAAATAAAGGGGGAGGACCACAAATGAAAACGGTGATTAGTACAATCCCAAAAATATTTGAACACATCAATTTAGCTGAGGAGCAGGCAAAGGATGGTGGACTAAATAAACTATGGCAAAAAGCTAAAAGTCAGAGGGTGGAAAGCACCAAACAAGGAATAATAACGTTTGAAATAAACAATAATATACTGTACAGGATATTTATTTCTAAAATAGATAACAGTGTTGAAAAAAAATTGGTGATTCCGAAACCATACCGACGATTAGTCTTAGAAACGGCTCATACAACAGCATTAGCCGGACACATGTCAGTCAGAAGAACCAAATACAGAATTTTTTCTCAGTATTTCTGGCCACGTATGAGCATAGATATCAAAAAATTCATTAAGTCTTGCCCTATTTGCCAAAAAGCACGTCCACCGGGGAGCATAAAACCCATAGAGTTAGGTCAAATGGAAGTGATCGGAACACCCTTTCAAAAGGTTGCTATTGATATCGTAGGGCCATTACAATTAAGTGACAATAGGAATAGATATATCCTTACGTTGGTAGATATGGCTACTCGTTGGCCTGAGGCTATTGCGCTAAAAAATATAACAACACAAGACGTTTATGAGGCCCTATTAACAATATTCTCTAGAATGGGATTCCCGGAAGAGATCTTGTCAGATAACGGGCCCCAGTTCTCCTCCGATATGTACAAACAGGTGTGTGAATTGTTTAACATAAAATCCAGTCACTCTTCTATTTACCACCCACAGTCTAACGGGATGGTGGAAAGATTAAATGGCACCCTAAAAAGCATGTTAAGAAAAGTGGCAGATGAGGAACCCAACAATTGGGATAGATTTTTGCCGGCAATTTTGTTTGCATATCGGGAAGTTCCGAACGAGACAACGGCAATGTCTCCTTATGAACTCCTCTTCGGGCGGAAAGTGAGAGGACCAATGTCAATTTTAAGGAAAATACTAACAAATGAAAATACGACAGAGGAAGGTAAAAACACATATGAATATATAATCGACCTCAAAAACAGAATAAAATCAGGGTTATATAAAACAGAGGCAATCACGAAAGGAAAGGCAAATAAATATAAACAATATTATGATCAAAGGGCTAGAGAGAAAGATATACAAATTGGGGACAAAGTGCTCGTGTTGAAACCTAAAAAAGGAAATAAACTCGCTCTGTATTCAGAAGGTCCATTCACCGTCACGAGGAAATTATCGAAATTTAATGTAGAGATTGCGAAGGGACATAAGCGTATAGTTTATCACCTCAACAGATTAACAAAATTTGTCGAAAATAACATGGATAACACAGATGCGAACTTATCGGCAGCAGAGAAAAATGAAAAGACAATTAGTGGTGCCAGTGCCACAGTGATAGCCGAAGAAGAAGAGGAAGATGTAAATAGTGAAGACATTAAGCAAATTCCGTTAATCAACGTCAAGGTTAATTCAGGCATTGACATCAATAAGGAACTAACGGAGACACAGAAAAGACAAGTTGACGACATGGTGCATGAGTACAAGGAAATTATTTCAGATATCCCAGGGAAAACATCGGCGGGTACGCACAAAATAGAATTATTAGACTCTAAGCCCATTAACGTAAAACCGTACGCAATACCTATTCATATGGTTCAAAGGCTAAAAGAAGAGATTAGTATGATGCTAGAACTAGGTATAATCGAGGAAACACAGTCACCATATTGCTCTCCCTTAGTTTTAATTAAGAAAAAAGATGGATCGATTCGGACTTGCGTGGATTATAGGAAATTGAACGCAATTACAAAAAAAGTAGCAGAAGTTATACCTAACCAGGATAAACTTCTAGAGCACATGAATAAAGCCAAATACTTTACGAAACTAGACTTAACAAAGGGATATTGGCAAATACCTCTTGAGGAGGAAAGCAAAGAATACACAGCTTTTCAAGGCCCAGACGGGGCATATCAATATAACTTTATGCCATTCGGATTGGCAACCGCACCGGCAACGTTCAATAAAATTGTTAAGAAATTATTCAAAGGAGTAAAAGAGGTAGTTACTTATTTTGACGATATCTGTGTATACACAGACGACTGGGAGTCGCATATACGAGTTACTCGAGAGGTTTTAGAGATTCTTAAAAAGGCAGGGTTCACCATTAAACCATCTAAGTTAGAAATAGGTAAAGAATCGGTCGAATTTCTGGGACATAGAATTGGAGCAGGCATCTTAAAACCAGACATGAACAATATAAACAAAGTGTTGGAAATAAAACGACCCAAAAATAAGAAACAAGTAAGGGGACTAGTTGGCCTAATAGCGTATTACAATAAATTTATACCTAATTTTTCAACGATAACAGCCCCATTGACGGACCTTACAAAGAAAGGTAAACCAAATAATATATGTTGGACTAAGGAATGCCAACAAGCATTGGATACAATCCAAAACTATTTAACAAATAACCCCATTTTGGTTCTGCCCGACATTAAGGAACCTTTTATAGTTCGTACAGATGCGTCAACGAAGGGATTGGGGGCATGTTTGATGCAGAAAAGAGACAATATGCTCCACCCGGTGAAATATATTAGTCGGAAACTGGTTGACAGGGAAACCAGATACTCAACAATAGAGAGGGAATGCTTGGCAATAATATGGGGAATTCAGAAATTATCCTACTATTTAATGGGGGCAAGATTTACGCTCCAGTGTGACCACCAAGCGTTAAAATATTTGAACACGACTAAATTTGAAAATTCAAGAGTTTCCCGGTGGTCTTTGATGTTACAGGAATACGATTTCAACGTGGAATACATTAAAGGTGAAGATAACATTATTGCAGATTTTTTATCGCGACAATAAGCAGATATAATGTCCCACTGAGACTGGTAGGATCATGACAGATCTGGTAATGTAATCATAATTAATGAGCAGAAATCAAACCATGACCGACAAGGACTCGCAGGACAGGTTTATGACAAACAAGTAGAGTTGCTTGTTCATGGGGACTAAGTTTGGTAGAAATTGAGGTCTGGGTCACCTCGGGCCAGTATTATTATTATATGAACATGATTGTAAGGTTTCATAACGATTATGTACTTAGGTTAGTTAGTACTTACGGATGGTTGTAAATAAATATGAGATGGTTGTATTTTCGTGCTGATGTTTTTTATTATAATTTTTGGCTCCGGGTGACCTCGGGCAAAATTTCATTATAAGGAGATGTAATTATTTATATATATATATATTTATGAAATTATGAGATATGATGATAATGATTTTGTTCATGATTATGTGTATTATGATGAATTATGTTGATTACGACTACTAAATGCACATGATTGTTATATAATTGATTGTAATGGGTTAAATACAATCAGGCTGAAATGTCTATAGTCTGGATAAGTAGTTATCCCTATAACATTATCTCATGCTGGAGGTAATCCTGGAATAAATATCTTAAGGAATTTATATGAGGAACCAGTAGAGTCAGTGGGTAAATAGAAAACAATCTAGCGTAAAAATGGTCAATTGTTGGATACTAATATGTGAGGCGTTATGACCAGTAGTAGGTCGAAGGTTGGTTCTTTGAGAATTAAGATAATGATAAAGTACGAGTTGCGGATTAGGGAAGTCGTATAAAGGTACGACCAAGTGGATTTATGCTGTGTGTTGTATATACTAGTTTTTTTTCATGCCATGTTGTGTATAAAATTATTTTGAAAGATATTATTTCATTATGTATTATATTATTGTAATTGTAATGTGCAGTGATTCCATGCCCTGACTTTGTTGTATTGTGAGATTCTACCGTAAGTAGAATCTAACGGAAGAGGGGGGATATGTCAGGGTATGAGAATCACTGCGAATGATTGTTGCGAATGATTGTTGTGAGATTGTTGTGAGCCAGTGTTGGAGTCGGGTCAAGGCGTTGTTTACGGGTATGAACTCCTATCACGGGAATAATGTCTAGGATGGCTGAGTGAACTTCTGGTCACACGGGATATGTCAGGGACGACCAGAGGACACGCCAGGGGTCAGTTGAGACCAGTTGGGGGGTATATAAGAGAGTAGTCGAGATGAGTGCGGGGTGTGGCAGAAAGCTGGGTAGTTCGCACAGTGTTGTGCGGTCAGACCGGTCAGGATAGACCGGGGAGCTGCAGGGTTGCAGTAACACAGAGAGTTGAGTTAACGTCGCCCAGAAGCGGTCGGGTCGGACCGAGGCATGCTTGAGCATACAGCAGTTATATATATAAGTATTGATGTCAAGGCAAGACAGCCAGTTGTACAGTGTATATAGTAGAATAAACATTGCATCGTTACACAGACTTGTGTCATCTCTTGTGTGTGTTGTGTGTAGCGGAGAGCAAGGTACAATCCACCTAAACATAGAGACTTAACAGCGGTCTTGTGACGCCTCTGTTTGTGGTTTACCCTCAGAGTTAACCTCGTCCCCTGTGCTGCGAGGCGTTGCATGGGATTTAGACAAGGGTGCATATTCTAATAGTTGTATATTGGGTTTTCATGCGTTGGATGTTTGTGATTCGTATTGCATTCATACCAGTTACCAATACTGATCCCCTTCTTTCATCGAACTCTTTCGCCCTGTCTGGTTTTGTCGACGGGATGTACTCCTTCAGCTACAGCTTCAGTGTTGCGGTTGTGGGACATCGCCAACGGACTTATGACATTCACTTTTACAATACCATCGGGGACAGACGTTGCTAGCCCGGCAACAATTGCACGGAACGTGTCATCTTAGAGCCATGGAAATGTTTCTTGGATAACATAATGTTTTGCTAGAATTTAGGCGTGGAAATATTTAACCACCCGTGTGTAATTAATTTGTGTTATAGTATTATTTTGTGGGTTTGAGTGCTTTGTAGCAGTTTTTTGATCTAGTAAAACAGTGTTCTTTCAGTTATTTAGATGCATTGTCACTTGGAATTGCGGCATAGAAAAGAAAGGGGGGGGGGCACCAATAAGCAACGTCTGCTCCTTGGCTGTCTGCTCGCTAAGCCCATCTGGTGTCTTTCCATTCATGCCAAGACTACCAGTGGACCTTGCATGCTGATGAAAATGTTCATTACTCAGCCATTGTCAATATTGTTCACATCGAGCTGAATATTTTTCCCTCAAACTTTGCAGTATTGCCGCAGCCGTCAGTAGCTGCCTTTATCACATCAGGGATTTGAGCCCAAAGCAGTTCCATGTTTGTGCTTTGGACATCTGAGGGCTCACCAGAGAGTTGCTCTGACTCACTTCTTAACACCCCCCCCCCACACACACACACACACATACATACACAATAACATAAATAGTAATAATAACAAACCTTTAAAATACAACGTGTCTATCCACTTTTTTTTAACCTGTCGGCACCGAGATTATTGCGATGTGACATGCGCTCCGTGGCTCATCCAAACACGCCAATAAATAACTAGGAATACCTGCGTTGACTGACGTAGATTGATCACAAGTGTTAGTGGCCCATCAGCAGGAGAAATAAATGAGCATGGGCGCATTCATTCATATTTTTTATAGTTCTTACACTGTCTAAGGAACGTAGGAAGACAGAAAGAGAGAGAAAAGCGTCTGTGATGGGGGAAAACTTTATCGCTTTATATTTGAGTGTTGAAATTATCGGTTCATTGGTTCATTGGTTCATGTGCAAGAAGGGCAATAAACATAGTGCTCATCCTAGGCGGCATTAACATTAAATACTTCACTGGATCATCTGCTAAGTGCAAATCACTTTGCCTTTATTCGAAAGTTATTTGAATTTTGTATGATGAAAATATAGCAATTTACACATGGATATTGGACAATGTCATAGACTATTTTAATGTTCTTGGTCTAAGTCAACATGAGCTGACCCAGTTACACTAGGCGGTGTGGTAGATATTTGTATAAAATAATTCACACATGCATATTTTTTTCATGATTTATGGAAGGGAAAAAAAAAGCTTGTTATAAAGTATAAAATTTATATTTAAAGTCTTACATTATCTTGGATGCTCTTTTTTTACCTGTTAATTCATTGCTTAATCTTTTTTAAAAAGGAGAAAATAGAGCATTTAAATTTAATATTTTTGAAGACCATCACCATCGCTCACACTCACATTTTTAATGTTATTTTGGGGGAAATACTGCATATTGACTAGTGTAGCAGAAACCCACCACCATAACACCAACATATTGATTTGTTTTATATTAGGTTAGGAATGTATATGTAAATCTAGAAGTACAGTCCAATTGGTCACTCCCTTCAGCAAATACTTCACCCACCACGAGAGGGTTGCTAATTTTGACACAAAAAGTTTGCTAATTACAACAAGTAGCAAATTTTGACACTGGAGGATGGGAAAATAAGGCCACTTGATGGTTGAAAATTTCATCTCTGGATGGTGGCAAATTCTGACTCCGCTTATACATGCAACACAGCGAGATAAACTTTTCTTTTTCTTATAACTTTTCAACAGAAATTTTTCTTACAGCAGAAACAGTTTTTATTTTTAAAAGTTCAATGTTTGTGTTTGTCTGGCAGGAGCTTGAAGTGAGCTTGCGTCAACACCAGACCAATGTGACCAGGATGAACTCTGCCGGAGATGAGGTTCTCCAGAACATCTCGGCAGTCAACACGGACACCCTCAGGGACAAGCTGGAGCTTATCAACCACAGATGGAAGGTTCTGTGCTCGGAGGTCTTGGCCAGGCAGAGGAGGTAATGAAGCAGATTGTGTGTGTGTGTTGCTATGGCTCATGGTTTGCGTGTCAAGTTTTGCACGAAATGTTTTTGTGGGCTTTTTAGTTGCGATTGTGAGCTATATGTGATGTTGTGGTGGGTTTTTAAGATGAAATTATGGAATTTTGTGTGATTTCATGTTGTTAAGATCAAATATAAATTTCATTAAACCTATGAAATAAGATATCTTTAAGATATATAAGATATACATTTGTTGAATAGATAGGAAATCACCGTTTTATAATTATAATTTGAAACTGTAAAATGTTCTAAGATTTTGAGAATGTTCTATAAGATGTTTTGCAGACACCTTTGGGAGCTAGAATTTTAAAACATCTGTTTAACATATATTCTGATAATTATTTAGATGAAAAATTAAAGAGAATTTTTACCATTTTTAAAGTTTTAGTCCTCTTCTACTTCTATAAACTTCTTGGATTAAAATATAATTGGCCCTACATTTGTTTAATGTTGTGATGTCACAGGACCAAGGAGAGCAGTGTGGAGCCGTCAGAGTTCACCTACGAGATGGATGACCTCTTCTCTTGGATCGATGAAACGGAGAACATCGTCAGCTCATCCCTGAGGCCAGACATTCCATATCTGGAGGCCTTGCTAGAGAAGATTAAAGTAAGTAAGACATTCCTTATCTGGAGGCCTTGCTAGAGAAGATTAAAGTAAGACATTCCATATCTGGAGGCCTTGCTAGAGAAGATTAAAGTAAGTAAGACATTCCATACCTGGAGGCCTTGTTAGAGAAGATTAAAGTAAGACATTCCATATCTGGAGGCCTTGTTAGAGAAGATTAAAGTAAGACATTCCATATCTGGAGGCCTTTCTAGCGAAGATTAAAGTAAGTAAGACATTCCTTATCTGGAGGCCTTGCTAGAGAAGATTAAAGTAAGTAAGAAAATCTAGAGTGCTACAATTCATAACTGCAAAACTGCATCCAAAGTTCATCGTGATCTTGGCAAATAAATTATCTTGATAACGTTTTGCTCTGGCAAAAAATTTTATCAGTGAAAACATTGATTCATCTGATAAATTATTGTCACTAAATATTGACTTTTTAAATGTTATAAAATATTGACTAGTTAAATGTTATTGAAATATTGACTTTTTAAATGTTATTGAAATATTCACTTGTTAAATGTGATTAAAATATTGACTTGTTAAATGTTATTGAAATATTGACTTGTTAAGTGTTATTAAAATATTGACTTGTTAAATGTTATTGAAATATTGACTTTTTAAATGTTATTGAAATATTCACTTGTTAAATGTGATTAAAATATTGACTTGTTAAATGTTATTAAAATATTGACTTGATAAGTGTTATTAAAATATTGACTTGTTAAATGTTATTAAAATATTGACTTGTTAAATGTTATTAAAATATTGACTTGTTAAATGTTATTAAAATATTGACTTGTTAAAAGTTATTTAAGCTTGGAAAAGTTAAAATTACTTTACATTTAATTTTGAATTTTACAAAAAGAATTTTTTTATTTAAACTGAATTTAACTTTTTTTAAGCTTTAAGCTGTTTGTGCTATTCATACAAAGTCATAGTAGCTTCCTAGTTTAAGAGAAATTTATTTGATTTTCAGGACAGGGAAGATGAGATAGCCCCAAGGCAGGCCAGTCTGTTTTCTGTAAACAGCAGTGGGGCGGCTCTCATGCAGTCCCCAAAACTGACCGATGAGGACCGCAGCAATGTCCAGAGAGATATTGACCAGCTGAATGTTGGCTGGAGGAAGGTAGTGAGCTAAGATAATATTTTGTAGCACGCCTAAAATAAATAGATCACTATTTCAAATGTAAAAAAACTTCTTTAGAAGTCTGACTAATTGCTGCAATGCCTGTGTGTGGTTATAAAAGAAATGTGGATTTAAAAAAAAGAAACAAAAGAAATATAATTTATAAATTACAGGTACAGTTAATAACAAAAGTGCTGTTGTTACAAAAGGAAGGTGTTTATAACAGAAATATGGTTATAAATTTTTAAAAGCTAGGAACCAGTATAAATAAAAAGTTCTGGAGAAGTTCTTTGATAATTTTATGAATATGATACACAATTAATCATTCATCTTTCGAAGCGGTTTACGAAGGGGATGCAAGGGAGCACTGTCTTCTCCAGGACATCATATTTTTAATACATATGTGACAGGGGCCGTACCTATGACCAAAGTCAGATATTTTTTTAGTGTTAAAAGTCATCACAAAGCTCGGCCCCGGCCTGGGAGACACACCCCCTAACAATTCCATTAATTGGCCCAAATCTTTGTCAAACTAGTTCAACATTTGTTGGCCTCATCAAAACCCCAATTGAAATTCTTGAATGGATTACACTTTCCCTGCTTTCTTCAAACACCTGGAAGTTTTATAAATTAAAAAAGGCTTTGCTTCATTGAAATGTGAATATTTGAATTGTTCTAATGATTGTAAGACCTGAGAGGAAAAGCATTCAAGATTACTTACAAGGTAGAATTGCAGTCTTTGCCATGTCTTTTGCCTGATAATTGCTGATGTGCTTGAGGTAAAGTTGACTATTAAAATTATTAATTCTTTACTATTGCAGGTACAAACTGAAGTGCCTGAAAGAATCCACCAAATTCAGGAGGAGATTAAAAAGGTCAAGGAATTCCATGAAGATCTGGATGCCATGCAAAAATGGATATCGGATACTGAAGTGGTTCTGGCCACTCAGACAGAACCAGTTAAATCTCTCACGGATATGGATCAGAATGACAGTGTCATAGTGGACCAACAGGTGAGCATTTCATAATTGTTATAGTTAACTTAATACAACCCTCAGATAGAAAAAGGGGTAAAAACACTTTTCATATTCCGTATGCAAGAACAAACACATACAAATTCTAGATCTTCCCATCTGGAATTCGGACGTGGAATGGGTTGCCTGAAGAAACCAGTAAAACCAACACTTTATCAACATTTAACACTCTGATAAAAATGCAGGACTAGACACAAACCATGGATAAGCATAGGACGCAATAATTTTCTGTATAGAAGGAGCATCTGTAAGATATAAGTACATACTTGTTTCAATAAGCAATTTTTATGGTGACACTGCTTGATAATGTTAGTATGGTCATGGAAACCACTAGTGTGTCATTCTCATTGTCTCCCCATTATGGGGCTATTTGACCTCCCTGACATACAAAATAAAAGATAATATTATAACAAAATATTCTTACATAACAATTCTGAATAGCTGACAATATGTGAGTGAAGTGTTTGACTGTGAAATTACTATATAAATATTGCCTGAATTTTTTTAATCAAATTTGAAATATAAGTTCTTTATTGAAATATACCTTAAAATGTCATTTAATTTGTTTTGTAAATAGTTATTAAAACAAGTCATACTTTTTCATTCATGGTACATTACATTTCATGAGAAATATTTTGAAATTTTTTTTATAAATATTTCTGACTAATAAATGAGAAAGACAACACTTTTTCTTCTAAAAAGCTTTGAAAAATAATTTTATTTGAAAATGTGTCTAGACATCAGAAATAAATCATCAAAAACCTTGAATCAAAGACAGATAAAACAGGCTGTACTTTGACCTTATTATTGTATAACATAAATATTTTTTTTTAATTTTTAAAATACCTCTCTCCTGGCAACTAAATGTATTAGTTTTCCCAAATTTTATTTTTGTCCCATAAGACCACAGCTGATGCCATTGAGGCGCAGCAGGCCAAACTGAAGCAGATGAATGACTCCTATCAGAGACACCTGGAGACATGGAAAGATCAAGGTGTGGATCCTCCTGAAGGTTTGAAGGAGAAGTTCATCAAAATGAACTCAGAGTTTGAGGAGGTCAAACAGTTGTCTAAAAATATCAACAATCGCACAGAGCCCCAGATTACAGAAGTCATGGAGCAAGGTTTGTCCATTTTTATATATATATCTTTCTATCATGCGAATTAAATAATGTTTAAATTTATTAATTTTAACTCCTTATATCAACCAAAATTTGATTAAGAAAAAAATACAATGGCAAAAAAATACAAGGCAAAAGAACCACAGGGTAATGTGTGTGTGTCCCCGCACACACTGCAAACAAAAACCCTACTTTCCCTCAGGAATCATCAGTAGGCCCTACTGTCATTTTCTGTTGCCCTTCTTTCCAAATACCTCAAATGAAATGTTACTGTCATTCCAATTTGCAACACTCTGTTCAGATTTGATTCAACAAAATTTCACTAAGCTACACAGGTTTCTCTAAAGATTTTTAGTAACTTTCTGGTAACCTTAAATTTTAAGATATTAAAAATTAATTTCAAAAAATGATTTTACGACCTCGAATATTGACATACTGATAACTTAATTTTTGAGATATAAAATTTTCTTAATTTTTGTGTTTTGTTCATAAGACAATAATGATCGAATGTTTTTTTCTGTCACAATTAGTTAGTTATTTACCTATTGTAACAACTTTAGTCAAAGATAGGGTACCCAAGCTAAGATAGGGTACCCAAGCTAAGATAGGGTACCCAAGCTAAGATAGGGTACCCAAGCTAAGATAGGGTACCCAAGCAAATTCTGTCACAATTAGTTAGTTATTTAACTATTGTAACATTTTTGTCAAAGATAGGGTACCCAAGCTAAGATAGGGTACCCAAGCAAATTCTTTTTGTGGTGTTTGAAAGTGGCCATTGGTCACTAGGATGGATTCATTCATTCTCAACAGTCAATAACATTGTAGATTTCACATCTGTAACATGTTTTTCTTGATCCACTTCAGTCAAGCAGAGTCAGGTTCATGTTGAGCGTAAATTACAAACATCTTCTCCTGCCAAGACATCACTGCTAGAGTTTGACAAGTCCATAGCTGAGCTCCGCAACTGGTTGGAGCATTTGATCAAAACACAGAGAGTCACAGTGGGAGATATCAAGGACATTGAGCACATGATCCAGAAACAGAAGGTACCAGTACCAGTATTTTAAGTTTGTCTCTATTTGATAACACCTTTGGTCTTTGGTAACATTAAAAAAAATATTGAACATGGGACTAAATTTATGATGGACTTAAATGAAATTCCTTGGCCTTTGTCATAAGCACCAGTCGACAAAGAGTGATTAATGGCATGAGTATTGCATTTTTATGTATGATTAATTACAACATCATTTTTATTAACTGTAATTTGTAATAATTTTTCACGGATTAACTGTTACTTTATGGAAGAAATTTTTTTTTAAATATCAACAACATACCAACTTAGTATTTTTAACAAAAAATTGTTTCTTAAACTCTATAAATTTTACATTGATTAACTGTTAGTTAATGATTCTGTAAGCTCAGTCTGCAATAAAATTTAGAACCAAAATTGTTCATCAATAAGGGAAAGCAGACAAAAATAGAAAAAGCTTTGACAATGTGAAAAATAATGTTGCATTTTGGCTTGCCAGTTTAGTTTTTCAGTTGAAAATATTTGGTTGTCAGAATTTTGGCAGAGATGGTATTGATAAAACAATATATTAGCCTTGTGCATCATAAAGAATACCAGATGGATCACATGGATAAAATGCACTTTAATTTTTTTTTAAATTCTGTCGAGAATATCACCCTAGTCCAGAAACTCTAAGTACATGTAACTTATAAATAACTAAACATTTTATTATATATAACTTACATAAATTATTTATAAGACATTTCTTGCATAAAATTTACTGAGTGACTGATCTTGTAACCAACTCTGACCTGTTCTCTTACAGCATCTAACTACTGACCACTCTGTCATTACTCCTACATCAAATGACCACTCTGTTCTTACATCTGCTAAAGATTCTCCGCTCATAGATAATCATTTTATAGATGGCAGTTGCCTGCTCCTTCTCTCAAAACAGGATTTTGGCTGTCTTCAGGCCCAAATAGCCGAGATAAGCTGCTACCTTATGCAGCTTGAGGTTGGTTCCTGGAGTCTTTCTTCCACCTCCTGGATGTTATATATTTTTTTGTCATTGTGCTTTCGGGGTTATCCTTAAATAATGTCATAGGCTGTTGCTCTCCTTCCCCCCATGTTATTTCACAACTGCAGAATGACTTGAACAAATTTTCATGGCTAATAAAAATTAATAACCATTCATCTGGAATAACAATATGGTTTTTGATAAATGAGGTAGATTGCTTAAGATCTCACATTCTTAAAAGACGACATAGTGGGAATAAAAGCAAAAATACTTTTCTAATATTATGTCATATATTTCTTTCTTTAAGACATAGTTTGTTGATAATTATTGACAATTGTAATGAACTCATTGAGCATCACAAAAAAGATCAATAAAATATTTTTAAAAACTTCAAATATATTTTAAATGAAAAGATTTTAAAGTAAGATGACCCTTTTATTATTTTCTTTTTAAATTAAAATTTTGATTTTTAAAAAAAATTAAATGTCTGTTCCCTTTCTCCTAACTAATAGGATGTAGTCATTAAGCCTAAAAATGATTTTACAGAGTTAGAAAAACCCTTCATCCTCAGAGAGATTATAAATAAAAGAATTTCACACACAAAAATAAATTTAGATTAAATGTAAATTAGAATGTTGATGAGGTTGCAGTTTGTTAATTAAAAATCTTCTGGCTGAAGAGGGAGTCATGCTTTTATCTACATTCTTTATTAGTTGTCAAAATAGAAATGCAAGTCAGTGTATGCACTTTCAGCTTTCTCTCCCATAATTGTTAATGACTTTAATTCATGCAAGCTGTTATTATTTTGAAAATAGTTAGTCATCTTAGTTTTTGTGTAAATTTTGTCTTCAGAATGTATGTCTTATTTCTAAAATACTTATTTATTTATCACTTTTTTTTATTGACTCTATTTTTTGTTTTTTTAGTCTTAAGTGAACCTTTCACTCGCAAGTTAGAATTTGTAGTCTATTCATCTGTAATTTTTATTTTTTTTAAATTTAACTCTTTTACTATTATCTTCATAACTTTTCTGTCAAAATTATAGAAAGTATTTTATACCTTGATTGTTAAATAATAAATTAGCTTGCTTATTCTTTTGTATTTTTAATGTTATATTATTATTATTATTGTGTTTTTTCAATTTGATATACTTGGACCAATAGTACAATATAAATTTTTCACATTTATATCTTGTCTGTGATGGGGAAAAAAATTTATTGGATACCTATTGACTTTTTAAATTTTTTTGCATGCACAACTGTTTATTTGCCTTGCTATCGGTATATTATACTCCAGTATGTTTTAATTAAAAAATAACTTAAAATTGTCTAATTCATAAATACATGTTTCCAATCAGGTAAAAATGTGTGCTCAGAAGCTGTTTTGTCTGCATACATCTTTAAAATAGGATAATATGTGGTTAAGTTATGATCAGACCATAGCTGAATTTTTATAAAAAATCTCTTGAGGGTAACAGATGGAGATGTTAGGTTTTTATATTGAAGTAACTTAACTCGTTTAATGTGTTTGTTACCCTCATTGGTTATTTTAAATGATGTTTTTCAAGATTTATTAATTATTTGTTTCTCTTTAATCAGCTGAATTTTCGGGATTTCTAGCTTTGATCAGTCCAATTTTAATATTTATCTAAATATTCATTCTTGACTACTTTATTGTTTCCAGTATTTGTGCTAATTTTATTTATTTGTGTTATTTTTCCAATAAAGACCCACCTCAATGATTTGGATAACAAAAGAAGTCAGCTGGACAATGTTCTGACCACTTCATCCAAACTACAGAAGTCTCTGGACAATACCAATGATAGGCAGGCCTTGAGGGAAAGAAGTTAGTCTAAAAAATATGTTTCTCTTCAAATCTGGTGGTGTTTTAATGTCTAAGGAATTTTTTTTTAATTCCTGTCAGCAGTACTTTCAACAAGCTAAGATTGATCTATAATTCTATTGTGTTTTATTATTGTTCGTAGAGAAAAAAATTAGTTTAACCATTCATTGGTTGTCTGGTGTTGTTATTCAAACTGCCACATATCCTGTTCTAGTATTTCAGTTTGATACAGTCCCTAGTATCTACTTTATAAATACCTATATATGAATATAAATACCTATTCTTGTACCTATCCACCCCTAATAGTATTAAAATGTCAACTAGTATTTAAGAAAGTCTAAATAAATAAAAAAGAGAAGGTTTGTTTTTTTTCTCTATATGTTCAGGAAAACACTTTATTAATTACATGTAGTAAGTAGCACATGCTTCATTAACTTCATATATTCAAAGTAAACTAAATTGTCAATATCATTTAAATTACTTTTGTTTTTTTAATCACAGCTGAGAAGTTGGAAGTAGAATGGGAACTGACCAAGGACCAGGTCAGCAAACGAAAGAACCAGCTGGACAACATGCTTGGTGAGAGTAAGATATTTGACCAGAGCTATGCTGAGCTGGAGGCGTGGCTATCCCAGACTGAGGGTCAGTTGGACTCCATGGAGAGTCAGCATAATGAAGAGGAGGCTGTCACAAAACATGAAGTAAGTACCTGTATACTACAATTAAATTTGAAAACAAGAATGTTGTAATGAAATTTTTTTAATGAATACTTAACTGCATTCCTAAATAGGGTTTCTTTTGGCCCATAAGAATTCCCTATCCCAAGAATACAAGAATAGAGGTTTTTTAATATCAAGAAAACCACTGATGAAATTAATTTTATTAAAATTAATATTTAAAGTGAACACTTTATACTTTCTCTCAATTTTTATTAACAAATTGAAAAAAAGAAATTACAAGTTAATTAATAGGGTGGTCACATGTTAAATTTTTTTCATGCCTTATCCCTAGTAACAGATAACTAGCTAATAATTTATAAAATACTTGTTAACCTTAAGTCAGATATACACAACTGCACAAAAAGAGGGGCTTTTTTTATGAAGAGTATAAAAATGTTTTTAAAAGAAAACATCAGTGAAATTAATATTTGAAAATTTATAAATTATGTTTACCTCTTTTTTTTCTCTCTAAGTCAATATTTTCATTAATAATCATAGACAGAAAAATTATTGCCATATAATCATCAATGCAGCAAACTGCCGTTTTGTAAACCTACTTTTCATGAAAAGCCTATCCTTCTGCACAACATATAACGTGTTTACATAGGAATATCACAATTTTTTTAATGAAATAATAAAATGGCTTTTTTTTTAAAGGCTGATTTACATATTTTTAAACAATGGTAATTTATTAGTCACAAGCATTGTTTAAAAATTGAATTTAGTTTTTGAATTTAATGCAATAGGGAAGTAATTTAATACATTAGTAGGTTAATTATGCAAGCTGTAATTTTTAATTTAAGAAGAGATGATGATTTAATCAATTTTGACAAAGTTTATAAAAATGTTTGCATTATTTTTCACCATACAGAGTTTAGGCTATAATATCAATATTTTCATTAACCTTATGAATAATTAAAAGTTAAAGTAAGCACACTCAATTAATATTTTTGTAAACAATGAAGAAAGTTAATGCTTGTTTCCACATATATATATATATATATATTATATATATATATATACGCCTTGCTGAATTCATTTTGGAAAATAATTAATAATTGAAAGGTTATTTTACACATTATTTTTGGGATAATCAAGCAAAGTTTCCAGCCTTAATTTTTCACCTTAAAAGTGAGGTTGCAGAAATATTTTTTTATACGGGGACTCGAACCCTGTTACTACACCCTACTAAATAGATGGCCATTTATCTCTTTAACTTTACTGAAATTGTAAGGGGTTTTTTTTCAGCCAGAAATCTATGGAAAAAATATATTATAATTGTAAAAATTATATTATAATAGAAAATAGCTCATTTACTAGTGCTGCTAATTCTCACATGTATCTATCTCATTTGGTGTGTTGTAATTGTAATTCTCCCATCATTCCTTTTTAGTCTCCAAATTGAAAACAGGGAAATTTTAATTATTTACAGTTGAAGTCATTTAAATTTAAACGTTTTAAAACTGTTATTATTTGTGGCACCCTAGAAGCTCCAAGAGGACGTCAACAATCACAAAGACACAGTTGACAAGCTCAAGCTCCAGGCAGAGCAGCTCATCCAGGACAATGCCAATGACCACACCCACCATGTCAAGTTACAGCTTGAGAGGCTGGCCAACAGGTGGTCCATCTTGCTCAACAGGTCAGAGCTGCTCATTTCCTCTAGCATTGAATTGTTTCATTATAAAATTTACCCTCTCATGTTTAGGATAACTTTATGAATAGAACTCAAAGCTTAAATACTATTTTAGTTTTGTTACCACTATCAGTTTTTTTGTTGACATGTTCCTTGATAAATGCCTTAAAGTCATTTTTTTAAAAACCTTTCCTCTACTACATACACTTATACTTATAGTATACTTATAGAACTTAAATAGCTAGAAGCGCTGGCCACACATTATTATTATTATCAAAAGACTAACATGATTAATTTTAGTAAATTTATCCTCAAAATAAATCTTTTTTAAAACTTTTGTTTACCCTTCTAAACATCCGGGTCCTCAAGTTGAATCAAACAAATTTAGCTTGATTCAAATTATTATGGTCACCCCCTTATTCATTCAACTCACCGATCCATCCGTACATTGGTCTGTCAGAAATTTTGCAAAGCTAAACTAAACCACTTTCCCATTTGTTAGAGAGCTATAACTTTGTACACATGTTTGGATCATTTTGCACTTAAATTCATAACTTTTCCTTTGAGTTCACTATCAAAGCTCAGTCTACCAGTAAACATTACTCTTAAAAAGTTTTCAGTTGTCCTAGAACCACTTTCCTAAACATGCAGTGAAGCATGATCTTTGAGAGTTTTAATTCACATACCTGTAGGAAATCTTGTGAATTCAACTGAAGGGAGCATCTTTTAATTGACATGTCTGGCCATTGGTCAAATAAGTGCTCGCCTACTAATTTGAAGGTTAAATAATTTTTTTATCAAAGAAGATTTATAACTACAAAATACATTAATCAAAATAAAAAGGTTTTGCTTTAATTTTTCTAAATTCGGCTTCTTTTCAAAATTGAAAATTGTAGGATTTACCAAAGTTCCATAGAAATTGAAAGTAAATGTAATAAATCAGTTATTCCCCTTTAAAAAATGTAAAAAACATTAGAATTAGATTGACATTCATGGTGTTAATTTAGTAGAAGTTGAATCTTGGTTGAATCTTTATCCTTGATCTCCATCTTTCCGAGCCTGATGACCTGTCTAAAGAATCGTATCTCTCTCTTTCTCTCATGTTATTTCTATTTCGGATTTATTATATTGGCAATAAAACCCTTGAATCAGCCAGCTTGTGGGTTAAGTGCGTGTTTTAAATCCATTCATATTCCTCTAGGCTGACCGATCATTGGAAGGCCCTGCAGTCATCTAATGACAGTGGCAACCAGTTTGAACCTTCACTTCAAGACTTCATGACCTGGCTAGTGACCACTGAATCCTCGTTCGTTTCCCTAGCCAACCAGACCACAAGCCATGATCTGAGGAACAACCAGGAGCTGGCATCTGTGTTTCTGGACCAATTCAGGGTAAGTCTTTTTATATCAGAAGTTTACAAGAAGGGTGAGACAAAAGATCTCTTTTGTTAGAGATTGAAAAATTTCTCCAGAATCTTTAAAAGGTAAGTGATAAGTAATACCAGTGTTGAGCACATGGGACTTGGATCAGGGTTTGAAAAAAACAACTTTATGTCCCATTTAAAAAAACTCCCCAACTTTATAATTTGTGCAGAAATAATGCACTCTGCACCCATTTTCCTTTTTTTTTAAAAGCTGTCAGGCATAATTTTTGTCATTATATTCCAGTATTAAGCTAAAAGACAATTTTTAGCTTTTGCATCCACATACAACATTCTTTTTCCTTGGGAATTTTGTCCTCATAAGACCTCATTTGCCTTACCTGCAAATATCTTTTTTCATCTGGCCTCTAACTACCTAATGAGTTTCTGAAATCATTTGCTTACAATAATTCACACACTACTAGTACTAGCAATAACAGTTGGTTTGTATAACAATGTAAAAATTGTAAAAAATACTGATGTCATTTCTTTTTGTTACAAAAATTTTACTTGAGTATTTTATTCCTAATTGATGATTGGCATATTAAAAACATATAATTATAATAGATGATTTACCCCTAAACTAAAGGTTTATTTATTTCAATCATAATTCTTACATATTTCTAAAGATCCATCAAAGAACTATTTTATATATCTTATAAATATATTAATATGGATAGCTGAATACTAAAGCTTGGCATATTCTTAACATTTCCATAAAAACAGCTCAATATGTACAGGAGCTTAATTACATTTACATATGTTAGGCCTCTGCAGTCAGTTCACTTGTCTTGGTCTACTATATAGAAGGGGACTGCGATAAAGCTTTTAAATAAAATACAAAATACACAAACAAATTGTGCAATTGCAAAGTTCCATTGACTTCGTTGGTAACTTCCATTCTTCAATCAAATTTACTTCAACTATTCAACTGTTAATTTTTTGGACATACAAATTAAATTGAAAGAAAACACAATATCCAAATCAATTTTTTACAAGTCTACAGACAGCCTTAGTATCCTTATGTATACATCGTCCCATCCTAAATCTTGTAAGAACTCAATCCCATTTTCTCAACTATTGAGACTTAAAAGACTCTGCAGTGATGAGGCAGTCTTTTTGGAGAAAAGTAATGAAATGCTGGATTTTTTTCGAAGGATGTCATACCTGGAAACAGTTTTAATATCTGCTGTCAATCAAATCAAAGGCATGAACAGACAAGACACGTTTACATCATCTGTTTCTGATCAATGTGATCGATCCAAATTTATTTTAACTTTTCATCCCCATAATTTTATAGCCCGCCAGGTGATTCTCAAAAAGCGGCCAATCCTCATGGCTGACCCTTTAACTCAGCAGGTCTTCAAAAAACCTCCTCTTTTTGCTTTCGGAGAGATAGAAACCTCAGAGATATACTTGTAAGAAGTCATCTTACCACAATGAAAACACATATTGGAACAAAAGTTTGCAACCGTAACCGTTGCAATACTTGTCCATAAGTGATTAAAATTAACCAAATTTCTTTCCCTCTTGAAAAATTCATAATAAATGATGGATTCACTTGCACAAGTCGCAACGTGCTTTCTTTGCAAGAGGTGTAATAAAATTTATGTGGGTGAGACAGGTTGTTGTCTTGGAGATCGGTTTAGAGAACACCTGTATAATATAAACAAACAGGCACGATGTCCTGTGTCTAAACATTTTAACAGTGTTGACCATGACAGCATTTCAGATATTGCAGTAACTGGTATTTTATATGCAAGCAATACCCATGATAGGATCAACATGGAAAGTAGACTTATAAAACGATTTGGTATGTTGGCTCCATATGGAATTAACCAATTTTCATAATTTTACCTTACTGCAGAATCTTTTTCCCGTTGTGGTTATCATTGAAACTTTAGATGCTTCCTCCTTATTCTTATATCCTGTGTCCATGTTTGTTTTTGTTTTACATTTCTTTTTATTTTACATAAATATTTTATAATATAATATGTTTTAAGAATTTAAATATTACTTATGTAAGTACGTATTTTATGTTATTGTACTGATGAAGGCATTAGCCGAAACGTCTACTGTCATGTTAGTTTAAAAATAAAGCTTAAATTTATTGTTTTCATTGCACAATTTGTTTGTGTATTTTGTATTTTCTTGGTCTACTAAGAGAATTAGTTTTCAATTATTTTATAACTAAATTATTTTATAGTTATTATCATAACTATATCAATATTTAAAAAAAATTTAGTCCACATTTAACCCAAAAAGTCATGTTAATAACGTTATCCTACATTTCACCAAAGACAGTTCTGGTACTCTACATTTCACCAAAGACAGTTCTGGTACTCTACATTTCACCAAAGACAGTTCTGGTACTCTACATTTCACCAAAGACAGTTCTGGTACTCTACATTTCACCAAAGACAGTTCTGATACTCTACATTTCACCAAAGACAGTTCTGGTACTCAACATTTCACTAAAGACAGTTCTGGTAATTTACATTTCACCAAAGACAGTTCTGGTACTCTACATTTCACCAAAGACATTTCTGGTACTCTACATTTCACCAAAGACAGTTCTGGTAATCTACATTTCACTAAAGACAGTTCTGGTACTCTACATTTCACTAAAGACAGTTCTGGTACTCTACATTTCACTAAACGACAGTTCTGGTACTCTACATTTCACTAAAGACAGTTCTGGTACTCTACATTTCACCAAACGACAGTTCTGGTACTCTACATTTGCACCAACGACAGTTATGGTACTCTACATTTCACTAAAGACAGTTCTGGTACTCTACATTTCAATAAAACCAGTCTTATTCTTAGAAATATAACTCTTTAAGGAGAAATATGTTACTTCCCTTACGTATCACTCTCCAGACAATGGTTCCCAGAACTTTGACGGCCATGCCAGGTTATTCCAAGTTTTGTTCCATGCCTACTCTGCAAAATTGTAAACATCTCAATAAAATATATCACTGTAAATCAAAATGTGGCGCAATAAATAACTACTTTACAAGTAAATGAGATACATTAGTCTAGAAATATTGTTACTGAATTAATCAAAAGGTGATACAATGAATAACGAATTATTATTAGAGAATACATTTAAAATTGTGAAAGGGACTGATGATACAGGTCCCAAAACCGCGAATCGAACGTGACGCCGCTAAAATACGTTTTCTTACAATGGACAGATAAATAATATAATAGCGGCGCATAGTTTCGGGGAACCGCTGCATTTGTATTTAATGTGCGGTGGTGTCCGCCATCTTGTGGGAATGGTATGCGGCTTACGACGTCATCACGTGATTGATAACTGGGAGGAGCCGTTATCCCAGTGTCTGGCAGAAACAATTTACTAATGTTTTGTCCCCTCCACCCCCACCCCCCCCCCATTTCGGTTCAAATCCCCTTTCTGCGGCTAAGCCTTATTTATTCTAAAAAAGACCTCGATGGAAGGAGAATGTGGTATAAATTGGGTCGCGGGTGCTTCCTTAATGCTCTGCTTGTTAATGTTGGCAGTTTTATGTTCTTAAAAGACATAATACAAAAGTACTACCAAAAATGGCTTTCTAAAGCATGGTGTGTATTTTTATAAAGTTTTCGTCGCAGAAAGCGTTAACTTTGAATTTTAAATAAATGTTCGATGACGTGTGGGTCATGTGCAGCCGAGAATTCCTCCATATTTATTTGTTATAACAAAGTTTGGAGGCTAAAGTTCTTTCTTTTTTTATATTTAATGTCAAACGTATCTCTGAGGGGAAGGTTGTCTCTAATGAAGCGTCTAACTCTCCATCGTGACGGACTCTAAGAATCGCATAACATCGTCTCATTTATTGTGTTCCTGGAGCGATTGTTCAATATGGGACACTAATCAACAGCCAAGTCTCTTCTACGTAAATCGTCATACAAAGTAATTGTAACCCTAGTGTTTTTGATTTAAGACTGATTTAAATGTTCACTGCGATTCATTTGTTTCTGTCAAAGTCCATAAATATTATTTCTCTATGAATCTTTGAAAGTCATGTCGGTGTTAATCTTTGAAAGTCATGTCGGTGTTAATCTTTGAAAGTCATGTCGGTGTTAATCTTTGAAAGTCATGTCGGTGTTAATAAGAAAATTGAGTCAAATCTCTAGAGCAGCCAGTTAATGAAACCGGACAGCCGACTTGTTTCATTGGTGATGGAATTGACCTGATGACCAGTGGACCGTGGAAGAATCATAACCGTGTGAGTGGTCAGTTGGGCAACCGCTCGCACCAGACCTCGCGCCTGGTGGGGGGGGGCGCAATAGGAGATTTGTTAAATAAAAAGCCTTCACTTAGGTCTCTCGGCCGCAAATATGACACACATCAAGTGTAAAGGGGCTGTCATCTGAGGGAGCACCATTTGCCTCCGGCGGCGAATCTGCACCCAAAATTTTCCCGGTATGGACATGAAGAACCCAAGGACTTACTGTATTTTTCTCTCCGTCTTTTTGGACACATCTCCGTATTTCATCATGTCCTCTCATCAATAGAACTATAAAAGTCTTGTTCAGATATGTCTTAACATCATGTCTCATGCACTGCTGAGGGCGTTTTAACCAATGTTCTATTTTGCTTGTTGTTTTTCTTCCCGTTTTCTTTTGTCTTTTTTAATTAATCAGCCTTCCTGGCGTCTCCAATGTTAAGAGACCACTATTGAGCTAAAAGAGCCGATCATAGCTCGGCTTATAGAGAAGAAGGAACATGAACTTGAATTTGCTTTACATCGCTTTTGTTGTTATATTCGACTGATTTTTTTAATGGTCATCTTATTTATTTCTACCGGTATATTTCTGTATTTGTTACTTTTGGTACATACATTTGTATTGCATTCTTTTTTCAGTGGCATTTACATTTGTGTCCCAGTTATATTTTAATATTTCTAGTTACGTCCTTTATCCGTCTTTATTGTTAAACCCGTCTCTATTGTTAAACCCGTCGCTATTGTTAAGCCCGTTGCTATTGTTAAACCTGTCTTTATTGTCAACCCGTCTCTATTGTTAAACCCGTCTCTATTGTTAAGCCCGTTGCTATTGTTAAACCTGTCTTTATTGTCAACCCGTCTCTATTGTTAAGCCCGTTGCTATTGTTAAACCCATCGCTATTGTTAAACCCGTCTCTATTGTTCAACCCATCTCTGTCTTTATTGTCATATATTTTTTTTTCTAATTTTAGGCTCGTTAGTATAATTGCGTTTTAACTTTATTTTATATTTGTCTTATTTGTGACATTGTAACATCCGTCCGCATTGTTTCTTGTTACAAGTGTATTTATTGATATAATCAGCGGTAATATTACAATATTAAATTACATAAAATGGTATATTTTACCCATAACAAGCGTCGACTTGCTTCAATAGGGTGTACATATTTTATGTTTGCTAGGAATGAAGAAGACTTCCTAAACAGAAAAAAAAATGTCGAGGAAAACCATCCTGAACGTATGACTTGATTTATAGGGAAATTTAATTAACTTTATTCCTGGAAGCCAAACATTTTATATCATGCATTACACCAGATTTAAAACTCTTCCCTGATGATTTTCGCCTCATCTAATTAACCTGGGAACGGAAAGCCTGTGTCTATTTATGTCATCCCAGCTCACACACTCTCTCTGTCTTTCTCTTTATCTCTCTCCCCCCACTCTCCCAACCTCTCTGTTTCTCTCTTTCTCTCACTCATTTTCTACATTTAACTCCCCATGCTGCATGGCATTCCCAATCCCTGTGCTACGTTTAGCAAATTTCATCTCCCGTTCCTCTCCACTTTCTCTCTATCCCAATTACGCGTTTTAAAAGGCCGCAGGAGGTGAGAGTTTTTAAGAGACGAAGAAGCTCTGCCAGCTGAGAGCCGCCCAGGTCCGTCATTACGTCGAATTGAGGAAGTCAGCCCAAATGAAAATGGCGTAGGTAATTGAGGTGGTTAGTTTCTCAGCTCATTTGTGGCGCGCAGTATCTCGTCCCCAACCAGAACCAAACTGTAGGGCAAAGGCTGGAGTCGGAATAATGTCCGTATTAAGGGAATAACCTCCAGCGGGGGGGGGGAGACACCCCGTGGGGTTGGGGGTATCTGTTGTGCATTAAATAAAAAAATAAAATAATAATAACACGGAGCTTATGTTTTTATTTTTAATTAATTAAAATGTCACCGAAATCAATAATTTTTTGAAGAATATTTCCTTCGGTATATTCGTTTGTTATTTCGAGGTCTGACATTGACGTTATGAGTTAAGTTATGGAAATCTCCTGTACCGCTACCCGGTTCTTTTTCCAACGTTTCCAGATTGACCCCTTGACCAACCACGGTAGAGCACTGACCTCGGTTGTGATCCACTTAGCGAGCTCCTTGACGGACCCAAGATGGTCCATAACGGATATCTGTCAACGTGTTAAGTCCAGTATTGACCTCTCCACGACCCTTGCTCTCAATACTTTGTGATCGCAAATACCGGTCACCGGCTGAGCACCTGCCACTTATTTCTTGTGCTTTTTAACCACGTGTTATTAACTCGCTTTCGTTCCTGTGGATTTGTTTGTTTGTCTGTCCATAATTTTTCAAATCTGCCAACGTAAAATTAAACCACTTCTGATGGTCCTGGAGATCTCAAAATTTTATCACAGATAGATCTTGGATGACAATGCATTGTATCAAAATTTCAGATCGATCGAATGTACCGTTATTAAATTATTGAACTTTTTAGTTTATCTATATATAAGCATCTGTACCGTCTGCTTTTGTTGACATCCATGAGTTCACCCCGTGACCACATCACAATGTTTTTAAAACGTTGGGCGGGCGCTTATGAGGTGTTAAGTATAAAAAAAATAGAGGTAAAAAATATTTTTAAAAACCACGTTTTTGTAAGTGGACTTAAAAGAATAAAATAAATAGAGGTGTAATAAAATGTACGTGGGTGAGACAGGTCGTCGTCTTGGAGATCGGTTTCAAGAACACCTGTATAATATAAATAAACAAGCTCAATATCCTGTATCTAAACATTTTAACAGTGTTGACCATGACGGTATTTCAGATGTTGCAGTTAATGGTATTTTATATGCAAACAATACCCATGATAGGATCCATATGGAAAATAGACTTATAAAACGATTTGGTACGTTGGCTCCATATGGAATTAACCAAATTCACAATTTTACCTAACTGCAGAATCTTTTTCCCGTTGTGGTTTTAACTGTAACTTTAGATACTTCCTTCTTTTTTCTATATCCTGTGTCCTTGTTTGTTTTTGTTTTTCATTTCATTTTATTTTACATGAATATTTTAAATTATGTTATGATATAATATGTTTAAAGAAATTAAATATATGTAAGTAGCTATTTTATGTTATTGTACTGATGAAGGCATTAGACGAAACGTCTATTGTCGTTTTAGTTTAAAATAAAGCTCAAATTTATTGTTTTAATACACAATTTGTTTGTGTATTTTGTATTTTAAAGTCTTAATTAGAACTTAGATGCGCTCTTGGCGTGTACGCGAATCTTGTAAATTTCCGGAACTGTTCTTCGCGCGGCAGCACTTTCGCTTCACGTACTTTCTTTCGTTAAGGTTTTCTTCTGTTTGTACCATAATTTCATTTCTTAAAATTCTCTACTGCTGCTCCTGTCTCTATGTTAAATTTTGGACTGATTTAACTTGCCTAACGACGGTGAATATAATCGTATAACAGAATATAATCGTAAAAACATTAACATTTGTTTAACCAAAATGGGATTCTTAAAATAAATACTTGGATCTGCATAGTTACTATCAAGAGTATCGTAAAAAAATATATTAATAAATTAGTTGTTTGCTTTTGAACAGTATTTTTCTGATTTTTGTAGATGTTAAAACGTTTCCAACTTTTTCAATCCATTAAAGTTAGTCTGATCTCTCTGTTCTTACCCCCCCCCCAATCCGCCCTACACCCCCACCCAACCCCGGTCGCTCTTAACAGTGGAGAGGACCTGGGATAAAACAGAAACTAAAGACGGGCTTCGATCGATGGTCACACAAATCCTCACCCTGGTACTGGTACTCTACTCAGACTAGTGTTTTGATGGACGCGTCTGTCAGTGACACGTTGTGTGGTCACAGAGATAATGATACAGCCGTTGTATAATATAGTGTGGCTGTCTGTCCCTTGTGGCCAGGGGCGGGCGCAGCGGTCTTGTTTTTTTTTGGTGAGGTTATAAATGCATGCTTGTGACGGTAGTGACTTGGTGCGTGGTTGATTTTAATTTGTGGGAGGCGGGGGGGGGGCGGGGGAATGAAGTTAGAGTCGCGCAATAATCCCGTAGAGAGATAACTTGATCTATGATGATATATCGTTTACGACTTGCCCGCCCCCTGGGTCTCGCACTCTCACCAGTATTTAGTCAGCTGTTATACCCACAGCCATCGAAGGGACCCACTGCAACAAAACGCCTCGACTTTTCCCCCAATGCGCCTCCTAAACGCCTCACCACTCGCCTCAATATCTCGCCACAGTATGTCTGCTTCGAGAGGAAATAAAATATCACCATAAGTCTTAAAGACCTTTTTCAATTATGTTGAAAGCATAAGGGGGGGGGGTGGACACCGTGATCAATGTGCCAACGACCAGACATTCCGGTTTTTACCAACGATACATTAATGTGGTCCGTCTTTCGCTATCGTAGACTACCAAGCAACAGCTTTCGACTTAGGGAGCAGCCTTGACTGACCCGTGTATTTTCTTTTGTGAGAGAAACAGGATTGTTCAGCTATGGTATAGTACAGGGGTGGCCAGACATGTAGTAACTGAGAGCCATTTTAAAATATTTTTTTTTGCAGAGAGCCGCATTGAATCACTTTGGCTCATTAAATCCTCTGGTTATCCTTGTAACATATCTTTCATAAATTGTACGTGAGCCGCAATGTGAACGGAAAAGAGCCCGCATGCGGCTCGCGAGCCGCGGTTTGGCCACCGTTAGTATAGTAGATACATGGGCCTCTGAAATCTGTGGAGTGTCTCTAGATGTGCTTCTGAAATCTGTGAAGTGTCTCTAGATGTGCCTCTGAAATTTGTCGAGTGTCTCTAGATGTGCTTCTGAAATCTGTGAAGTGTCTAGATGTGCCTCTGAAATCTGTGAAGTGTCTCTAGATGTGCCTCTGAAATTTGTTGAGTAACTCTAGATGTGCCTCTGAAATTTTTTGAGTACCTCTAGATGTGCCTCTGAAATCTGTGAAGTGTCTCTAGACGCGCCTCTGAAATCTGTGGAAAAATAACCACCCTAACATATTGTTGTTTTTTTTCCTTAAATGTCATTTTTATGGGATCAAATGTAATTGGAAATCCTTTCCAACCGACCCCCTTATATCGGTCACGATATCTGCCCCTCCCTCCTTCCCCCCGTGTGTATGGTTAACTTTTTTTTTACTGGCGATGAATGTTTTAATTTTTTTTTGAATATATTATTTTAGCACAATCCTTTAGCCCCTAATTTTACACAAACGTTGTTTAAATAGATACTCATGTGAGCATCAGATTAGCCCTGAAGTTTGTTTAGTTTCCACTCAGCGTCAAAACGTTTCCTTCTCCCAAAGATTCGCCAAAAAAAATATTATTGTGAATGAGAGACATTGAATCTCACAAAGTTCTAATATCCTATCAACTCTCTGATTTCTAAAATAATCTCTTCCCCCCCAACCCCCATGCTGGAGATTCAAATCCCTCAATGTCATTCAAACATCGTTTTTCACCCCCTCCTTCCGCACAAAAAAAAACAACAACAAACAAACACAAAAAACCATACATTCCTAAAATATTCTTACAACAAAATGTTTTCTCTTTTCTTTTTTTTTCCCACCAAGATACTCTCCCCTGCCTCACGTCACATTAAATACATATATTTTCGCGCCAGATTTGCCTCGCATCAGGTCATCACGTCTGTTGTCACTGAAGAGCTCACGTCTGGAAGGTTTATCCATCTCCACGGCAAGGTGCTTTATTTTATTTATTTATTTATTTTTGTTCTGACTTTTTAGGCAGACACTTTAGGCCTCAGGCCTATATTGATTATTTTCGTTTCCCGCTAGAAATGATGACTAGCGTTGTTCTGTGCGTGTATGTGTGTGTGTGTGCCGTTCCTTGCTAACTCGAGGGAATAGTTATAGCAAAAGAGCTACTGGGGGAAAAAATGTAGACGATATACGGTAGAGGGTTTCTCGAAAAACATTTATGAGAAAAGGTACTTGAAAATGTTTACTGGGAAAAGGTAACTGAGAAAGGGTAACTAATAAAGGGTGACTGGGAAAGGGAGACTGAGAAAGGTAACTGGGAAAGTTTTACAAAGTTAACGTTGGCCATGAGGAGGGTGATTTGTTTCCTTTGATGTTAAATCGACGATTCTCTAACCAGCAATGAGGGGAATGGAACATAATTCCATACACCAACTCATGGGCGCTTGCTTGATATTGTCTTTAACGCTCACACACTTTTTTCTCCAGCATAGAACTGCTATTGCTTTAATCAGTCACTTCACAAACACGATATGTTTTAGACAAACATATCGCCAGGAGTCGAACATGGCACTGTACATCATTTCGCCTACAATCAACTAATCAGTTATCGGAGTCTTTGGGTGTAAGTAGAAAACTGTCTGAGGTTTAAAAACAGAAACAAACAACAACAAACAAACAAACAAACAAAAATATAGTGGTAAGTGTTTTAGTGTTGTTATTTAATTGTGACCCCATGTCGCTACTCCTTAGCTTGTTCAGCAACAGGTTGTTGTTTAATTGTGACCCCACGTCGCTACTCCTTAGCTTGTTCAGCAACAGGTTGTTGTTTAATTGTGACCCCATGTTGCTACTCCTTAGCTTGTTCAGCAACAGGTTGTTGTTTAATTGTGATCCCCATGTCGCTACTCCTTAGCTTGTTCAGCAACAGGTTGTTGTTTAATTGTGATCCCCATGTCGCTACTCCTTAGCTTGTTCAGCAACAGTTTGTTGTTTAATTGTGATCCCATGTCGCTACTCCTTAGCTTGTTCAGCAACAGGTTGTTGTTTAATTGTGATCCCATGTCGCTACTCCTTAGCTTGTTCAGCAACAGGTTGTTGTTTAATTGTGACCCCATGTCGCTACTCCTTAGCTTGTTCAGCAACAGGTTGTTGTTTAATTGTGATCCCATGTCGCTACTCCTTAGCTTGTTCAGCAACAGTTTGTTGTTTAATTGTGATCCCATGTCGCTACTCCTTAGCTTGTTCAGCAACATGTTGTTGTTTAATTCGGGCGTGGATGGGTTGCCTGAAGAATCCAGGAAAACCAACACTTTATCAGCATTTAAATCTCTAATAAAATGCAGGACTAAACACAAACCATAGATAAGCGTAGGACGCAATAATCTTCTGTATAGAAGGAGCGTCTGTAAACAGATAGATAAGATAAGATAATTGTGATCCCATGTCGCTACTCCTTAGCTTGTTCAGCAAAAGTCCACGTTGTTCTACTTATTTCTGTAATCGTATATTTTATTTTGTTCTTTTCTTCCATTCAAAACACTTTAGCCTTGTACTTTCTTGTTTTCGTAAACCCCCCCCTTCCCTCTCCTCATATGATAAATGACTCATCAGTGAAGAACAAAAATATTTCTTTTAAACGAAACTTAAATATCGTTGGTGGAACAGCCCTTATAGTCAGTAATACAAGGTACTAAAAGTATTTCTCAAATTTCTCTATAAACCGGAGATTCCCCGACAAAAAAAATGTGGGTTTCCCCGTTAACAACCCGAATCTTGCAATTGTAGTACTTGGCAGTATAGTTAAAACTACAGGTTTTCTCTCGGTTACGGAGGCCGATAGATTATTTTGTTTCGACCTGGGTCGATACATATTTCCCGCCCCGGAGGCCAGCAGTGTCTCCGTGTGGTCCATACTAGCAGACGACAGCGCGCGCTACGCTCGTGCGTGAACCTGGTGGGGGGACATCACCGCCCAGATACAGCGCTGGTTGTCGTCTGCGGGTTTGTTTTTTTTAACTTTCGCCACGAGCCTCTATCGTCTGCTCACTCGGTCTCATGTCTTCTGCAGTCGTGCCTGTGTAATTGTTTGGTTACGTTGTGAGTAATAACCTGTAAATCTGTGCTGCATTTATTTACACGATGCCCCGTGACCCAGTATAGTGGAGTCCAAAGTCTGGCTACAATACCGCCCGCTTCAAGTTTGAAATTTCAACGTATTTGAAATATTTAATTTGTTCTTTGAATTTCACTGGATATGGTACTAATAACGCAGCATAAACCAGACTCGTAAATTGCTCGATCAATCCTATATTTAATTGGTGTTACCGAGTTCACGAGCGTGTGATTGATCCACACACGTTACGGGTGAGTTGTGGTCGCAGGACGCGATACAGTGCTAGAGGGATGGATGGCTGTGTGAGTTGTGGTCGCAGGACGCGATACAGTGCTAGAGGGATGGATGGCTCTGTGAGTTGTGGCGACGGTGTGAGGAGTAGTGACCACGGGTTTGGGTAGTGGACTTATGTGTATGGTATTTTAACACTGGTGTGTTGTCTAGGAGCAATGTGGGTGGAATAATTCCCCATCTCAGACTTATAATTAAGCCTGGCATCTCATACTGGTATGTCACCTCAGACGTGTATGTCTGTAACCTCAGACGTGTATGTCTGTAACCTCAGACGTGTATGTCTGTCACCTCAGACTTGTATGTCTGTCATGTCAGACGTGTATGTCTGTCACCTCAGACGTTTATGTCTGTCATCTCAGACGTGTAGCGGTATGCATGTATCTCTGTCATTGCCTGTGTTCGTTCTTTTCCCCACAGACTTATATGTCTATCATTCCATGTTATCATATCAGACTTAAGTCTATAATGTATATCTCTTTTAAAAAGCAACTCCCTGAAAATCTAGGATAGGTTACTGTGAATTAAATAAAAGCATGTAATAATAAAAACACGTTTACAATTCTCCCGTTTGTATGTTGTATGTTGTATCCGTCAAATCTTGTAAAGTAAAATTAAACCACTTCTGGTGGTCCTAGAGATCTCAAAATTTTACCACAGATAGATCTTAGATGACAATACATTGTATCAAAATTTCAGATCGATCGAATGTACCGTAATTAAATAAATGCATTTTTAGTTTATCCTTCTATATAATATGTATCCGTGATGTTCTTGACTTTCACGTGAATGACACCGGAGTTCACAGCCAGCCATGGAATACGACATTCCAGGTGTTAAACAGCTCAGTAATTCGAAACTAAATCTAAATTGATATGATAATACAAGAGGAACAACTGGTATTTGTGTAGCCTAGAATTGTTAGCTTATTGGATTTTCGACCTGGAGGTACTGGGTTCAATTTTCAGTTGGGGAAACATTTTTTTTTAAAATACATAAATTTGTAATTAATAATCTATCTTTTTACCACAATCACATTTAAGTTATAGACAACGAAGTTTGACTAATTAAATTGAATTGAGTATGTCGAAAAATTTATTTTAAAAATTGTGTTGCTAAAAAGTAGAAAATAAAATATTTTAAAAAGCTTTTTTTAAAAAAGGACACGCCTTTATTTACATATAGAAAGTGCACTAAAAAGAAGAAAATAAAAAATTTCAATCCGTGAACCTATCGACTGCACATAAAAGCGTGGGGCCCTCATCACAACTCGCTATCATGTACAAGGCTGCGAAACATAAATACAAATTTATATGAATATTAATAAACATTTAAAGTTTCACAACTTTGATCATATTACTACTATCATATTAATTAGACAAATTTATCTATATGCAAAAGAGTAGTTGCAATAAGAAATGAGTTGTGATGGGCGCCCCACGCTTCTATGTGCAGTCGATAGGTTCACGGATTGAAAGTTTTTATTTTCTTCTTTTTAGTGCACTTTCTATATGTAAATAAAAGCGTGTCCTTTTAGATTTCTTTATTACATCTCACTCTGAGCTAAGTTCTAAAATGAGAATTCATATTTTATAAATTATGTTTTAAATCGCTTAAAAAGAGTGTTAATGGTACGAAAACGATCACTGAAGGGCCCTTTCAACAGTTCTTTTTAGGGCACGCGACCAATCCGCGAACAATGTAATAAGGCAAAACTCCATTGTCTAGTGTTTATAACCTTAGGCTCCATTATCCAACAAAACCAATACTTGTCCGATTCTCTTCGAAGTCCCTCTCCACCATCTTTACTTGACGTTTATCGCGATCTCCTTCTGTCTCAAATAATGATAATTCATGACTAAAATGACGACAGACCGCGAAACGTCTCTACCCACAAGGTTTGGAGAGTGTGGCAAAAGAATGACTGAAATAAACAGCACGGACACGGTTAGATGACAAACGTATGGTAAACCTACCAGAGAATGTAGGGAGTGCACGCGTCAACTGAAAATATTAACTGAATGAGTCGCTCCACATTGACCGTGTAGGACGTCAACAAAGTTGGACACGGACCGTGTAGGACGTTAACAAAGTTGGATATGGACCGTGTAGGACGTTAACAAAGTTGGACATGGACCGTGTAGGACGTTAACAAAGTTGGACATGGACCGTGTAGGACGTTAACAAAGTTGGACATTGTTCTCTGTGAACATAGCCCTTCATATCATAAAGATGAGGCACTCGCTTGTTGAATACAGAATAAAAAGAACCCGTAAAAAAACACGTTTTTGACTATAAATCCTTTATGTACGAGACATAACTAAAAGAATCTTCATTATAATACGCAGCGCAAGACAATCCAAAAATACATAATTTTAGTTAGGTCTCGTAAAACGTGTTTAATATAATGCGCACCGATCGGGAATATGTTTATAAAAAGTATTGTCAATATAATACACACCAAATCGCGCAACAGGAAAGTATTAATAAAAAGGTCGTTCAATATAATACGCACCGCGACACTATCTAAAAAATTTAACATGATACATGGAGATAAATAAAATAATCTCAAATTTCAATAATTTAATTACAGTACATGCGATCGATCTGAAATTTTGATATATGGTTTTTATCATCGGTACGAAACTGCCATCAAAATTTCAGGTCGCTAGCTTACGAGGAAGTGGGTTAAAAATCGATCCAAAGTTTTTTCGACTAACAAAATGGAAGCAACCAGACACCACGAGTTAATATAAAGGATTTAACAAAAAAGGATTTGCGTCAAGATATATGTATAACTAAAATAGTTTATCTTATTCTGCTAATCATTGCAATGATATACTGTTAGTAATAAGGTCATGTAGAGACGAGACAGACAAAGAGAATATTGGTTTTAATGAGAGGTTTTGTAGAAAAGGACAAAGTAAAACAAGTAATGGATTAACCTAAAAATAGACTCACCAAAATAATGTTTGCAAGAAACCAATTGTGTTTTTTCATTTGTCCGTCGGATATTAGCTGTTTATTTCTCGCTGAAGAAGGCTTCATTGTCCTTGTTTTTTTTTCTCTTCTTTTTTTTAAATACATTTTTCTAATGTCTTGTATGAATGCGTCTTTCCGTTTGGGATCTTATTTAGATCAACGACTCAAACACACATATTATTACCATTTAAATTATGTTGTTTTTCTTTGTAATAGTGATTTCTTCCGTGAAAGGAAAAAAAAACAACAACAACAAAACACGAAATCCCTGTTGTTCTCAATTCCAGTCTTGCAGTAACTCGTATTAGTAAAACTTTTGCTGCTAAATGCCTTTAATATCTTTCGTGAATTCAGATAACCTTCAAAAACTAAAGAGATTCAACCGAAAGTCTGCTCTACCCACACTGACTTTACTTTTTTTTTAAAGAACCGCATCACGTTTTCCTTTCAGAAATCGATACGCCGATGTCTGCGTTATTGTAATCAATAAACCGTATTTCGCCGGCAGCACCTTTCGGTTATGGCGAACCTTGTTAAAATCTGGGAGCATGTTAACAGTGGTCAAGTCAGTGTGTTACCACAGTGCACAGGGAAAGTGTTGTGCGGGCCAAGGGACCTTCCTGTACGAGTCTTAACACTCAATGTTTTTTCGTATGTAGCATAATCAATGCAGGGTGTAAATAGTAGTGCCTGTGTCTGAGTCGAGACAATAATTAACCCGTATGCTACACTTCGAAGCGTTATCAGGATTTAGTGTAATTTTTTTTAAAAAGTTTTCTGCCCAGGGGTCAGCATTGCTAAAATAATATTCGTTGTCCATTGTTAGAATATTATCAAATATATAGTCATAAGGTTCTATGCCATCCAGTCGCTACTAGTGTCTCCAATGAATGCAGTAGTTTTACATGGTGCCAGTGACGAAGGTCAGTTTCAAGATTTTTTCCTCCCTAACCTTTAAAAAAAACATGGAAAAAATTCCGGCAGCTTGACTTACATGGCGCTTTAAATTTGTATTTTACAAAAAGACATGTACGTGCCGGGAGCCCAATGTACGTGCCGGGAGCCCGTTGACCCCGCACTCCCTGGGTGCCACATACAGCAGCTTTTATCTGACGTCGTCATCTCTAACAGACAACGACCCAAAGACTGTCACGAGCGTCCTTTTATCGCTCTGGTCGTATCGACCCCCCCCCCGCCTAATCCTAATCCCTGACCAAGGTCAGCCAGTGGTCAGAAAACACTACCAAGGGTATCACCGCGTCGTCCCTGGTTGCCGTGGAAGTTAATCCCCCCCTCCTCTAACATCAAGCCCAGAGGCGGACAGAGCTGTCGACACGACAGGCGCAGGACTGAATGTAGGTCACGAGCAGATCATTAGGAATCAGGGTGTCAGCCATTAAAAAACACGGACCGTCACTTCCAGAAACGACGGATGTCAACTTTCTGAGCCGTGGATCATGGGAAGGGAATAGAATGGTGTTTCACAATACGACAGGGTGACTGGGGGCGTCATGGTGCTAATTGGTCAACAAACAATATCCTCATTACGCAACCGTCGCTAATCATTCTTGTAGCTTACACAAGATGACGAAGAGACCTTAAAGCGCCACCCAGTGCATATTGGCTTTTAAGTGGGGGAGGGGGCACCAAGGTTAGGCTTCATTTAAATGTTTGAAATTTTTTATGAGTATTTTTAATGGAAGCGGGATCAGCAAACATTCTGCACCAATCCGGGCGACACGAGCCTCAACTACGCCAAGCTCGCCCACCCCCCCCCCAACCGCGAATCAATCACATATAAATGTATCTATTTTTTGGCTTATTTAAAAGTAAATCTTTAATATCAAATTGCTATTAAAACAGTTTGAGTTTGTTCAGATTCGCACCGTTCACAAACCGTGCATCCTTGTTCATTAAAACATTTTAACGCAAATGAATCATCTCGGATCGTACGACAACTTTCACCGTACGATGTGGGATACTGATATTGTCAGGTGGCTGCGTTTAGCCGTTCAGCAACCACCTTTTAAAGCTATTCGTTTCCAGAGGCGAGTAATAGAGTGTGTGAATATTACGCCGTAAACTATCGTTTACCCGGACAGAAGCAGGAGATTTTTTTATTTATTTTTTCGCATTCGTGTGCTAATAGCTGGAATTCGAATTCCAACAAAGAACAATGCCACATTTGGAGTTTCTCGTCCGGAAAAGAGCTCTGCAAACAACGCGGATTGTCCCTGGAGACAATCCTGTTATTAATCCCCCTGGGGGGCAATCACGTGATCGCTGTTCCCCCCCCCCTTCACGGGTGAACATGTGGGGTGGGGATGGGGAGACACCGGAGCTGTTTTCTCTGATGCTCAAATTTGAGATACGAGCCGAGGCAGAATATTGCCGTATCCCTCGAGAGTGGAAACTCAGGAAATGATGTTCTTGCTGAGCATATAATGAATGACAGGGCATCACAGGGAAGGCATCACATGACAGGGCATCACAAGCGAATGAAATCTTGTTTTAAGGTAACCAACTGCAACGTACACAACTTTAAGTGTATGGACTCTAAATTAACTAAAAAGTAAGTGGATGTAACTGCTTAGAGCTTATAAAAAAACTGTTTCTCGCGGCTGTCGGCTGACAATCAAGTTGAAAAGTGAAGTAAATGCTGACTCTAGCTTTATCATTGAATTCGTTATTGCACCGGTGATTCAAGGTGAAAATGTACATCTATAAATGGTAGAATTTTTTTTATATTTTACTCACTTCAATTTAATCACTTGCTTGACATGTAACAGATTCCTTACTGATAAATGGAATAACAACTTGACATTTTGTAGTTTATTGTAACCTACGTGCAAAAAAATAATAATAATAATAAATTACAATGTCAGCGGTCAACATTACTAGCAATACCTGCTTTCAAACAACTATTACAATCTCAGCCGTCAATTTCTAGTGAAATGTAACCTACGCGCAAAAAACAATGACAATGTCAACGGTCTATATACTATTTCCCGATATCCCAGCCCCGTCCTTTTTCGCTCGGATCTCGTTTTGCAAGCAATCTGTGCCTGTAATGACGTCATTAAAATCTCACCCACCAACCAGCTGTCAATCACTCGCGTTCTGATAGGGTGGGGGCGTGCAGCCAAATTTACGTCCCTGGCATCTGATGGGTGAAGCTTTAATGAGCCAATTTTTTAATGAACGTTAGGAGATCATCTCCACATTAATAAAAAACTTTTGATCAATTCAACCACACATATTCCTAACTTGCTCCTTTGGTCTAGTCCAGTGGTTGGAAAATCGTGGCTATATATATATATATATATATATATATATATATATATATATATATATATATATATATATATATATATATATATTCACCAGAACAAGCACAAGACGAGTGCTAATACGCATGACGAATGACCCTCGCTAGGGTCGGGCAATCACAGTTTATGGTTGCCAAGCGAGGGTGGTGAACGGTGATGGGCAGGTAGATAACCGCAGTGCGAATGTTTCGAGAATAACAATGCGTCGGTGGTTCCCCCCGCCGACGTTAACTCACGTTGTTTTGATTTCTTCGTGCTGTACTTTGTGTCCGTTCTCCCTCCCCCCCCCCTTTCTTTGCACTATACATGAGCAAGTGTGCAGCGTATGCTACGCCGCGCGGGCGTATCTAGAATTCAATGTTTCGTCGCTATTTTAAGCCGAGTCTAAAAATATCATGGCTTTTGGGAGGTTCTTGATACGAAATTTGACTCTCACATTTTTTTAGTCGCCATGCTGCTGAATTTTGGCTCTTTTGACTAATGAGTTTTCCGACCACTGGTCTAATTAAACATAATTATACATCTACTAGGCTTTTTGTTGGTCTAGTCAACCAATAAGACCACGCCACTCTAATTTAAACTACTTGCCAAACATTACACCGCTCCCTTAATAAACTTAATTGTTATTTTTAAAAACCTTTTTACTTACAAAACAAACAAACACAAAAATGAAACACTTTGCAAATATGTGTTTATAATCCATATTTACGACTACACACGTGTTTCCCATTGCTCTCTAAATTAATTGTCTACTTTTCCCCTTAATTTATTAATTATAAACTTTTTAAACAATCTTTCTAGTTTTTCATTGGATGGTGCCAGAAATAATAAGGGCGAGACATGCTTGGGGCAGTGGAAATTTCCTTTAATTTTTTTTTCAAATTCGTATTTTTTTTCTTCATTTCTTTAGAATTGTTTATCTTCCACGGTGTAATTGTGTAATACATGTATACAAAAACATATACAACGTTTTGAAGAAATAAGTAGGAATTTATAACATGCCATATTGGGAAGCTGGTGATTTAGCGAGAGATAGAATCATTATTACTGTCATTCTCAACACAATTGTGTTCATGCAAGCGTCATGTACAGGTTTTCAATGCATGGCTCATGGAAGGGTTGGTTGAAGCACACCTCGTGTGTTTGATGCACACCTCATGTGTGTTTGATGCACACCTCATGTGTGTTTGATGAACACCTCATGTGTGTTTGATGCACACCTCATGTGTGTTTGATGAACACCTCATGTGTGTTTGATGCACACCTCATGTGTGTTTGATGCACACCTCGTGTGTCTGATGCACACCTCATGTGTGTTTGAAACATGGCTCATGTAAGTCGGTTTGATGCATAGCTCATATGCGTTTAAAACATAGCTCATGTAAGGTAGTTTGAAATATGGCTCATATGTCAGGATGTTTGATGCATGTGTTTATGTAGGTTTGGTAGAGGAAACATGGCTCTTATGTCAGGATGTTTGATGCATGTGTTTATGTAGGTTTGTGTAACGATGACTTTATATTTCTCTTTCTATGTAGGCGTTCTCACCGTAATTAATCTTGTGTACAATAATTCACTGAAGAATTCGTTTATCCAAAACAACTTTAATATTATATATACACACACAGATATAATTTGAGGTAATATAACGTGGAAATCTTGAGTTATTCACTATACATCCTTCCCTGTCGGAAGTCTACACACAACTCCTCGCCCAACACTTTCAACCAATAGAAATGCTCCTTTCTTCCCGCGTCTCTTGTACACGTGACCTTACGTCACAAAATTATGTTAATCAGATGTGACAGTTTGGTAGATGAAACATGGCTCATATGTCAGGATGTTTGATGCATGTGTTTATGTAGGTTTGGTAGAGGAAACATGGCTCATATGTCAGGATGTTTGATGCATGTGTTTATGTAGGTTTGGTAGAGGAAACATGGCTCATATGTCAGGATGTTTGATGCATGTGTTTATGTAGGTATGGTAGAGGAAACATGCGATGACGCGTAAAGACGCGCTCAGAAAATGAACGTTTCAGCAGAAAAGCAAAGTATTAATTTTTACCTTACACACCACAGACGCTTCTTCTAAACAGAAGATTGTTGCGTCCTGCGGTTACCCATGTCTATAATTTCTAATTATAAACCGGTCCGTGTGTCAATGTGATATGTGGATATGTGGCCCCCATTTTTAAGTATATGTTACGTACGTTACCGGTCAAGATGACCAAGGTTAGATCCGCCCGTGAGTTTGCAGTAGGTGCATGTGTTAGTCCTACTTGTGTAAGGAAAGCTTTCCCGCTTGTTGGTGACACTTTTAATAGGACCCCAGTAGAGCATGCAGCTGTTCTGCGCTATATATTCCTTTTGTTTATTCTATCTAGTACACCATATAAAACTAGGTTTGTGCTGTCTCGCCCTGACAATAGCCGCCTGTTACTTTCTGTGTTCCACTGTTGCACATTATTCTGTTGCCCCCCCCCCAATCTTCCCATACGTGATATGTCCCACCCACCTTCACGTATGTCTGATAGTACACGCCGTCTGCTCACACTCTTAGATCGACGGTCCTCAAAAATATGTATCAGCCGTACCCAGATCCCCACAAAACTATTCCCTAATTGCACCGAATTAGGGGGGGGGGAAACAGGAGACTTTTGAGGATTTTGGATTGTGCTTGAGTGACGGATTGATGGGGAGAGGAATAGGAGAGAGAGAGATACTGAGCTGGAGACTGATAGGGTGAGTGAGAGATAGAGATGACGTCTTCAAACTAGCATATTGATTGTATTGGGGGGGGGGAAGAAACGTGTGACGGAGTGACACTGTTCAAACGGAGGGTGAGTGATGGCACGAGCAACGGGTGCGAAAGGTGGAAGGGGTTGGTGGGTCGTGGAAAGGGATGCGAGGACGAGTGGGAAAAGGTTTTAAGGGAAGCCTGATGAAGGGAGAATTCAATTTTCACATCGAGTCTGAGGGGGAAAAAACGGGATGAGATGGCGAGGGTTAAAGGGGAATAAACTGTGACGGTGGTTCTAAATATTTGCCTAAATGCCAGAATTTCGGGAGAAAGCCCGTTATTTTTTTTTATCGGAGTCGATATCAATTTCATTTTTGTCTTATGAGTTCTCGATAATCATGGAACACAGAGTCTCAAATTATTGATCATTGTCTTTCATTCATCCGTTCGTTTGTGATAGTCGGTCGTAATTTCTGATGGCTGGTCATCATTTGTGATGTTTGGCCACCTTTGCTAATAGTTCTATTAATTTTAATGATGACAACGGCATTGCTTCGCTTGAGTCATCATTTATACGTAATTGTTACAATGTATGGGTCTTCATGGGTAATTTGCTGATGAGAGGATATTCTCGTAAAATGAATCGATGCACTGTTATATAAGTATAATGCAAGTCAGTATAATAATATTCGGGAGTTATTTCTCTGCTAAGGCATTACAAAATGAGCGAGGGTTTACCTTTAACTTTTGGTTGGCACCTGATGTCACAAATTATAGGTCATTGGACTATGTTTAATGAAGGCCAAAACAAAAAAACAATAACGTTTTGACCATGTACGTGAGCACAATTTTGTCTCTCAAATTGAACTTTCAAAAAATAAACTCTTGCAATAGACTTAAACAGTGATCAAATCGCTCGGAAGGTTAGATGTGACATATCAGAGGTGGAATGTGAGCTGGCTGGCGACCTCTCTGTTGGTTTAGATTACTCAGTTCAACACTCTGGCCACCAAAACTGCTCACAAATAACCATTTTCTTTAAAGGTGAAATAAATTGTGTTTAATCTCTTTAAAAACTTTTTTTTTAACTTTAAAAAAAAATGGGAGGGGAAGGAATTCGGTCAATTGATAGGACGTGTCTGCTGGGTCAACAAGGTTGATTTGGTCAGGCAATTTCATTGGTTTATTTCCTCGGGGGGGGGGCGACATTTTTATCAGTCTCCCCCATTTTTATCAGTCTCCCCCATTTTATGCGGGCATTGAACGTGTTCTAGACACAATCTGTCTTCTAGACACAATCTGTCTTCTAGACATCTTGCCATCCTAAACATCCTCTTCTGGTGTTCTAGACACCATCTGTCTTCTAGACATCTTGCCACCCTTTTCATCCTCTTCTGGTGTTCTAGACTAATTCTCCACTAACTTTTCAAAAAATGTAAAGATAACTTTTGAAAAGCGAAAATATGACATAAAGGCCAACAAAAAGACATTTCGACTGAAAAAAAACCCATTAAGTGAAATGCTATAAGTTATTTAACATCTTGAGGTGGTAATTGGTATTATGTACCCCCTGCAGATCTCGCCAAGAGCGGAGTGATCTATTCTTAATATTCGTCTGTGTCTTTATTAGAACATGCCGCTGTTGCAAAATAAATCCTCTACAGTGTCTCCACCTCCCCTCCGGGGAGGGGGAGAAAATATGTTCCTCCAGATCAAAATAAATTCTCCCTTACATGTAAAATAAAACCGCCCCCATCAAACTTCCAACATGATTTTTAAAAATCGCTCAAAAATAAAAGAATAGAGAATAATTATTATTGAAATAGTCCTAGGTGTTTACTTCAATACTGTTTAGGGGCCGTCCATAAAGTACGTCAAGCTATTTTTGACCATTTTAACTCCCCCTCCCCCCTGTCACAAAGTGTCACAAATCTAGGACCCCCCCCCCTAAAGTACGTCACACTTTCGAACAAAAATATATTTTTTATTAACAAAATAATTTAAATTTAATAGAAAACACCGTGACGTCACACATGGCTGGACCCCCCTCCCCCTTGTCACAAACTGTCACACTTTCTTACACCCCCTCCCCCCCTCAGGAGCGTGACGTACTTTATGGACGGCCCCTTACTTGATCTTTATTTTTAAGTTCAGATTTTTGTTTGGTGTTATTTTTAATTAACGCTGCGCTATTTGCCACCCTAAAAATGTGTCTCTCTGGGATAAGCATCCCCCCTTCGCCCTCAACTTGTTACACCGCTTGCTAAGCTTATGATTATTGAATTTCCAAAAATCATACACAAATGTGTGTAGCGCTTATGTAATATATATATTCTGGGACATAGACGTTAATACAACCCTAATTTATAATTTAATATGATTAAGGGGAAGTTTTATTTTTAACCACGGAGACTTTGTTTTAAAATAAACTCTCCGGGGGAAGCTTTATTTTGGTACAGACTTTATTCCGTGACACCGGCATGTCCCATTGAATAATTCAGTCCATCCACTGGATCATGCTGTGCTTGACAACCTCATGATTACATTCAAGCGGGAGTTGGAAAGTGTTTGTTACTATTTTTAAAATTCATATCACCGAATTTTAGAACATTGATCTTTTAATTGTTTTCACTGACAAAATAAAATGTTCATTCATAAGTATGTCGGAAATTAAGAATATATTAACAGAAATTCTAAAAGTCGTTTGGAATTATTAAACATCTAATTTAAAAGCCCTCCTGTTTGTTGAGACTGAGACTCCCTGACACGTACATTAGTAAACGTCTGAAATCAGAAACTTGTCGGAAGCCGCCTCCCCCCCCCCTTTGTTTGAGAACCCCTGACATCTGACGCCTCTTGCTGATATTCCCTGACACCATAAATATCAAAACGTCCCTCGTATTGAGACTCGCTCACATGAGACATTTCAGACCATTTCCTTCTCACTTGTCCATCAAATTACTGGCAATGTCCGTGCTCAGATTTGCAAAATGACGTTTTTTCTTACTTGCCTCATGACGCCAAGCCTGTCACTTCTATAGGCTGAGTTTTTTGGGGGTTTTATTTCAGCTCCCGTGCATTGGCTTTCTGAGCTTTCATCTTGGAGTGTCAGAAGTGTTTTTTTAAAGGCAGACTTAACGTGCAGATTTTGGCATGTGTTACTTTGTGAGATGTAGAGTATAAGATACGTTATTTAGTTTTACACGTTATTTAGTCTTACACGTTATTTAGTCTTACCTCACAGAACATTAAATGTGCACATCCCCATTCAGCCCGATTTTCCCAACCTGTTACAGTGTTTTCTAGATGTATAGTATATAGTATACTTTTTGTTTGTTTTTCTTTCAAATAAAACACTACGTATTTAAACGGATGTTTTTTTTGTTCTCCTTCGAATTGTGATATTCGTATTGCCCACAAAGTTGTGTTGAACAGCTGAAATGTTCAGGATTTTAAGATTATCGGTGTGTACGAGGGATCACCTTTAAATCCTTTTATGATGACGTCCTTGCGGAGTTTTACAGAGCGCTAGACTGAGATCTCGGACCGGTATCTGAATTCATGTAAGCTTAATGAACCGTGTTCTAATATTTTATTTACTGGACAACTATTTTGCTGGCTTCATTCGAGATTTTAGATTTCTCTCTAAGAGTGTTTGTTTTTAAATATTAAATATAAACATTTATAATCATCACTTTTCCATCATTTGAATTTTCATATGTTTAGGTTTAGAAATGTTTGTTACTTTTAATTACTCTGGGGAAAATGCTTTACGATCGGACTACATTTTGTAAGCCTTGTACTGCGGTTGCTAGGGAACACTGTTCCAAATTTAATTAGTTACTCTAGTTTGTTATCGTTTACATAGTTCCGAAGCAATTAAAGTTCTCACATACAAGAACTATGTTTCTGGCTTAACGGAAAAAGGTCTTCACTCAAAGTCTCATGCTCGGCCTATTGGTTTTACCATCAAACTCTTAATACTGATTTTGTCATCAGAATCCGACTTATAGTTTTCAAAATCAAACTCCAATTGAACAGAGATCCTACTCAAGACACGCAGTTAAACCAGTTCTTTAATGTAGGGAATAAAACACTTCAATCGGGCTACATCACCGTGTCTTCAGCTCTCCTTGTCAACCAACCCTCTACCCAAAACGACCGCTTGCCAGCTAAGTAATCAACCCGCGACTTTGTTTCTTGACGCACAGACACACAGGCGCACTGCCACACTGGCGCACAGACACATTTTCCTGACCAACTGAGACGAGACGTCCGAAACTGTTCAACTGTTTGTTTTAATGGACACATCCCATTAGCCAGGGATATCTATGGGCTCTGGCAGCAAATCTCCCCGTGATCTCAACAGGACTGACTGTCGTTTTCCCTCTCCCTTGTTTCATATGTGTCTGTTTTATTCTTTGAATATCCCCCCCTCACCCCCCCACCCCAAACTGCCCTCTATTAAGTAACCCTAATGCCCAAAACTTTGGTCGCTTAAGATTTTTACTTATAGCCATTATTCCAAAATGTCTTTCTTAGTCTTAGCCCTTCCATGTTATCCACCTCACCCCTTCCAAGGTTATCCACCTCACCCCTTCCATGTTATCCACCTCACCCTTCCATGATATCCACCTCAGCCTTCCATGTTATCCACCTCACCCCTTCCATGATATCCACCTCAGCCTCTCCACGACATCCACCCCAACCCCACTGTTTTCCCATCAGCCCCGTTGTTTAAGTAGATCACCTGAAGGCTCGTGGACTCATGAATATTCATCAGTCTAGGTTCAGACCTAATCGTGTCACCATTATATCCATTTAGCCGAGATCGAGCTGTGACTGTGCATTTCTAATCAGCCATCAGTTCTCCTATAGTAACTGAATTCACTCCCTATCTCTTTCTGTCTCTCTTCTCTATCTCCCCCCCCTCTCTCTCTCTCTCTTTCTATTTATATATCTTCGTGTCTCTGAGATTAGACAGGAAATACTTGGAAAAAAATATTATTGAACGGCTATTGAATATTTTCATTTACAATTTACGTTTTGAACTTGTTTATAACATCTAACGTAATAAATTTAGGTTTTGAAATTGGTCATGCCTTCTAACGTCAGGCTATCCGATCAGTTTAATGAAGGGGTGGGGGTTGAACTTTCACCCATAATATATTTCAAATACATCTTTTAGTCTAAGCATGCGATACTAAACAATTCATAGCGAGTCCTTCCTGTGCTCGGTATTCAAGAGTTACCCCTTGCCCCCCTCCGGACATGTATTTGATACTACGTTTGTGATGATAACTCAAAAAACACTGAACAGTATTGTTGTGGTTCAATTCGGACACCGAGTGCGTTATGGATGTGAACTGCACACATCGCACGCTATGACGTGACACAATAGACAGACACTTGTATCGGAAATGAGCGAGAGAGCTGTGAACGTCTGAGGAGGATCGTCCCGGGAATTCTTTGAATGATTTGTTCCATGGCGGACGGATTTCTGGGCGAGGACTGTTTCAGCCGCGAGTCCCCGGCAGTGCAGAACAACTTCCGGCAGTTCAACGCGCGCGCTGCCATTGCTGCGGCTCACCACCGAGCATACATACAGGTAGGACTCAGTGCTGGTGTTCGTAGTGTTGTATCGTCATTAAGTGTTGTCAAACTTGAGAAATATAATAATAAGTTATTTTCATGTCTTCGAACTTTAACAGAATACCCAACGAACAGGATAGGACCAGGCGGCGTTCTCAAATTTCAGCCTCTATGCCGTTGTCCCTTCCACCATCTTTCCCAACGACCTTCCATTATCTCCTTCGTTATGTCATTTAGCCCCAGCGTTACACGGGCAGTTCCTTCGTCTCCCTGGTCAGGATGCCCTGTCGAGGCAGAGACGTCTGAGCTCCCCAAGCTTCACAGGCAGTCTGAATGAATAGATTTAGGTGTGCTTCTAGCCCCCTATTTTCCCCAGACTCGTAACTGGGACCGCCATCGTTTAAGCGAGCCAGCGGTCTGCCGCCAGGACTTATGTTTGGCCATATTGGACGAATCGGTAGAGTTGGGAAAATTTCCCGCCACGCGGAGACCTTATTATGCCTAACACTGGGGCAAGACAAGGGGCACTCAAGCTGCTGGTCCTTGATTTTTCTATATTTATGATACTCCATCAAGCAAATTTGATAGATAAAATTGACTCTCTCTCTGTCTCTCCTGTCTCTCTCTCTCTCTCTCTCTCTCTCTCTCTCTCTCTCTCTCTCTCTCTCTCTCTCTCTCTCTCTCATCCACATCACATATAAGCATGTTCTTGGACTGGTTCAGGAGAGAGGGAAGAAGCGAGGAACAATTTTTTTAATTAAACAACCCCGTGAAAACAAAGTTTTTGACTATAAATCCTTATATATGAGACATAACTAAAAGTGACAAACATTTACGGACTGAAACCAACTTATCTCCCTTGGCTTTAAAACTAGGTCAAAACTCTAGCAGACGCGACTAAACGTTCTAAATAGTGATTTATATAGATAAACTAAAAATGCATTAATTTAATTACGGTACGTTCGATCGATCTGAAATTTTGATACGATGCATTGTTAGGTGACACGGGCCTTTGTGCCAAATTTCAGATGGAGGGCTTCACTGGAAGTGGGTCATTTTCGACTTTTGTTTTTCCGAGGAACGAACCAAGGAACGAAGGACGGGCGGTGAAGTTAATATAAGGGATTTAATTAAACAACCCCGTAAAAACAAAGTTTTTGACTATAAATCCCTTATATATGAGACATAACTAAAAGTATTGATTATGTTTAACAGTGACAAACATTTACAGACTGAAACCAAATTATCCCCCTTGGCTTTAAAACTAGGTCAAAACTCTAGCAGACGCGACTAACCCGGGGGGGACAGGTCTTGTCACCGCGTCGGTCGTCGCGGACGGGCACGACGAACAACAGAGAGAGACGGTTCCAAACATTTACATCTCCCCTGCCGCTAAATATAGGTTGTAGGTCAACACTCTAGCAGACAACGACTACAAATTCTAAAAATAGTGATTTATATAGATAAACTAAAAAATGCATTAATTTAATTACGGTACGTTCGATCGATCTGAAATTTTGATACGATGCATTGTTAGGTGAGACGGGTCCGTGTGCCAAATTTCAGCTCGATGGCTTCACTGGAAGTGTGTCATTTTCGACTTTTGTTTTTCCGCGGGACGAACGAAGGACGGACGAATGAGACGGCGGTGAAGTTAATATAAGGGATTTAAAAAGAAACAGTATCCATTTTTTGTCTAATGTGTCTGTATGCCTTAAATTACACGTTCCTGTAATCAGTTATACTTTTATCTAAACTGCAGATGAATCGATTATTAAATTATTTTCATAATATTGCTTGGACATGCGGATGTTAACTAATTATTGATGGAGAATTTTTTTCTTTCCTTGAAACTTCAGGTATTAAATGGCATCATGACATTAAAAACATGTCATCACATTAACGACGGTCAGTTTCCCTAGAGCACAACGGAGGATTCAATGTTAGGGCTCTAAAACATACAATCATTAATTAATATGTGTGTTAAAAATAATATGTAATCGATCAATGTCCAATTCTCTAATGTTCACAAATGCGCCTTCCATTAATAATTTCATCTTAACATATAATTAAAGCTAGAGGCTGTATTATTTTAAGCTAAAATTATTCCATTTCACTGTCTATAGTCTATAGTAAATCAATAGTTGAACATTACTTTTGGGGTTTGAGAAAAAGTCAGGACAATTCAATAGAAGTTTTGGCTTAATACCAACTTGCAGGCAAGGGTTGCATGAACCAAAAATGAATATTAATTGGAAACTGGATGTTTCAAAGATCTCATTGCAGCTCCTGGTGAGCAACGAAACAGCTCTACATCTGAGGCTCAAGTTGTGTAGAATTGTGATTCATTTGTACTATGTGTGTTTTCTAATCGACATCCAGCCCTATAAGGTCATTAACCCCAATCATAAGCAATCTCGCTAAGGTAAACCAATCTACCCCATGGCAGTGCCAATGGCGGTCAAGCTGGTAACAGAATCTGGAACTCTATCAATTTGTGATAATTCCTGCCAATTAAAATGCTCTGTGCAACCCTTGGGAGGTGGGGTTAAACTTGGAGTTTGAAAATTGGGGAGTGTGTTGAGATTTCACACGCCTTTAGTCTTCACCTTTAGGTTATTAATTTTATTTTCTGTTTTTATACAGTAATTTTTACGTTGTTTTTTTTTCAACACCAAATTTTGAAACTATTAATTAGCTTTTTTTACCCACAATTTTTTTTTCGGTGGGGGTATTATATATGTTTTCAACCGGTTAAGCGTTACAACTATGTCAGGAACCTTAAAGGATTTTCAAGTTTGGTAGTTCAGAAGATATAGAGCAATGGTAGAGCAAATGTTTAGGTTTTTTTTTAAAGGTCTTTGATGCTAAAATGAACAACCAACACAATAACACAAGAAGAAGAACCCCTGACGTAGATCATGTAACCACACATACCAAAAGACTCTTAATGATGTCGGTGCTATATAGCCCACACTTATCAACAACTGATAGCCGGTAGTAATCGCTGTGTCACTTACTGTGCCATTAAGAATGTCGGCAAAAGACCATTCTGGGATTAGTATTGGGGGATGGTGGAGGTGGGTGGCTGGCAGATTTCACACAGAATTTTAATTGCGTTCGATAAAAACCTACCAGGACTCCTATAAAAACGATTCCTTTGACCAAGTAAGGACTTAAAGGTGTTCGCTTGTTTAAGTTTTCGTTGAGACGAAATCTATGTTTCTCAAAAAGCCCTAGAGCGCTGACAGTAAAGTATCCGCTATTCCGCATCATAGGAAAAGAGTTTTTTTTTAAATCACTACGTATTGGCTTTGTGTTGTCGGATGTTATCGATTTCCTGGCGTTGTTTTCATCTTTAATTCAAACTGCCGCGATTATTTATGTTACCGGCCTATTAGCGTGTGTTGTTGATCTGTAGTGTAGTTACATCGGTCGTTAGTCACCGTGTTAAGGAGACGGCAGTGTGTTAGTGTTATAGTGGCGTCATTTTGTTTAGAAGGTGTAGCTGTGGGGAAGAGTCATCCTAGTGTGGAGACGTCCAGTTGTCTTTGGCTTCCGTGTGATGAAGGCTGCCACGTGTTTGAAGCTGCCACGTGTTTGAGGCTGCAACGTATTTGAGGAGGCTGCCACGTGTTTGAGGCTGCCACGTGTTTAGGCTCCCAGGTGTTTGAGGCTGCCACGTGTTTTAGGCTGCCACGTGTTTGAGGCTCTCATGTGTTTGAGGCTCTCACGTGTTTGAGGCTGCCACGTGTTTGAGGCTGCCACGTGTTTGAGGCTCTCATGTGTTTGAGGCTCTCGTGTGTTTGAGGCTCTCATGTGTTTGATGCAGCCACGTGTTTGAGCCTGCCATGTGTTTGAGGCTCCCAGGTGTTTGAGGCTGCCATGTGTTTGAGGCTGCCAGGTGTTTGAGCCTGCCACGTGTTTGAGGCTCTCATGTGTTTGATGCTCTTATGTGTTTGAGGCTCTCATGTGGTTGAGGCTGCCACGTGTTTGAGCCTGCCATGCGTTTGAGGCTCTCATGTATTTGAAGCTCTCATGTGTTAGATGCAGCCACGTGTTTGAGCCTGTCATGTGTTTGACGCTCCCAGGTGTTTGAGGCTGCCACGTGTTTGAGGCTGCCACGTGTTTGAGGCTGCCACGTGTTTGAGGCTGCCACGTGTTTGAGGCTGCCATGTGTTTGAGGCTGCCATGCGTTTGAGGTGTTGCTCGTCGGAGGCGCTATATGTGATATCCTCCCTTTTGTTAATGCTGCAGTCCCCAAGGCTCTTTTGTTTTGTTACCAGACGGGGTAATATAGTTTCCTGGTTGGGATTTTTAATAAATATAAACAAAATGCCATCTATTTCAGCTTATCTTTTACGCTGGATATGAGCTATCTTTTTTTATATTATTTTACTGTATTGTCTTTCAGCCGACTTTCTAGTCGTTTGTAAGCGACAGCTGAACTCATGTAAACGCCTAAGGCTAATGGTTTGTTTTATTCTTAATGTGTGTGTGTGTGTGACTCGAACTACATACTCAAAAAAATAAAGGTGTTAAACAAAAGTTTGGTTGAAATAATTATGTTATTCGGCGTAGTTTGGATCAATTTAATTTTTGTATTAGGGGCCGTCCATAAAGTACGTCACGCTATTTTTGACCATTTTAAACTCCCCCCTGTCACAAACTGTCACAAATCTGGGACACCCCACCCCCCTAAAGTACGTCACACTTTCGAACAAAAATATTTTTTTTATTAACAAAATATTTAAAATTTAATATAAAACACCGTGACGTCACACATTGCCGGGCCCCCCCTCCCCTTGTCACACTTTCTTACACACACACCCCTTTCTGGAGCGTGACGTACTTTATGGACGGCCCCTTAAGAAACTGGATATAATACTAATAAATTAAACAATTTAACAATTAATGTGACGGCTGGTTCGGTACGATGGTTAGGTTCGATGGTTAAGGTATTGAACTGACAGTGTGAATGGTATTGGTTTGGTTGTAATGGTGGCAATAAAATCAATCGACATGGTATCTTTGGAGGTCACATGCAACTTTAATAGCCATGACCTTAAAAACAACATTTTAAAAAATTTTTTTAACGATCAGTTACCTTTTGATAGCAAAGTTTTCCTTGAATGAAACTACATGATTCCTGCTACCTTTTGTCCTATAGAAATGAAATAGGTCCATTTTTTTAAATTCATGGGGAAGAAAATAATTTTTATAGTGAGTTTTTGACCAACCATGAGGAAACCCTCCCGAAAATGTACAAATGCTGTTGCCATGGCAACTATGTTCCACTATGTTTCGCGTCAGAAACATCCTTTCGCCTCCAACGGTTTCTACCTGTGTGCATATAAATATAGATTCGCACTTTTTCATCTATGAGACTGTTAGTGTCATACATACAGTAATAGATTGTTCAATTGTTACTCTTATTGATGTTATTCATCTTGAATTAATTAAACAAATACCCACCCCCCACCCCCGGGTTTTTTTTTCGTTTTTTTTTATAAATACAAGTTTTAAAGTATAGAACAGAAAACTTTAAAAATTACATTTTCAAATTATTTTGTTTTAATAGTGAAAATTACATGTTTTAAATAGCAAAATGATTTCGTCTCCCTGGACTTACTGAATTTCTGAGAATTTTTTTTTATTATTTTTTTTTAAAAATAAATCTCAAATTTGTTTTCCCACCCAAAATACGGAAACAATAAAACCCCACAGCTCGTGTAACGTTCATGAAGTCGTTACGGAACAAAGAATTTCATGAACTCACCACATGCGCTGCCCTTTGAACTAACTGAAGGTGATGACATCCGGGTTACGGCGTGATGACTACCTGTTGAACGAACGACGGGGGGTAAGCGTGAAAGAAAACGAGCCAGGAAGTATTGACCAAACTTGGGTGGACGAATTAGCGTGGTCTCCATTAGCAGGTTCTCTCTCGCTTGAAGTAGTTTCGCTTGGCGAATTTTTTTAACTGTGGAATTAATGGTTTAACATTTGAAAAGGACTCGGAATAATTTAAATTCCCGGATTGGTGTTCACGTCACCCCTTACTATAACTCATAATACTGAACACGTACTCGCCAGATGAAATCATGATGCGGGCGGGGCCCTGGGCATTCAGCATTCTCCAGTGTTGCCCACCGCTAACAACGTCTCAACCTGAGGGCAACGAGTGACTGATGCTGGAAGGGCAGTGAATGACTAGGCATACGTCATTTTCTACTATTGAGCACCAACCCCACACACATACACACACGCCTGCGTTGTCTGTGTGGATGCGGGTTTGAAAAAGAAACATTGTATTGCATCGACAGTAATCTAACGAACGTAGGAGCGAAATAATGTTGAGTTGAATTCCCTGTACTTCAGTATCGCCCCCCCCCCACACACACACACACACACTTGTTTTCTTTATCCTTCTTCGCCCCTGGATGCCGGTACTGGTGGCTTTATGATAAAGATTTTAAGTCTGAATCATTGAGGCCACAAGGCCCGTGTGTGTTGACCCTAAGCCAGAATCGATGGTGTGGCTAAATGAACAGCAGCACAAGAGGGTCCCCCACACTAAACAGTCGCAGGTGAGCTCTGTGTTGGTACGTGCGACCCCCCTCACCTATACCTGGCGGGCTTAAGGGTTCAAAGGGCGAGAGGAAGTGCCAAGAAACTCGAAAATTAGCCGGTGTGTAATATTGTAAACCTCAACTTGGGTGGAAAAAAATCGCACGTCCATTGATGTGTGTGTAGGGGGTGGGAGTGAGGTGGCGACAAATGTGGAGAACCTCGCACCAGCTTGCGAATAAATATAAAATGTGAGTGGTTGAATGAATAAAGTACAGCAGCTGATTTGTTGCACATAGTTTCTCCCTGTTTGGAAATAGAGGTGTGTTGTCAGCGAGCTTGCAAATGGAACACTATAATAATCCGCGTGTCAGTTCTTTGGACTCCCAAGTTATTGTGTGTTGTGCTGGCTAGAAAACCTTAGACGATCTTCTTCCACGGATTCATTCGTTGATTTCGCTTGTAGTTTGTGTTGAGCTATTTAAGAAAACAGGACAGTCTGTTGATTTGTATTGTTTTCGAATACTTTCGATAGAGCTGTACCTTCGATTTTGCCTGGGTTTTCGATTGGTCTGTATTTTCGGTTGAATTGTTTTTGGTTTTTTTCGATTAGCCTGTATTTTCGACTGGCCTATATTTTCGATTAGCCTGTACTTTCAAATAGCCTGTACTTTCGAATAGCCTGTACTTTCGAATAGCCTGTACTTTCGAATAGCCTGTACTTTCGAATAGCCTGTACTTTCGATTGGCTTCTATTTTTGTTTAAGCCCCCGACAGGCGACTTAAACGATGTAACATCCTTGGTATTGTGAATCGTGTTGTCAGCTCATCAACTTTATCATGATGTGTTTATAGATGACAGCTGACTAACGAGTTTTATATTGATATTCCGTATGTAAGCCACGCATCATATGAACGAATCCACCCGACTGCTTTCCTAAAGATCAAACTATATAATTATTTATAATCTTCCGCTTTAGGAAACTTAATTTTCAAAATTCTCCTTGGTTAGTCAGTGGCCAGTTGTGTAAGGCGTAGACAATGCTAACAGGATCGATGCTTCAGAAATAGAAGAAGTAGAAGGAGGAGACAAGTCGGGACATCACTCATGAACGAGCCGGTTCTCATAAATAATTATCTACCCTGATGATTAGCTGTATCGCTGTTAGTTTCTCTCTGCGTCAGTCCCGCTCTCTTGCACGGTCAGTCTTCTCGAGTCTCGTCCTCTGGTTCGAAGGACGCAACTTCGCTGACGACCAAACAAGGGATCACACCCATACCTGACGTCATATTTGCATGACAACTGAATCTTCTCACGAGAATCTCTTGGTTCCAGCAGGACTAGGCTATTCTGAAACATTGTTTGGAAGAAGAAGCATTCTCACGTGCAAGAAATACGCTTTCACGATACCTAGTTTACGAAGTTAATTCACAATATTTTTCGTTCAGGAAGGCTTGGCAGATTTAAAAGATTTTTGTTTTTTCTTGAGTAAAATGATAAGCACCTGCAGGTAATACCTCCTGAAATTAATACGCTTATTAGATGCCCGTTGTTGGTTCTTCTTTGTTTTTTTTTGTGTTGTTCGAGTCGGAATAAGCTTTCACAATGCGCAGGAAATGGGATTCTAAGATTATTTCTTGGTTCCGGAAATAGGACCCTGAAAGAGTTTCACGATAACCAAAAACCAAGGGGAGTGAACTGAGTCTGAAAGGAATACACTGGCTCTGTATTTGGAGTACAGCCCCCAGATGATCGAACTGACTGTCACGCTAAGGAAGGTACTCCGGCTTTTCGAACACGTGAGTTGTGACCTTTGACCCTGCCCCCAACCAACCCGCCCTTTTACTTTTTTTTACGTCTACCTTTAACAAACCAGAGTTGACTAGATGACCTCCCTTCTGACTTGGTGACCTCCCTCTTTACGCCAACGTTTCTTTGTCAAATCTTTGATGATTTCTTCACTTTGAAATGATGACTAAATTTCTCCGTTTAATTATTCCACTCCGATGCGTGAAAATGCGAAACATATCAATGCGTATACATATATAGCTCTCGTACTTAATATACGTATAGAGAACTAGCGAATATATCAATCGTCCTCACTATGCTCAATAGGAGGTGTCCTGTAACGGATCGATTTGAAAAGATGTGTACATTTTTTTAATATCAATTATTTTGAGTAAGTGATCGACCATAAAATGGAGACAGCCAATTTAAGTAGAGCAATGTTTGAGGTGTATGGGTGCTTTTGGTTTATTGGATGCCGTTAGTCATACTTATTGTTTATTTTTTAATAGATCGCACACTATAAAATACGCCAATTTTGGCGTATTTTATAGTGCGTTCGTGTGATGTTTGATCAAATGCTCGCGAGCATTTGAGAGGTGTGGACCAACCTTTATACATAAGGCCTCAAGTTGGTTGTACTTCTACTATCTCTAACCCAAAATATCATGCTTAATGGCTTCATATTATAGCAAGTTAATATGTAATCTATGGTAATTTATAAACGGTAAATATGTTAGACGGGCTTTGTGTGATGAGGGGGACCACAATACCTTGTTGATACGTTGGGGGTTCTAAAGTGATTCATCGATACAGCGTACTTTTCCCTCCGGTCCCAATCACCAATGCTTGCTTGTTATTATAAACCTCCAATACACTATTATGGTTTACAGCCCATCTACCACGTTGGGCGAAACTAGTAGCATTTGACCTTTTTTCTTTTATTTAAAACGTTCTTTGACAGACAAGCTAAGTTGGAAATCAATACCAAGTTACTGTTTTTTTTAACCACTTTAAAGAAATAATAATGGCCACTCTAAAACTATTATCACCATACGAGGAATATTTTTAAAAAAGCTACTTTCTTTTAAAATGTGGGGCTGCGCTCATAAATAAAGTAACTAGTGTAATAAGATACTCTGGGCTTGGAATAAACAGCTGGACCTGTGGAAGGGAGATGTGTTCAAAGTTTCATTTCTAAGCCAGAGAAGAGAGTGAGTGAGAAATTAGAATATTTGCTCGAAGGTTGTGAAGGAAGTGTGTTGTACAAATTTTTAAAAATGCGAAACATTGTACTTAAGGCTGCTTTCACCATCGTGGTACTAAGTTAAAACATAAATACAAATAAATATAGTAGTTTTCTTTTTGTTTTTTAAATAATGATCCCGCATTCGTAAATGTTAAGATGTATTTATTTTAATTTTTCATATCAGTCCATTGAATTGATAAAACTGACAACTAATGTCAAGGTACGCTTGTAAAACTGACAACTAATGTCAAGGTACGCTTGTAAAACTGACAACTAATGTCAGGGTACGCTTGTAAAACTAGAAACTTGTTTTTAAAGCTTGGAAAACAATCGTGAATTGATCAGCTCCGACTATAGAAGTAAATAAAATAATATTCACGCTTAAATATTGTTGCTTTTTATGTTTCATAAAAATGTTTAACCCGGCAATATAAGATAAGTTCCCTTCAGTTGAATATATCAAGGAACAGATATAAGAATAAAAATTTCCGTGGAAAAAAAACTCTAATGCTATATATACCTAGTAGTAATTTGATTTTTTCCCCACATAAATTCAGATGTTAATCTCTTGCTCGTTTGTGGTGGCCCACATAAATTCAGATGTTAATCCCTTGCTCGTTAGTGGTGGCCCACATAAATTCAGATGTTAATCCCTTGCTCGTTAGTGATGGCCCACATAAATTCAGATGTTAATCCCTTGCTCGTTAGTGGTGGCCTACATAAACTCAGATGTTAATCCCTTGCTCGTTAGTGTTGGCCCACATAAATTCAGATGTTAATCCCTTGCTCGTTAGTGGTGGCCCACATAAATTCAGATGTTAATCCCTTGCTCGTTTGTGGTGGCCCACATAAATTCAGATGTTAATCCCTTGCTCGTTAGTGGTGGCCCACATAAATTCAGATGTTAATCCCTTGCTCGTTAGTGATGGCCCACATAAATTCAGATGTTAATCCCTTGCTCGTTAGTGGCGGCTAAATAAAACTTGTGAACGCTACCTCACTTGCCACATAGTCCATCATGGACTGGAAAAAAAAGAGGGGGGGGGGTTATATAGTTACTTAAAAAATTTAGACTCCATCATTAGAACAAAAAAGTGTGTGTGTGTCTTGAGGGGGGGGGTGGAATAATTATTTGCTTTAAATGTCTATCATTACAGCCAACTAAATTGTCTCAATTCTTACCAACGGATCTAATATTGAAAGATCACACAATGAAGGCAAAGAGTCGAATGAAAACTTAGGAAATGCAATTTTTTTTTAATGTGTTATTTTTTTCAAATTCTGCGCCGCCGCATTAAATAAGCTCCACGTTAATTAAACTCATATTGAATACTAATTAACACTACCTCACCTTGTATTCCAACTTATACTGTTTAAACTCATATATATCACTTACACTAATTAAACTCTTGTTGAAAAGCAATTAAGCTCGTGTTGAAAACTACCTTACAAAAATAAATATATTGTGTCTCGGGGGGGGGGTAAAAAGTGTCTTGCTTTACTAATTTTAAAATCGATATTCGCCTACGATTGATACTTTGATTTGATAGTCTGTCCAGTATGACTGCTCTGTCAAGTATGAATTCTCTGTCAGGTATGAATTCTCTGTCAGGTATGACTGATCTGTGAGGTATGACTGCTCTGTGAGGTATGGCTGCTCTGTGAGGTATGGCTGCTCTGTGAGGTATGGCTGCTCTGTGAGGTATGGCTGCTCTGTGAGGTATGACTGCTCTGTCAAGTATGACTGCTCTGTCAAGTATGACTGCTCTGTCAAGTATGACTGCTCTGTCAAGTATGACTGCTCTGTGAGGTATGGCTGCTCTGTGAGGTATGGCTGCTCTGTGAGGTATGACTGCTCTGTGAGGTATGGCTGCTCTGTGAGGTATGGCTGCTCTGTGAGGTATGACTGCTCTGTGAGGTATGACTGCTCTGTCAAGTATGACTGCTCTGTCAAGTATGACTGCTCTGTCAAGTATGACTGCTCTGTCAAGTATGACTGCTCTGTCAATTATGACTGCTCTGTGAGGTATGGCTGCTCTGTGAGGTATGGCTGCTCTGTGAGGTATGGCTGCTCTGTGAGGTATGACTGCTCTGTCAAGTATGACTGCTCTGTCAAGTATGACTGCTCTGTCAAGTATGAATTCTCTGTCAGGTATGAATTCTCTGTCAGGTATGACTGCTCTGTGAGGTATGGCTGCTCTGTGAGGTATGGCTGCTCTGTGAGGTATGGCTGCTCTGTGAGGTATGACTGCTCTGTCAAGTATGACTGCTCTGTCAAGTATGACTGCTCTGTGAGGTATGACTGCTCTGTCAAGTATGACTGCTCTGTCAAGTATGAATTCTCTGTCAAGTATGACTGCTCTGTCAGGTATGACTGATCTGTGAGGTATGGCTGCTCTGTCCAGTATGACTGCATGTTTAGGTTAAATTTGTTGAGCAAAAACTGTGAAACCAACAGACATGGTTGTGTTTTAGAATGTAAGTTGTAATACAAATGATCTTTGGCACCTTTTTCATCAACAAGGTCGTTCTAGTAGTTAGAGTAAAGTGGCTCGCGCAAGGCCCTTCTATATCAACAAGGTCGTTCCTGTAGTAAGAGTAAAGTGGCTCTCGCAAGGCCCTTCTATATCAACAAGGTCGTCCTATAGTAAGAGTAAAGTGGCTCTCGCAAGGCCCTTCTATATCAACAAGGTCGTTCCTATAGTAAGAGTAAAGTGGCTCTCGCAAGGCCCTTACATATCAACAAGGTCGTTCCTATAGTAAGAGTAAAGTGGCTCGCGCAAGGCCCTTACATATCAACAAGGTCGTTCCTATAGTAAGAGTAAAGTGGCTCGCGCAAGGCCCTTACATATCAACAAGGTCGTTCCTATAGTAAGAGTAAAGTGGCTCTCGCAAGATTCCATGTGAAAGTAGCTCTGAGACTGTTTGCTCTCAAATTGAATTTCCTCCAGACTCGTGTCGCAGGCACCAAGGGGAGAGCAGCCGAGCACTTCCTTTAACAAGCTCGCTTCCGATTGGTTGCTATCCCAGAAATCGGGTTGATCTCGTCTCTGTCTATCTTTCTCTGTTGGACCACCACCACCTACCCCCCCCCCAATCTTCGGTTCTCTCCCCGCTTTATATCTGAAATCTGTTGTCCCGTCCATTTCTATCCACCACGAGACGTTCCATTTCCCTTTTACATTTTAACTTGATGTTTCCGTATGAACCCCAACGCCTCCCTCTCTGTCTGCAGTTTCCGTATGTTTCAGCTTTTTTCTTTTATCAATGGCGACCCACTACTTCAGACTGCCTGTATCGCGTCTACACGAATTTCTCGGTTAACGTAGCAAGAATGGCATCTCTGTTTTATTTATTTATTTTTTTACGCCATATACCCTATTCAGCCAACAAGATTCACCTTATGGTGTATGAGACCGTGATTGATGGAACATACACAAACATATCGACACAGATGATGATTATTTACGAATCCACGGTGTCGTCATCCATCCATAAAACTGTCCGCTACAGAATGTATCGGTGATATAACAACCGCGCATGTGTGCGAGATACACCAAGTATAAGTATATTTATTTAAGACTCGGGGGAGTACGACTCCGAGTTAGGTTCTATATGACGTAGTACACACGATTGTATTTGTAGCATTTGTTTTCGAATAGCTCTAAATTGTGTTCATTTTGAAATGTTGACCCCTTTGCTGGACAACAAAAACTATTTTCACTGTTGTTGTATGTTAGGTTTTAAGTGTTTATCCTATGGCACTTCGTATAAACATTTTGGAATTTAAAATATATCATTGTGTATATTTTAATATGATTTACAATGAATATAACTAAAAAGTAAAATGATCTAGTTACTAACAAGATTTGAGAAGATAATACGTCCTAACTTAGAGGTGAATCCCTAAACCACGTGACTATTATCGGCTTCAATTAGAGCAAATATGAACACGTATGAATGATGACGTCGAAACTTGTCAGGCTTTGACCTCCACGCCTCTCTCACCCCCTCACCTCAGCTTAAACCTCTGTTAACTATTGGTATCCTCGAAAAATATAACTGACCAAATTTTGGTATTGTTTTGTTTCTTCTTTTTTTTTAATTGTCAAAATTAAAGACCGTGCATTAACGTCCATTGACTTCTAATGAATAATTGTTTCATTGCTTGGAAATAATTTAAAAAAGAATGCGTCAAACTTCTTAATCCGTTTCGTCATAAAAGACCACTGTCCGACAGCTTTCACTGTCAACTAATCAATGACATTATTCTCTCTGAATAAAGATAGCTTTTAGGAACACGGAAGTGAGTACTTCAAAGTTTGGAAACTCTCAAACAGAAGAGCTGTCTCAGTAACGGATCAATGGAACCGTTATGGTATCAAACGAAATAATTTTGGACGTGTAAAACATCATCATCATCATCGCCCTTCGTCCCATCTGGGGCATAGGCCGCGAACAAAGTCTCTCCAGGCATCCCGGTCCTGCGCCAATCTCTCAATCTGCCCCCAGCTGTGCCCGCTCATTTTTGTGTCTGCCTCCAGTTCAAAAACGTGAACGTGTAAAACAAATTCCAGGCTTAATGTTTCAATTCTGTTAAATAAAATCCATTGGTATCTTTTGGAAGATCTTTAAGGCATCTAAATCTTGGAACAGAAAACCTGAATAGCGCCCCGCGCCCATCCCTTAATTAACCGTACATGGCACCAAAGCATGGATTTGCAGATAATAGCAAGCTAAGCTTCAATTACCCCACCAATGGTTGATTTGTATATGATGATTTCAGTTCGCGATGCACGTTTTTGCATAAACTCCAGAAGGAAAGCACAAACATTTCCGTCCCATTTCTGTAATACTTTCATTTTCGAGACTGATATCTTCAAAGGTCTTGATTTATTTAACAAATTGTACATGGAATAAACCACACAAGCCCGACACGTATGAGTTACAAGCTATTTTCTGTTGAAATAAGTATCGTATCGTATTTCTTCCCTGTTCGGTTTTGCTATTGCGTTTTTGAGCCGACCCTACAAAACTGATTGTGTGGTGACTCCGATTACAGCGTCTTATGAGTCTTTCTCACCGAACAAACTGTATCGATCATTATTGGCAATGATCAAAGTTATCGAGAGTAAATAGGGTCAGTAGTCAAACGTATCTCAATTCGGGGGTGGGTTCGTAGCTGTCGATCAACTATTATTAAGTATCCGGCAGTGGCGTAACAACGGCTTGGCATTGGGGCAGTTGCCAAGGGCGCCGGCCTGCGCCAGTTCAAAAGGGCGCAGCTAAATCTCTAATTTTTTATTTGAATAAAGGGCGCCAAAAATAAATTAGCCAAGGCGTCAAAAACCCAGTTACGCCTCTGATCACCGGTACTATTTGTTTGTTTCCACCGGTGTAAATAAAAAGTTAGTGTTGTGAAATTGAGCAATGCAAGCAGTTGTTTTAAACTTTGTCTTATTTTAATAAAGTTTATAACCACTTACTTCTGGACATACCATCTTTATTAACGTCTGTACTTAACATACAGCTTGATATTACTTTTGTAATTGAGATAAAATGTTTTTCTGCAATGTTAAAATATGTTAAAATGTAAAAATGTTAAAATTTATACGGGATTGTGGGTTTCTTGAACTTAATTTCGTTTCCTGGCATTCGTGCAGCGGCCCGTTTGGGAACCTCCAGTCACAATACTAACTGATACCTTCATGTGTTCAGCAATTGTAATCCCTTCACGGGCGTGACCCACGCTTTTGCATGTGTGATGGGTCCCCAATCTCTAAACTGGGCGTCTCGTACTCGGCGTCATCCCCACATACTCTCCGTGCGGGATTGGCAATCAGCTGTGTCCGGTTCAATGCCCGTGATTGAGATGAATGCGCCAATCGATAACGCGTTTGGGGACATGGACGCTACGACATTCGGGGATCGGGATTAGATATTGTAACAACGGCACATGTTGGACTTCAGCATAAGCTGGTTTGACAGGGGCGGGAACTTGGATATTTTTACATCGCTGCTTTAGTTACTTTTTAAAAAATATATAGGTATATTTTTTTTTCGTCATTCTTAAAGTTATAAAACAATCAATGAAATGGTTTATGTTCTTTTATCAACATTTTTGTTTGTTTGCCGTGTTGGTCGTGGTCACTGAACTTGAGCCCGTTATGATTGACTTTGAGTGAGCCTGGAAGCCCGCCATGATTGCCTGATTGTCGTGGTCACTGAACTTGAGCCCGTTATGATTGACTTTGAGTGAGCCTGGAAGCCCGCCATGATTGTCTGATTGTCGTGGTCACTGAACTTGAGCCCGTTATGATTGACTTTGAGTGAGCCTGGAAGCCCGCCATGATTGCCTGATTGTCGTGGTCACTGAACTTGAGCCCGTTATGATTGACTTTGAGTGAGCCTGGAAGCCCGCCATGATTGTCTGATTGTCGTGGTCACTGAACTTGAGCCCGTTATGATTGACTTTGAGTGAGCCTGGAAGCCCGCCATGATTGCCTGATTGTCGTGGTCACTGAACTTGAGCCCGTTATGATTGACTTTGAGTGAGCCTGGAAGCCCGCCATGATTGTCTGATTGTCGTGGTCACTGAACTTGAGCCCGTTATGATTGACTTTGAGTGAGCCTGGAAGCCCGCCATGATTGCCTGATTGTCGTGGTCACTGAACTTGAGCCCGTTATGATTGACTGAGTGAACCTGGAAGCCCGCCATGATTGCCTGATTGTCGTGGTCACTGAACTTGAGCCCGTTATGATTGACTGAGTGAACCTGGAAGCCCGCCATGATTGCCTGATTGTCGTGGTCACTGAACTTGAGCCCGTTAAGATTGACTTTGAGTGAGCCTGGAAGCCCGCCATGATTGTCTGATTGTCGTGGTCACTGAACTTGAGCCCGTTATGATTGACTTTGAGTGAACCTGGAAGCCCGCCATGATTGCCTGATTGTCGTGGTCACTGAACTTGAGCCCGTTAAGATTGACTTTGAGTGAGCCTGGAAGCCCGCCATGATTGTCTGATTGTCGTGGTCACTGAACTTGAGGCCCTAACGGCTGACGTGGGCAGTACACTTTGGGCGGACATCGGATGTGACCTTTGATCTGGGATTGCATATATTTAAGTGACCTTAAGCTGCGATGTTTTTTTATTTGTAAGTCTTTCTTTTGTTTGTTGTTCTTTTTTTTTAATTTTGTTGGTGGGTGGGAGGGGGTGGGGTGAAAATAAATGATAATGTCTTCTTCTCTTCTATATTCTGGCTCCGTTTTGATTGCAAAGTCTGTATGTGTGACGGCACAAAACCGAAAATGTGAAAGGGTCACGTGACAGCTCTACTTGTCATGAAGCTAAGAGTATGTGGGTCTGTAAAGCGTGTCATCAAGGCCGGGTAGACCTGACTACCCACGGAACTAAATTAAGATTTGTTTCCGACGTCAGAGTCTTTGACATCTCTCTAAAGTTGGCTGAGCCATTCACTGAATACATGACACGGTCGGGCGACAAGAGAATGACATAATCACTTGTTTTTAATCAACTTCTGTCAAATGTAGCTACGACATCTTCTGAAATATGATAGCAATATTCGTATGTTTGGTCACGGAGGCGTCTGCTATTTAAAATATTTCATCTTTTTAAGATATGTGAGGCAATCATAAAGTGAAGGCGGTCTTTTTCTTGTGAGAGGAATAAAGCGATTATTATTAAATTCTTTGGCAAGTTTTTTTCATTCATAGTTTTTAATTTGTCTGCGTTTTAAATATATCTTATTATAATTGACTTGGGATGTCGTTAAAACCTCCAGAAGATTATTAGACTTAATAACAATACATTGTTGTTTTTTGTTTGTTTTTCTGCCTCAACTTAATCTTGTGGATACTCCAGAGATCACTGCCCGGCCGGTCCTAGCCAATGGCCGCCTAACCTTTGCCTTTACAGCCAAGTTCCACAGACAAAAAGAGTTCCGTTTTCGTTGCGCTGCGCGCAGCTATTTCCCTTTCCGCTCTCCTATCCATCACGCTGACGAATTGGTTTCCCATAACTGTTATCCTTGCAACAGGTGGTTTGCTGATTGCCTGCTATCAACACAACTCAGTTCCAGATTCATGGGCGGGATGTGGTCCCATGTGCGATTGTGTGGAGGGGGGCGGGGGGGGGGTCTGGACATCGATTCTAGACGATTGAATAGTTGTGGAGATGACTATTTAATAATATAAGTGTTAGGATGGTATTCTGAATACAAATAATGAGTGTGATCATTTAACCACGCATCTAATATTATGTAAAATACAGCGGACATAGTGTGTGTTTTTTTTTGTTTTTTTTGCCTACGTCTAATAGCACATGTCACACTTTCGCGTCACATAATAGCTAATGCGCTACACACCAACTCATGCATCACCACACCAAGTCATGCATCACCGCACAAAGTCATACGCCACCGCACAAAGCCATACGGCACCACACCAAGTCATGCACCACCACAAGTCATGCACCACCACAAGTCATGCACCACCACACAAAGTCATACACCACCACACCAAGTCATACATCACCACACCAAGTCATACGCCACCACACAATGCCATACGCCACCACAAAAGTCATATGCTACATCAACTACTGCGCTGTGCCTGAAAAATTGGGGTTTACCGGATTTTGGCTCTGGGTTCGGTAAATCCGGAATCCAGCCATTTTTTTAAAAATACGACTCCGGCAAAATTTTACTTCATAAATCCGGTCAAAGCCGGCTGGCCTCTAGAGCATTAAAATATATATACAATAAAGCTCCGGCTCCGGCCAATCCGGAATCCGGCCATTTTTTCAAATACATCTCCAGATGCGGCTTCAGTCGGATTTCACTTTAAAATCCGACCCGGACTCCAAAAATTTGAATCCGGTACACCCCTACTGAAAACTGACTCCCAGCAATTAATGAGATCATTGTTTCACGTCTTATTGGCTATTTCTGTGAAGCATTTCGTAGTAAATTATTTTTATTGCCTTGTCTTTCAGAAAGTCCATCTGATTCATTTCTATTAAATGCCCCAAGTAAAAGGAAATTAGCGCCATCCAAGGGGTTCCTACTCTCGTCAAACCAAATTCATTTTTTATAAGAATAGCTCCATAGTTTCATACCAAACTTTTCTGCAAGGGACTTAAACCAGAACCTCACTTATACCCTTCCTCTTCCATCTTTTATGTACATCAGAAGATGGTATCAGGGGCTGTCAAGCAGAAACTTTATCGTGTCCCCAGAAGTGGCACCAGCCCTCAGGCCTGAAAAACCTCCAACAAAAATACCTAAAAATAGAATTGTTAGTTTAATTGATTAGTGTAAAAAAAAATTATTTTTTTAAAAAACTGAGATGAAGAGACAGTTAAATTTTAGATAAGTAAAATATGGAATATGCATAGAACAAAAATAAAGCGTTTTTATAGTTTGAAGATTGTTCAAAGTCTGTTTGCTTATTTGCAGTTCAAATAATCATGCACATGTTCCTGTTCTGTTTGCCTACTTACAATTCATACAATCATGCACATGTTCCTTCCCTCTCCAGGATCTCCAGGCTGAGGTCGACTCCCATCAGAACACGTTTGAGAGTCTCAACCACACGGGGAGCCAAGCTGTCAGAACTATGGTCGTCTCGGACTCTCACAAGCTGCAAGCTCGCCTGGAAGAGATGAACAAGAGATGGCTTCACTTGATGGAGAAGTCCATGGAGATCAGGTCTGTGGACATTAGGCGTGGCCAGTGGGAATAGTGTGAATACTGAACCCATAACTGACCAGTCAATGATAAAGTCTGCTAATTGTATTACTTCTTCTTCTCTCTTTTTGCTATTGAGATCAACTTGACCAATGCTCTCAAGATTTAGGGCCAGCTAGAGATTGCTGCATCATCAGGTAGTTGCTAAACATTGTTAATCAATGAAGTCCAGGTCTTTCTCTGTTCCTGAAACTGGTGCACACTTGCAATACAGGTTGCCTCTTAGGCATTCTGACCAGGTTACTGATGCAATTTTTTAATTTTTTTTGGCTTATACGGGATGATTGATTTAGCACCAAATACTTGGTTTATTTTTCTGGTTACAAAATACCAACTGCTTTCCATAGACAATGACATCTCACAGATTCACTCTAAACTGTCATTCAGAACCTAGATTTTAAACTTGAAGAGCTGGAAATATATCACTGGAATATAAAATAATAATTATATACAATGTCACTGATCCATTTGGTTTTGATGCTACTCAGACTGCATTGCTATAGTATTTTTAGAAATATAATCTTGTTTTGGTATTTTATTGGTTGTAGTCAATGTTTCCTCTAAGGTTCGTTGGTCCCTGTGTAAAATTGAATGCCCCACAAACACAGATATTATATTCGCCTTATGAAAATTTTCTGAGCTGTAATTTCAAACGGCTGTGCTGTATCTGTGAGATATCTGTGCGGCCGTGCAGCTTAAAGGAAGATTGGTTTTACTGTGTTGTTATAATGACACATTTGTTTACAGGGGCCGCCTTGAGAGCAATGCTGAGCAGTGGGCCCGCCTTGTAAAAACACTGCAGACCCTGGTGGCCTGGGTGATAGCCAGACAAACGGAGCTCCAGCAACAGCAGCCCATGGGCGGGGACCTGGCCAGTGTCCAGCGGCAGCTGGTCGAGAATCAGGTATGTGGACTCGTTAATTTTGTTTGCATGGAACATGCCAAGAGCTTGCATCTGTAGACAATACGTGCAAAGTGAATTTACAGGTGATCCGTATTCATAAAATTACGGGTAGATCTGTACTTGGGATTCTGCACCTCATAAAGCTTTAAAAAGTAATTTGAATTTATGTATTGATGGTATATCAACATAAAAATATTAAGAATAAAAAGGGCAGAATGGTTAGATGAATATGGAATTTGGGAGGGGGGGATTGGGCGGCAAGTGGGTCTTGACAAGAAGAGAAGACATGATATGTCTGAAGCTCACACACTGCACAGAATGTCTACATACACAATTTATTTCTTTTTCCTTGACATATTTTCTTGATAGAATGTTGGTAGCATCCTTCTTACTTTTTGTGATGAGGTAGCTGAAAGGGAAGAGTCTCTGCTATACTTTGGGCAGGAGAACCAAAGTAATTGTTAAACTTGGCATTTGGTGATGCTCTCATGATTACAAGAGCTTTGTTTGGCCTGTTTGAAGGCTCCCCGATCAACCCCTTGTTGTTCCCTGTTGGAATAAAGATCAGTGATGATTCTTTCGTTCTTTTATTTCTTTCTGCGCTTCCCTCAAGTTTTTCGACAAACGTCCTTAAATCGGAGCAGAAGTGGTCAATTAGTCATGCCCTCTCCGACAACTTTGCATACAGTTTTTGGAAAACTGCCTTTCTTGTGCTCTCATAGCTAACCAGCCAGAGGGCCTCTCTCAGCTGATAACATGCAGCACATTAAGGAACTTTCAATGAAAAAAAAATTTCGTTTAAACTTTTTGCTGTCATAAAATACACAGAAAATGAGAATTTACACAATCATCCTTATCAAAAGCTGTTGAGTTTCTGAACATTTTAGAAATATGTGGCCCATACCTTACAGCTGTATTGGAGTGTGTTCACCACACATGCAATCTGTATTATGCTTATTCTTTAATATATTATTCAATTTAGCTATTGTTTTGTCTGCCTTTAGAATCAATATTCTTGGACATATAAATCTTCCCATTATAGCAAATGCAATCTCATATGAATAAAATCCATTTGCCCTTGACTGTTCATTTCTCCTGTTATTATGGCAGTAGACTCTTGCTGTCCTCTCTTTTTCTCTCTCACTCTCCTTCTTCTCTCCTCTTCCTCTCCCCCCCCCCTCTCTCTCTCTCTCTCTCTCTCTCTCTCTCTCTCTGCATTTAGTGTTTTTCTATTTCTTAACACTCAATATTTTAATTTTCCTATTGCACATGAAATTGTTCTTCACTTTTTGGCTCAATATTCAATAGCTGCATAAATCTTCACTTGACAGGGTAGAAACAGAGTCTGTGTTTAGAAACAAAATCTGTGGCACTCTTACTGTGGCACACTTACTGGGGCAATCTTACTGGGGCACTCTTAGCATCTGTTGTTCTGATTAAAAATAAGGGCAAATAGGGTTCTGAGTACACAGTTGATCAAATTACTTTAAAAGGGATGGAAGTTGGTGGAGACCTTCCCAGCAGACAATTTACTAGTTTCATTTCCCTTTCATGGCCCTGAGCAATAATTTTAAAAAATCTAACATCTTCCCACTCCACCCTATCCCCCTCTCCCTCTTCCCAGTGTAGTGATTTCTGTCAGTACAATCAACAGGAGTAGTTTTAAAGAAAAAAGTTACTTGTATCAAAACTTCAATGCCCTGAATGTCTAGGTTTTGGATTATCTTTTAAAGCAATTTTGTTCTTTACATTTTTTGTTAATTATAAAAACTCATTTGAATATTATTGTTTGCTATTTAAATTTTTTTACAATTATTTTTGGTTGAGAAAAAATATTTCTAGACATAAACAAATGTGTTTTTATCTGGTTTTCATCAAGAATTTTTGCTCAAAGATTTATTAAATTTTATCTAAATGTTATTTTTCCTGAGTTTAGACATGATGTATTTTATATAATGATAATCCAACGTTCTTCAGATCTGAATATGAATTTTCTCATACCTAAAATTAAATATTCTTATTCCTTCATTCTGTAGTAATCTATCTTGAGTAGGGCTTAAGAGTTTTCATTTCAAAATATTTTAAAAACTGTTTTAACAGTCAAAAAAAAAGGCAACAATATAAAAGTTCAAAATGTTTATATAACTCTTTGTGTGTTTGTGACAAGATAAGACATAGTATTCATACAATTATTTGGGACATAATGAATTTTATTCTCTAAATATAAACTTTTTTTTATCTATGTTATCTGATTATCTTTTTTAAAATGTGGAATGTTACGTTTTTTTAGTAACTTTTCGTTTTCTATTATCCCATAAAAAAGATAATGGATAATTAATTCTTTATCAATCAATAATAAAATAGTTTTGTTCCTTTTATGCATTGACATTTTTTTTTCCAGCGGCTCCAAAACCAAATCGAGCTCAAGCGACCTCTGGTAGAACAGAGCCTTGAGGCTGGCAAGTTCTATCTGAGGGAGGAAGGGAGGGACAGCCATGACAGCGGCGGAGACAGTGCAGGTGAGTCATGATACCAATATCTGTGAGATCATGCTCCACCTTTGTGGTAGTCATAGCAACATTACCAAGTCCATGTGATATCTCAATCTATGTCAACTTCCTTCTATCCCTTCACCTTTTAGCAGCTGATATAAAAGCTCAATAAAAATAAAAGACCATGTTTTCTGTAATAATTAAAATTTTGAAACTGGGTGGAAATGTAACATCTGGTTAATGATTTGATTTATAAAAAAATTTTTAAAAACCACTGAAAGAATGATTTCATTTTTATTAAAGAATTCTTTGAGTATATTTTCTATTATTTAATAAGTTCACCTCTAAATTTTGCTAGTAAATTAATTTGGGTTTTAAAAAAATCAAGGATGCCATTATTTCAGTCTGTATGGACTTGGGAAATGGATTGCCACCAGGATCAGTTCATTTTTAGATGACAGCAATGGCCACTATTGGAACATTGATTTTCCTCTTTCTATAAATAGAACAGTGATTTATTTCCATTGTATTTAGACCAGGGAAATGGGAGTGAAAGGAGAGGAAGGGGGTCAGTGGATTGTTACAGTCTCTTGTCCTGTTTTTATCAGCAAGATTAATGATTGATTATCCCCATCTGACCTACAAATTAAATTTAACCTGCATCATGGAGTTATAACTGGGTTTAGAATTTATTCAGGAAGCCCATACATAGAGCAGAGTGTCAACAACAAAAACATATCATCTTTATGTTTGTCTGGGCCATGCTGACAGAAGCCCATACATAGTGCAGAGTTTCAACAACAACATATCATCTTTATGTTTGTCTGGGCCACGCTGACAGAATTGTCCTTCACCATGCAATTTTTTGTTTTGAAATGATTCCTTTTGGTCCCTAAAAGGATAGGATAAAGATGTTTGGAAGATTAAGAGTCTATCTCCCCACACACCCTGTTTCCCATGTACTGTAAGAGTCTATCTCCCCACACACCCAGTTTCCCATGTACTATATGGACCAAAATTAGCTGAATACCAATACCTCACCTCCCAAACACCCAGTGCCCCACTTACCTTTATGTCCCATTTTTTTGTTTTTTGTGTCCCATAATTGTAGGGGGTTCTAATGTTTCCATTAGAACTTTCTCTGGGCTTGGTAGACCTTGGCGGCGCCCATCTCCTCTCCAAGTCAGCGGAGGACTTTTTTAGCGAAAGTGATTCATCAACATTTTTATTGTGGCTTTAATGTGGGCTAGATCCCACGCCCCTCATCTTGTGAGGCCAGCGCAATATTGAATTCGCTATCCAGTATGTCCCATTAATGTACTCTAATGTACTAAAATCCCCATATCACTTGTGTGCCTTATTATCAGTGCACCAAGTGACCCATGTACAATTGACCAATTGACGTTTCTCATGCCCTTTTACCTATCGCCCCATTTAGCGCAAATGTAACATAACTTATTTCCAAGTGTACCAAAGCCAGGTGAAAAACATGTCAACTAATAGTATCACTCGCATAACAGACTTTAGTTATTTTGCTCAAAAAGAAACTAAAAGCAAAAAAATATATATATATTTCCTATATCTTCAGTAATTTGTTTGGAGGTACAAAATTTACGATAGTTAACTGCCTGCTTATGATATGATCAATAATTTATGTTGAGCCTTGCACTTTGTAAAAACTTTTAGGGAAGAGTCTGAATCACCAAGTCTATGGGTTGTGTTCAACACTAATATCCTGACACTGGACTCTATCTATTAATCAGCTAGCATTCAGCTACATGAACAAAGAGACTTGTCAACATTTGTTCATCTAGAATATAAAAGAAAACTGAAGTGTTTGAGACTCCTTGGCCCCCTGATACTTAACTTAACGAATGATGGAATTGTTTGAGGATCCTCGGACCCCTGATACTTAACGTGCTGATTGAATCGTTTGAGGATCCTTGGACCCCTGATACTTAACTTAACGTGCTGATGGAATCGTTTGAGGATCCTTGGCCCCCTGATACTTAATGTGCTGATGGAATTTGTTATTGCAGATGACAGTGGACCAGATGGGACACCTGAGAAAGATGCCCGTCACTTGATACGAAAGATCAGGCACCAGGTGAAACTGTTGTTAAAAAAATGGCAGGAGCTGAACCAGGGCTCATACATCTGGCAGATCAAACTGGACGAGGTGATTGAGGTGAGTGCTGAATTGAGTCACTTAAAGGGATAACTAACTTTATGACTTCGATGATAAGTGAGACCGATGGGGGATGGAAATGGTTAATTCATGAGGTGAATTTAATGATTGTTTGAGTTTAAATGCTGAATTTTTATCACATAGATGTCTTTATCATGTAAAAAAGGTTAAGTGTTACTTTCATTAAAATAAAGCAAGCATACACCATACGAATGCAGATTTTTTAATTTTTTTTGTAAGAGCACAATGATTAATTTGTTATTGAATAATTTTAAGGTCTTTAAAGTCAAATTAACAATAAATAATAATTTAGATCTCTATTTTTGCCTGGCTAACACATTTCAGAAGGAATTATAAATTCTCATCTAATAATGTACTTTTTTTTTCGAATTATAAACCTTCTCAGCACACACCACATTATTATGTGTTTTTTTTGTTGTTTTTTTGTTGTTTTTTTTCTACACAACATGTTTAAGTTTGTTTTTATTTTTAATGACCATTTGGATGTAAGTTTGATTTTGTTTAATAATTGCTTCAGAAAATGGGAATATTCCATGAATCAATGGACAACCTCCATGACAGACTGGTGGCTGCAGAGAGAGAGACAAAAGACTGGCCAAATGTAGGGGACATAATCATTGGGGAACTGCAATCTGAGATTGACAGAACAAAGGTAGAGCAGACTTTTAAGAAGATAATAAATTGGTTAATTTCTTCTAGATTAATTTCATTTTTCCACATTTACTGAGCTTACAACAACCATGTGCAAAGTATTATATAAACAGTTTGGTTAGTCATTAAAACCCTGCATTAAACCTACTGCCCTTTATATGATGATAAATCAACTGACCCACTTGCAGTGATAGTTCATCGGATCTTCCTAGAATGCTAAGTATTCTGTGCCTTTGGGACATTTTTTTTTATCCCATCTGTATTGGCAAACTATCGGAGCCTGTAGAGTGACAGCTCTGTTTCTTAATGGGATGCTTAAAAAAAAATAACGCACACACACCTCGTTATTCTAAATGGTACCAAAGCCTAAAGGCTTTAAATACAGCTCAAATACAGGCAGATTCATTTTGTCTATAAGAACAGCTTCCTACAGCTTTGGAGACTTATGTCTGTTCATTTGTTTGCAGAGCTTCCAGTTAAGATATCCACTTCAAGGGGAGGTGGATGATGTCACGGATCAGGCCAATCGCCTCCAAGAGGCTGATGTCATTTTATCTCACCATAATGTACATAGACTTGAGGATTTCACACAGAGGTTGGTCATTAAACAATAATCTATCTGTTCTCTTTATGATATTTGACTTCCAAACACTTAGGTTCCAGTGTAACATTTAGTACTTAACCCATTCAATACGTCCCAATTTTTTCAAGGGTACGCAGTAAAATTTAAGGTAAAAAAATCCATTCCACCTGATGATATTAAACTGAAAAATTTTGCTTTGCTATTTATCAAAACTATATTATGCTGCACCTCAAAATTTAGGTAATTGAAAAAGGAATATGTTTCTACTATTAAAAAGTGGGACAAAATTACCTTAAAAAAAACCTTTAGGGATATTATTGCATGTTTATGTTAAAAAAAAGGGGGAAAAATTATTTGTTGCTGTACTCACCAGCTCATAAATCAGGTAAAATTAATCCAATCAAGTTCATATTTCTTACAAATGAGTCTTATTATATATCTAAAACAACTTGAAAGTTTCATTGCAGTAGCTCCAGAAATTATCAAGTTATGAATTTTTTTCCATGACATGTTTCAGGTTTTTTTTTATAAAATTCAACAATAAAATAGTTATACTCTAAAATTTACACATATTTACAAAATATTATTTTTCGTAGTCACAGTCGACAATGAGTCTTCAAATGTATCTTTATTTGAAATTATATTGTCCATTTAAATCAATTTATTTGCTTGATCATCAGTTCTAGATTGAAAAATTAATATATTAGTACTAGGATTAGTACTCAATGAAGCCATTTTGATCAGCTGTTTTTGTTTACAAATTTTTTTAACTGAAAAAACAAGCACAAAATACACTAAACATCGTCTAATCCTTTCGAAGTTGCACACAACGGAAGTTGAAACTCTTCTGAATAAAAAGTTTTATAAGCTATTTATAAAATAGTGTAATGGAAAAGTCAAATTACTAATAAAATGAAACAAACCATTGGTGACGCAGGGAGTGGCTAAACGTACACGATTGAAATCGCGTTGGCGCAGGCTGCGGTGAAACGTATTAAATGGGTTAATGTGAAATATGTAGGGGTGTACCGGATTTTGGCTCCAACTCTGGAAAATCTGGAATTTGGCCATTTTTACAAATCCGGCTCCGACAGAATTTCACTTCATAAATCCGGCTGGCCAGTAGAGCCGCAATATATATATATATAATTTATAATGGTTCCAGCTTCGGCAAATCTGGAATCCGGCCATTTTTACAAATACAGCTTGGACCGGATTTCACTTCATTAATACGGTTCCGGCCGGATTAAAAAATTTTGAATCCTGTACAGCCCTAGAAATTTGATACCTTTTGATGACTTTTCAGCATATGTGGCTTTAAATGAGCTAATATTTATCATTTAATCATGAAAAGAAAATATCTCTCAGTATAACCACCATGATGGGCTACTTGGAATATATCACATGTTTACTTTGATTTGTTTAGGGTTGTTAATTTTTTTTATATATGAACAATACAAAAAAAAATTTTTTTTCCTCTCAAGAAATGATTTAATAATAAATTGCAAGCTGCAGAAAATAGTGATTTAAATTTATGAGTAGGTTACTCAGGAGCAAGCAACTAGGTATTGCCCTATCCTGTTACACATTTGACAAGGTTACTCCCCATTTAGTTATTGAAACTTCAATTGTAGAATCATCCAAAGTTTGTTTTTTTAAACTGTAACAAAAAGTTTCAATAACTTATGTCAGAAAAAAAGGGCGGGGGGGGGGTGTTACTACTTAAAACGAAAACAAATATTTCTCCAAAAGAAACAATTTGTACATTAAAAATGGTGGAACCCTCAAGTTCAGATCTTTTTTTTTAAATAATTAAATTATTTTCCCAGATAGTGCCTCATTTCCAGGATCTCAGGATTTTTAAACAATATTTATTTTTTTTTAATCTAAAGATAAATAATTTTTAACAAATATAACAATTAGAACAATTATAATTAGATGCAATTGAATTAAAAATTGCAAACTTGTATCTACACTTAATTCCTATCTTTTGAATACCTAAAGATGTCAAATTAATTCTTCATAGTCTTGTTTGCACAATGCATTATAACAAGTTTTTTTTAATGTTCTGACATTCTAACATACAAAATGATAAACAAAATGGGACTCTCTAAGTTTATTATACATCTAAGCTGTGAATATCATAAAATTATATTTTAATAAAATAAATGAAAGTTCTGTATTAAGTTATTTTTAAATCCCTTATATTAACTTCACCGCCGTCTCGTTCGTCCCGTCGCCCGCGGAAAAACAAAAGTCGAAAATGACCCACTTCCAGTGAAGCCATTGAGCTGAAATTTGGCACATGGACCCGTCTCACCTAACAATGCATCGTATCAAAATTTCAGATCGATTGAACGTACCTTAATTAAATTAATGCATTTTTAGTTTATCTATATTAGAATGTTTAGTCGTCGTTTGCTAGAGTTGACCTAGTTTTAAAGCCAAGGGAGATAATTTCGGTTTCAGTCTGTAAATGTTTGTCACTTTTGAACATAATCAATACTTTTAGTTATGTCTCATATATAAGGGATTTATAGTCAAAAACTTTTTTTTACGGGGTTGTTTAATTTAAGCTGATGTGTATTTATTTTGAAAACTTCCCTCATTTTTGACGGGTGATACACTAGTTATAGGATAATATTAGTAGCTTCTAGTTCATCAACTTAAATTTTTTATTGTCTGATGTTAGTTATTGGTTAGGATTAATTTAAGATGAACTGCAAATTGAGAAAATCTTAAACAAAAAAACCTAAGTTGGGTTCTTTTCTCAATAATTTCTCCCTCGTTTCATTTCATTTATTGAATTATGTTTGAAATTAAACTATTAATCTAATTTTTTTTTAAATCCCTAATAGAGCCCTACTGCTTTTAATAAAGACGCTATCTGTTATTGAATACCACCAGATTTTTGCTCATTTTTTTTAAAACTGTCCATTTTAAGAAGATAAGAAGATGAGAAATTTGTTACAGGGAGAAGTATTTAGGGTCTCATCTTGAAAAAGCCAGAGTATTCTTTTAAGCATTTTAAAACCATTTTTAAATCCCTTATATTAACTTAACCATATCGTCTGTTGTGCATGGTCCTGCGGAAAAACAAAAATAAAAAATGACCCACTTCCCAGGATCCTATCGAGCTGAAATTTTGCACATATACTTTTGTCACCTAACAATGCATTCTGTCAAAATTTCATATCCATCGAATATACTTTAATTAAATTAATGAATTTTTAGATTATCTCTATGTAGCATGTAAATGTATATGCTAGTCTGTCGCGGGCTGCGTATTATATTGAACATAATCAATGCTTTTAGTTATGTCTCATATATATATATATATATATATATATACAGGATTTATAGTCAAAAACTTTGTTTTTACGGGTTGTTTAATTTATGTTGTGATTTTTATGATAATGAATTTCTTTCTCCCATCTTTGGGATGATTATGACACAGTGTTTTTTGACAATAGATAATTAAATGAGATTTATTTAATACTTGTAGGTGTGACTAATTTGATGCAAAAAAATGTTTTGATAACATGGGCCATTACTGGTGTTAATAGCCTAACTGTAGTCATTGTTTAATGACATTTGAAGAAGGGACTATGGACAACTAACAACTTATTGATGTTGCAGGTGGAATGCTTTACATCGTATGTTACAAGACCGACTGCAACATCTCCAGGATGCATTAAATGCGTATGGCCCTAACTCACAGCATTTCCTCACAGGTAACTAAGATTACTTTTTAAAAGCTTTTTAAAGAAAGGTGTTACTTTTTGTTTTGCAAAGACACGCTATTCTGCTTCTTGGCCCTTGTGAAAGGAACACATGAAAATGCTTGGGCTTGGGTAAAAAATCCACTGTTAATCAATGTTCCCTCTAAGATTAGTTAGTCCATGTGCAAAAAAAATAATAAACTTGTGTTAAAAATGTTCGGTATTAATGTGCAAAATTATATATTTCACAAGCGCACAGATATTATATTATAGAAATTCACTGGGCTGTAACTGTAAACTTCTGCCCAGCAGCACAGCTAAGAGGGAAATATTGCTGCTAATATGAATTGTAATGAAATGACAAGATATTCTTTTTACCAGCCAGGTCTTGTGCCCAAAAAAAATGAACTTTCTCTTACATATCTGCCAAGCTAAATCAATTTGAAGTTTGTTTTTTTAAAAAATAATAATAAAGGCAGAAAGAAAATGTTAAAATGACACCCTCACCCCCCCCTTCCTAGTAAAACCTGGGACTACTGAACAACAGCTAGCAGCTCCTGCCTCACTTCCAGTTATTGAAGAGATAAATGAAACACTATAACATTATTGATTTTTGATTACATCTTATTGAAAATGTAATTACATTCTGTACTACACTACCTGAGGCTCCCCCCCCCCACCTAATAAAGGGCTGCCCACCCCTGCACATTGAGATAACTGCTCCACATCTATATTCCAACACTCATCCTTACAAGGAAAGAAATCGCCATACCTGCCCCTTGTAATCTCCACCTCTGGATCATTTGTGGAGAGATATCCTGATACTTGCTCTACTTAAGTGATATCATCATATCTTAACAGGATTATGATTTCAACATGACAGTCTTAGATGAGAAATATATAAAGAAACGTTGTGGTGGGGGGGGGGTTCTTCCTCCAACCTGTCAAAGAAAGTTATTACTAAAGTCATTTCCAGAGCCACACAAAAATTGTGTTTACAGCAGAGGTGGCTTCATATCAGACAAAATATTTTTTTATTTTTTTTTGGGGGTGGGGGGTGGGGGGATGATCACTGGAATGATTTAGGGTTGCTATGGCAACGGCAGTTTGACATTATCTTAATTCTAGCGCTGTCACCAACTGTTGGATTGTTGTTTTGGGTTATCTCGGGTCAGTCATGTGGCCTCTGTTGTCTTTCAAGTCCATCTATAATATCCTCGTGACAGAATTTATTTTAGTTCATAGGTCTTCTTTCGGCGTGTGTGTCATTATTTATTGAATACGTCTATGTCCTTTATCGAGTCGTTGTTCCTCTATTACTTATTCTCTCCAACTTACATTCATCGTCTTCTACATTTCTGTCTTTTAATAAAATATATTCATTGTAGTCTATCGGTATTGGATAGGCTATCGAATACACTGACACTGTTGACCAAAGTTACTATCACTTTCGCTATTTGACATTCTTGTTATAAGGGAATTGTAAATGTGAATGCTGAAATGGAAATACCCGGATGATCAAACTGAAATTTCGGCTGATAGCTTTATCTCCAGACAAACTTATTTCAATATTAATATGGTTACTAATAATAACCAAAATAATTTTCGCTAATGGTTTTTTGGTATTGCTCAAATTTAAAAAAAATAGACCTGGTCACTTTCTATCACTGTCCATAATCTCGTCCACCCTAAAGGCCACGACTGTCCGTCTTGTTATTGGATTTCGTCTGTCTGTTCTGTCGCCAAATCAAAATAGAAATGAAAGGTTATCTTTGGGAAAAATGACGTCAATCCCTCACCTGAGCTGATTTGTTTTTCCCCATTAAACTAAAATACGACACTGTTTTAAGTTTATATAGTAGAAGTACAATAAGACAAATAATACAAAACACACAAATTATAATAAAAGCAACGTATTTTTTTAACTGAACAACTAACACATAGGATTATAAATTTATATTCTTCTTTTTATATAGGGAAAAAACCTCAACATAAATTATTCCTCTCATCTCCCCACCCCCTTTTTTCAACTAAAACTTGACAACGCATTCATTGGTGAACGGTTTCTATTTGTGTGGGGTCTGCGGCAGAAAGCCTTGTTTGAATTTTTCGTAGCAGTAAATTAGTCCTTGATCATTTGGTAGTTATTAAATATTGGTTCCGGCTATGAAATAAAGCATGCATTAGTTTTCTATCTCGCCATTCACAGCTTGACTGCCTGGGAGCATTAACAAAGTATCAAGCAATTTAAACCAAAGACGAATCCGAAGGATTTAAGGACTACGGGGTATTGGGGTGGGGGGGGGCTTTTTTTTAATTTGTGAGTTATTCTTTTTTAAAAATCAACTCCTATCAACGGCAGGTTTGTTATTTGGCCTTTTGAAAAGTTGTTCATACGCTCATTTATCCGGGAAAGAACTGACACAATAATTAATCTTGTCCCAACGTACACATCTGTATTATTATTTTTCCCAACTCGCCGTCTTTGTGGTGATATTTATGAATGCTTTTAAATTATTTTTTTTTAAATCTTTCCACTGACCGGCCTTTGTTATCCATATTCTGCCGCGTGAAAGTCATTAATTATTCGCTTTTAAGCAAATCTGTTGTTTGCTAATGGCTTATGTGCGATAAAATTAATAACCCGCTTTGATCCCGGACAGATGGGCTGATTTACGTGATATGAGTAGAAGATTGTAACGTGGACGTCCACTGGTTGTGTTGAATGTGACTGATTGGTATAGGGTACGTGATTTTATTGAGTAAACGATTCTAAAGATTGTTGCTGTGACAAGCGGCACGTGAATTGGATATCCCGAAACACCGATTTTTGACGATGCTTTTGTCTATCGAATATTGAGATTATTGGTCGCATAGGACAGGACTAGATTTCTCCCAATCGAAAACTAGACTTTTACGCATCGAATTTGACTTTTCGTGTAGTCCGCATTGAGCCTGACTGTAAGGGCAGTAGCGAATAGGACTGTTTATAAACGCATCAAACATAACAAAGTCTCATACAGCTGGACCAGTCTTGTACCGGTGCACACGCCGTATCTTTCGTGCCACGCTGGGCATAATTCAGGCGCTCCCTCCTGTTCGCTTACGTCACCCAATCAATAGTTGATTGATCGAACTCCTGCCTGGGCGGCACGGCGATTTGTGGGTCTCGTTGATGGCTCTTTGGCGCTATTTTTAGCCCATTGCTCACCATGAGCGCGCCACAACAAGCGTGTGCTTAGGTCGTCCGTCCGTTGATTGTATTTACAGACTGTTGGTACCTCGCAACCCAACGCCAGACAGACGTTATGGGCTTTCTGTTGACGCATGACTTGACTCTTTGTTGATGTTGTTGTTGTTGCAACTATGATTTGACACAATAATGCACCCCCACCCATCACCACCTCTAACCCACCATGACTCTTGTTCCCGTGACTCCTGTTTTCTTGTGCTCTCTGTCATTTCTGTCCTATCCGCTTAATTTGATTTGCCCGAGTCAGTCGTCAATCTGTGATTAACAGTCGAGGGAGCGAGCGCTCATCAGCAAACAACTAAGTCAGCTCATTAATGCGTTGTTCGGCGACGCACCGGGCCGCTATCACATGGATACGACATGGCGATCGATCTGACACCAGAGTCTATGCTGTCAGTGCAGTTCTGCTTTCGACCAGAGTGTTGGTACGAAGTGTGGCTGTTCTTGTCAGTGATTTCTCTGGATTTTTTGGTGACGTGACGCGGCGTAAATTCCTCAACTCGGATGCTTTAATGAATCTACTTCAACGCGTGTGTTTGTGGGGCGGGGGTGGGGGGATGTTCAGAACACTTACCACTAATTTATTGGAAGGGGGCGGGAGTGGTGACGTGCAATTTATTGAAATGTTAATTCAGTTTTAAGGCGTTGATTGAGTTGGAGGCCAAGTACTCTGTGACCCATTTTGTTTTTGTAATTTGAATCCTTAGTGGGTCGTTCATTGTTTCTCCGCCTTTGTCGTTAGAATTTTCCCTGCTTGTCGTTAGAATTTCCACGAAGTGGTAAAAAATGTGCGTCTCTAATTTGTCTCTTATGTGTCTCTTTCCTCCCTTACGTGTCTCTTTCGTCTCTTATGTGTCTCTTTCGTCTCTTTATGTGTCTCTTTTGTATCGTGTCTATTTCGTCTCTTATGTATAATCTCTTTCGTCTCTTATGTGTCTCTTTCGTCTCTTATGTGTTTCTTTCCTCTCTTATGTGTTTCTTTCGTCTCGTGTGTGTCTCTTTCGTCTCTTATGTGTCTCTTTCGTCTCTTATGTGTTTCTTTCCTCTCTTATGTGTCTCTTTCGTCTCTTATGTGTCTATTTCGTCTCTTATGTGTTTCTTTCCTCTCTTATGTGTCTCTTTCGTCTCTTATGTGTCTCTTTCGTCTCTTATGTGTTTCTTTCGTCTCTTATGTGTCTCTTTCGTCTCTTATGTGTCTCTTTCGTCTCTTATGTGTCTCTTTCGTCTCTTATGTGTCTCTTTCGTCTCTTATGTGTCTCTTTCGTCTCTTATGTGTTTCTTTCGTCTCTTATGTGTCTCTTTCGTCTCTTATGTGTCTCTTTCGTGTCTTATGTGTCTCTTTACACGGGAAATGTCACAATATCAGCTGTTGAATTTTTCTAGGTCTCCACTGCACGTTTTATGTCAGCTTTCATGTTAATATTTTGAGTGATAGTTTCGAAAGCACAAGTGATCTAACCTGTTGTATCTACTCAAAGAATTACTCATTATAATAATAGGTTAATGTTTGTGGTGGCAGCTTCCAATCTTAATACCCCCCACCCCCCAAAAAATATATTAAATCCAGATTTAGAATTCCAGAGGGTATTTTACACTATAGATTTTCAAACGTTCGAAAAGTTGTATTCCTGCTGCATCGCTTTTCGTCCACTAGAACCAGAAATCGATTGTTAAATAGGATTTCAATTGATTAATTGACAAGGGGTAGTTTGGTGTGCCGTGATGGTAGGCCAGCTTAAAGATGTGCATTAATTGACATATTGGTTGTTTGTGACAATGACGGTTTATTGCTGGCGGCATCGGTTTATTGCTGGCGGCATCGCGCTATTATCGTGCAGATTTACAAGATCAAACCAATGGCAGTTTTGAAGCTGTGGGCATTGTATGGGTAGAAAGCTGCGCCAAACTTAATAGGATATCCAATCCATGATGAGGGGATAAGGGTCACTATTGTCCAGTTGATAAGTGAGGTCAGGTTTATAAATCATGTCAAGTTTATTAATAAAGTCAGGTTTGTTAGTGTTGGCAGTTGTATAACTTGTCTCATGTGTATAATGTTTCAGTGTTTTTTTTAGCATGTCAAAATTTATCATTGGTGCCAAGTTTATCAGTCATGTCATGTTTAAGTCAGGTCAGATTTATAAGTAATGTCAGGCTTATCGTTAATCTCAAGTTTATCGGTGATATCTCAACATGAAATATGATCATTGACTTTAACTGGATACCAACATGAAATATGATCATTGACTTTAACTGGATACCAACATGAAATATGATCATTGTCTTTAACTGGATACCAACATGAAATATGATCATTGACTTTAACTGGATACCAACATGAAATATGATCATTGACTTTAACTGGATACCAACATGAAATATGATCATTGACTTTAACTGGATACCAACATGAAATATGATCATTGACTTTAACTGGATACCAACATGAAATATGATCATTGTCTTTAACTGGATACCAACATGAAATATGATCATTGACTTTAACTGGACACCATCTATTATTAAGATGCATCATTTCTGAAAGTAGTTGACTAGAATCAAGATTCCAGATGTCTAAGATATCAGCAGAGTTGGGCCCAATGGCCAAAAAGGCTTTTATGATTTCACTTGGTAGGTTCATGAATTATTGACATCTTCAACAAAAATAATTACGCCTAAAGATTTGTACATTTGTAATGAATAAGCACATCTCTGTATTGTGATACTATTAAAATAAACTATTTTATGACTCTGTGCAGCATTCACACAACATTTTATTTTTGTTTAATTAATGGGTTTTTTTTACTTGTATGCATTGATAGAAGGCATCTTCCACAAATTTGAAGATGGAAATTACATTTTAATATTAGACATGACCAATGTTCCCTCTAAGGTTCGTTGGTCAGTGTGCAAAGTAAAAAAAACTCGTCTGCAAAGTTGCACAGCATCCATTTTTTGTGCACTATTTTACAAAATTTACTGCGCAGTAATTCTAAACTGCTACGCGGTGTCGGTCAGATATCTGCGCAGCCGTGCAGCTTAAAGGGAACATTGGACACGACCCACTTGAACTCAAACCCAATCAAACTCTTTGGTTAAAAATTACAACTAACCTATCTTGACATTATGAAATGAGAATTGCCTTTCCTTTATTCCAGATTCAGTTGCCAGTCCTTGGGAAAGGGCAGTGGCTGTGAACAAAGTGCCTTATTACATCAAGTAAGTAGATTGTTCAAAGCACAAAGTGAATGTCATACAATCTATTAAAGGGAATGTCATACAATCTATTAAAGTGAATGTCATACAATCTATTAAAGTGAATGTCATACAATCTATTAAAGTGAATGTCATACAATCTATTAAAGTGAATGTCATACAATCTATTAAAGTGAATGTCATACAATCTATTAAAGTGAATGTCACACAATCTATCAATTTTAAATAACTGAATTAAAAGGGACTTGATTATTTCTGCATAAGCCCTTTTTAAAAAAAATTTGATAACAATCTTTGAAGCACCATTATGCATTTATTTTATCTTTGTTTTTCTCTTTATTAAATTGTCCAATTGTTTTTTGTACTCCCTAGTCATGCAACAGAGACCACACAATGGGACCACCCACAGCTTACTGTTCTTATGAATACTCTGAGTGAGTTAACTTTATGTTACTAAAAAAAATAAAGAAATAGAGCAGAAAAGTAAATCATCCTAAAATATTTATTAAACTATAAATATTTATACGTAGGACGGCTGATTTATTTATTTAACATTTTTTTTGGTGGGGGGGGGGAGCCCTTCTCAGAAGGTTAAAAAGTTGTGAATCATCTTTATATAATTCTCTACGTCGCCCCACCATGGGGGACACCCCGCACACGCGCCAACTCTCTAACCCTCCTCCCGCCCCCTTCACCAAAGCGAGTGTGTGGCAACGAGCATTACAAACGACCCTCACTGGGGTCGACCAATGTCTCAAGACCAACAATGTTCCTTGCGTTCACTTGCTTTGTTCCTTCACAGAATAATGTGAGATTCGTAGTGTACTTGTTATCACGTCCGCCTTATACGGGGAAGGACCTGGGTTAAAGCCCCTCGAAAACATTGTTTTTTATTTTATTTTTAAAAATGTCTGTTTGTGCCTATTCTTTTACCCCTTTATTGCCAACATGGCTGACCCTCACTAGGGTCGGCCAATCACAGTTTATGGTTGGCAAGCTAATGTGGTAAAGGGTGGTGGGCAGGTAGATAACCACAGTGTGAATGTCTCGAAACCAACAATGAGTCGCCAGTTCCCCCCCCCCTCCCCAACCGACTTTCACTCGCGTTGTTTTGATTTCTTCGTGCTGTAGTTTGTGTCCGTCCTTCCTCCACTTTCTTTGCAGTCTCCATGAGCAAGTCTGCGGCATATGCTATGCCGCGGGGCGTCTAGTATGTATTAATTTTATAAATGTATATATTTCATAATGTATACCAAGAGATTTCTTTCTTTTCATTATCTTCAGTGGAGTTGAACAAGATTCGTTTCGCTGCCTACAGAACAGGGATGAAGCTAAGAATGTTGCAGAAAAAATTGTGCTGTAAGTCTCACACATAATTGTACCACACAGCTGTTCTGTAGTCTTATATAGAACTGCCTGACCTTATCAATATGGTCGAATAATAATTTATAATTAAACATGTAATTAAGTTTCTGAGTAATAGGTGTTGACCTTCACATGTATGTACAACAATTTTTTACCCATACATGTGTCTTCTGCCATTGGAAGACAATGAATTGTTTTTATGGTAATAAATTTCTATGGACCAGTCAGTAGAAAATATTTCCATATTTTTAAAAAATACTTTTTAAAGTAATATTTTTTCTTTGCTTAAAAAATTATTCTTCTTAAAAAATCAAATTTTATCATCTCTTATCTTATCTATTACGGACACTCCTTCTATAAAGAAGATTGTTGCAGCCTACTTTTAGCCATGGTTTATGTCTAGTCTTGCATTTTGATTAGATTTTTTAAATGTTGATAGGGTATTTGTTTTCCTGGTTTGATCAGGTGACATTTTATGCCCAAATTGAAATATTTCTAATCATACAATTTATAAAGGGCCACAAAAAAAGTTTAAACTGGAAATTGTTGATCCATATTTTTGTGGGTGGTTTCAATTAAAAATTCCTCAACCCGATATTTGCCTTTTTTTAAATTTTCCATAGTGGATATGGTTTCCTTGCAAATGGCCGTGGAGGCTTTCGATAGCCATGGTTTAAGGGGCCGCAATGACAAGCTCATAGATGTAGGGGAGATGATTGAATGCCTGTCCACGATTTTTGAGGCAGCAGCCAAGGAGCAACCTCAGATTGTCAACGTGCCGCTATCAATTGACCTAACCCTCAACTGGATACTGGATATATTTGACAAGTATGGGTCCAGAAACCAAAATTTTAAACAATAAAAATTGTTACTAATTATATACACATCCGTGTATTTTAGCAAATAGTTATTTTAAAAAACTTATTTTTTATATGTTATGATTACATTTTAATAAATAAAAAGTACAATTTTTACTTTAATATGGCAAAATGAAAAATTTAATTTATTGTTGACTTAGCTACATAAAAAGCTGTTTCTTTAATTTATTGTTGACTTAGCTACATAAAAAAGCTGTTTCTTTATTTTATTGTTGACTTAGCTACATAAAAAGCTGTTTCTTTAATTTATTGTTGACTTAGCTACATAAAAAGCTGTTTCTTTAATTTATTGTTGACTTAGCTACATAAAAAAGCTGTTTCTTTAATTTATTGTTGACTTAGCTACATAAAAAGCTGTTTCTTTAATTTATTGTTGACTTAGCTACATAAAAAGCTGTTTCTTTAATTTATTGTTGACTTAGCTACATAAAAAGCTGTTTCTTTAATTTATTGTTGACTTAGCTACATAAAAAGCTGTTTCTTTATTTTATTGTTGACTTAGCTACATAAAAAGCTGTTTCTTTAATTTATTGTTGACTTAGCTACATAAAAAGCTGTTTCTTTAATTTATTGTTGACTTAGCTACATAAAAAGCTGTTTCTTTAATTTATTGTTGACTTAGCTACATAAAAAAGCTGTTTCTTTATTTTATTGTTGACTTAGCTACATAAAAAGCTGTTTCTTTAATTTATTGTTGACTTAGCTACATAAAAAAGCTGTTTCTTTAATTTATTGACTTAGCTACATAAAAAAACTGTTTCTTTAATTTATTGTTGACTTAGCTACATAAAAAGCTGTTTCTTTAATTTATTGTTCACTTAGATACATAAAAAGCTGTTTCTTTAATTTATTGTTGACTTAGCTACATAAAAAAGCTGTTTCTTTAATTTATTGACTTAGCTACATAAAAAAGCTGTTTCTTTAATTTATTGTTGACTTAGCTACATAAAAAAGATGTTTCTTTAATTTATTGACTTAGCTACATAAAAAAGCTGTTTCTTTAATTTATTGACTTAGCTACATAAAAAAGCGGTTTCTTTAATTTAATGTTGACTTAGCTACATAAAAAAGCTGTTTCTTTCATTTATTGTTGACTTAGCTACATAAAAAAGCTGTTTAACGTTCTGTCTTGAACAAAAATGAATGTAATGTTTGCCTCCACTTGTTTCAGTGTGAGAAGTGGTAAGGTGCGAGTTCTTTCTTTCAAAATTGGAATCATTCTACTGTGCCAGGCTCAACTGGAGGATAAGTATAGATGTAAGTCATGTCTATAAATAAATATTAGCTATTTTTTTTCTGCACACATGTCTCATGTGTTCTATGCTAAATATCCAAATTTAGTTTATGTAAACTAAACTAATAGACCTTTTAAATTCTCCATGTAAAAATTTTCTGAGTACGCTTTAATGAAAAATTTTATTTATATAAATGGACCATTTTCCTCACAAATTGTAAAAATAATTTTTTTTTACAATATAACACCTCTACTATGGATAAGATAAAGATCATTGGCTTGGATACAACCATCACTTATTGTGAATTGATTACTTTTAATATGGTTGCTATACACTTTAAATTGTCATAGGTAGTTTTTATTAAATGAAATCTATGGTATTGATTTTTTTTTCCCATTCTCTTTGCTCTGTAATTAGGACCAGAGCAAAGGGGAATTTAGATATTATAAGAGTGGACTGATTAAATTTGGCCTCACATTTACTCTTGCTACAGATATATTTAGACTCATTGCTGACACAAATGCCTTTGCTGACCAGCGGAAATTAGGTCTGCTGTTACATGATTGCATGCAAATACCAAGACAGCTTGGTGAAATTGCATCTTTTGGTGGTAGCAACATTGAACCCAGTGTGCGAAGCTGTTTTGAAAAAGTGAGTCCCAAAACTTGTTACCCTCATTCATTAAATACAAATTTTCACTGATTTCAAAAGGACTTTTTCAAGAACTCTTCTTTTTTTTAATCTTTTTTTTTAATGTATTTAATATTCTTACCAATTATTATATAAATGAAAGGAGTAAACCTTAATTTTCTTTTAAATTGCATTTAAAGTTTACCATTTCTTTTCAAACATCACATCATTTCTACTCATGGGATCTAGCAACTAAAAGCTTTACTATTAAAATTAAAAGAAAATTTTCACTTGATTTACTTGTTTAATACAGGCGAATGGAAGGCCTGAGATTGAAGCTACACATTTCCTAGAATGGCTGAAGTTAGAGCCACAGTCACTGGTATGGCTTCCAGTACTCCATCGCCTTGCTGCTGCTGAGACGGCTAAACATCAGGCTAAGTGCAACGTCTGCAAGGAATTCCCCATTGTTGGCTTTAGGTGAGTACATTCATTAAGAGCAATTAATTTTTGCAATCTTTAATTCGTGAATGGATAAAGTGGGCGTGTGTGTGTGTAAGAGAGAAAGGCTATGAGTTGTTTTGTTTTTTTAATTTACAGAATGGGTCATTTTGAAAAGAAGGTTGAGAAAAAACTTGATTGAGGAGAAATGGGGCTATTAGAATGATGATAATGAACTGGAAAATTCTTTAAAACAAATTTGTTAGTATTGCTTGACATAATGTTTGGCATACAGAAATTGAAAAGGAATTAATGTAATTCAAATGTAAAAATAGCTTGTTTTGAAACTCATGAAGAGTTTTTAAAAATTATTTTCTTGTTATGCTTGTTTCCAGGTATCGATGTTTGAAGTGTTTCAACTTTGATGTGTGTCAAAATTGTTTCTTTTCTGGCCGAACAGCCAAAAGTCATAAGCTCACCCACCCCATGCAGGAATACTGTACCACAGTATGTAGACTAATTAAGATAATATACATATTATGTTCAAATGTTCAATGTCATGTAAAAATTGAAGCCTCAGAGTTTATCAAAATTGATTTTAGTGTTTAAAGTAGATGAGGTTTCAGTGTTGGCTTCAATGCCTTTATTTAAATGTAAAGATGTTCATTCAAAGCAAGTAGAATATTCCTTTTATGTTAATATGAAAAATTATCCCTTTTGCATCATATCAGTTTCATTGACTTAAATTGTTGGAGGAGCGGAGGGGGAGGGAAGTTAGTCTCCTTTTACTGAAATTATCTTGTTGCTCACCCACAGACCACCTCAGGGGAAGACGTACGAGATTTCTCCAAAGTGTTTAAGAATAAATTTAAATCTAAGCGACATTTTAAGAAGCATCCACGCAGAGGCTATCTCCCAGTAGACTCTCACTTAGAAGGAGATACTTTAGAAAGGTATGCAGAGTTATATCCTTTTAGATTGATGTTAGTTATAATCACTAAGCATGTCATACTCATAAGAAACAAATGCTTCCTTACTGGTGCATAAACCATTTCTAAAATTTCATCATTAGCTGTAAAGAATTCACTGTTTAAGTTCACCTATTTGGTTTCTGAATTTTTACGTCTATATTATTTGGAATGGTTGAGATATGTTTCCCACCTGTTATTTGTGATATAATTTTAAGAAATGTAATTTTGATTGCCATGTGTAAAGGGCAGAAGTATGCATATTCTAACAGAAGTATGCATATTCTCACAGAAGTATGCATATTCTTATTTTAATAACTTTTAAACCTTCTTAGCGCTGCAAAAATTTATTTTTAGATATTTCATTTGTCTTCATTTCAATAAAATTAACTTGTGAAATGGCCATCCAGCTTATTTACTTGTTCATTCTGCCCACAGTCCCAATCCCTCTCCACAACATAGCATATCTCAGGACATGCATTCCCGGCTTGAGATGATGTCTAGTCGGTGAGTTTTAGTAAAATAAAAACAACTAGAAACCTATATTACTTCATTGTATTAACTCATTAGCTCCTGAAGGGCTACTTCCGAATCTATTTCATATTCCGGACAAAAGGGAAGCAACTTCGTTAAGCTTTTGATTCCATTAGAGAAATGCTTTTATTTTCTAAAGATATTCATTTATCTTAAAAAATAAAATGTTTAATGCATCAAGAAATGAATTAAGTTTAATTATAATATAACATGCACTGCGAAATAATGAGGATTGAAGTCTGATAAAGCGATTTTCGGCACCTCGGGTGAATACATACGCCATATAGACGCGTCTAACTAATTCACACATGGATCGAAAGTGAAAGAAGATAAAAACATCCGGTGATGTTTATTAAAATCTCGTAGAATCACGCATTAGCCGGAAGTCTCGAGGAAAGCGAGATTTCGTGCTATTTTTAACTAAAAATACAATAGTGCGTCGCTAGGCGAACAGACGCATTTGGGCGCATCCGTACGGACCCCTATAAGGACGCATTTAGTCGCATCAGGAGCTAATGAGTTAATGCCCTTAAAATATTTTTATACACATTTCTTGCCTTCATGAATGAAAATTTTTAAAGTTTACCCTAACAATTTTGCTTACAAACATCTAGACATTTTTAATTATTAAGCAAATCTTGGTGGGAAAATATTGTGCATTTTTAAAACAGAACCCAAATATTTTTTTTTAAAGATTTTTCAGCAAAGATAAAAATAGTGTTACATTTTTTAAACCATGTTAAATTTAATCATAAAAGTTGTATAATTGAACTATACACAAGAAGCACATATTTATAAATATTTCAATTCATTAATTTTTATATCTTCCAAACAGCATTGCAGAGGTGGAGCAGAGGAAAGGTCCACCATCTGACATGTAAGTCCATGAAATTAGTCTTAAAAACTGTAGTTGACTCTATTGTGTTCCTTGATTTAAAAGTGTTGTAATTCACAATCTTGTCTGGATGATATATATTTTTCTTAATTTAAAGAAGCTGGGGGTAGGGTGGTATCACATTTAGTGAATACAGTCGAAACCGCTTATGTCGACGGCGTTGGGGTATGAAAAATGGCGTCGACATAACCGATGATCGAGATAAAGGAAAATCAATATGGCGGCAAAATATTAACATGTGCTTGAAATTTCTTTATGTACATGATTAATTAGTTAGCGTTAATTAGTGATGGGATGATTTATCGGAATCGTATCGGAACCCTAATATTTCTTCACTCTTTCCTAAGTCTAAGGTTGTAATGACCGTTCGTTTTTAAGGACCGTTTAAAATTTAAATATAACCATGGTTCCCACTCGCCACTCAGGAAAACGGGAAAAAGTTGGGAATTCTTAAAAATAAATTCTCGGCCTTGAAAGTCGGGAAAAGTTATGACTAATCGGGAATCCCTGATACGATATTTATCCCTGATATATATTTATGCCGAAGTAAAGGACTTTGATTACGTTTCTGTCATGTTTGATTCCATTTATTTAATGAAAAATAAGTTACCAGTTTATAATTGTCTGCGCATGCGCTAAAAGGTCAAAGTTTACGCTTCGCCGTGTCGCTTTTGCCATCGTATCAGGGATTTTAAAATACAAATAAACAAATCAATATGGTTATTTTAAGTTTAATGCTTTTGATGTATATATATTTATGCCGTAGTAAAGGACTTTGATTACGTCTCTGTCATGTTTCGATTCCATTTATTTAATGAAAAATAAGTTACCAGTTTATAATTGTCTGCGCATGCGCTAAAAGGTCAAAGTTTACGCTTCGCCGTGTCGCTTTTGCCATCGTATCAGGGATTTTAAAATACAAATAAACAAATCAATATGGTTATTTTAAGTTTAATGCTTTTGATGTATATATATTTATGCCGTAGTAAAGGACTTTGATTACGTCTCTGTCATGTTTCGATTCCATTTATTTAATGAAAAATAAGTTACCAGTTTATAATTGTCTGCGCATGCGCTAAAAGGTCAAAGTTTACGCTTCGCCGTGTCGCTTTTGCCATCGTATCAGGGATTTTAAAATACAAATAAACAAATCAATATGGTTATTTTAAGTTTAATGCTTTTGATGTATATATATTTATGCCGTAGTAAAGGACTTTGATTACGTCTCTGTCATGTTTCGATTCCATTTATTTAATGAAAAATAAGTTACCAGTTTATAATTGTCTGCGCATGCGCTAAAAGGTCAAAGTTTACGCTTCGCCGTGTCGCTTTTGCCATCGTATCAGGGATTTTAAAATACAAATAAACAAATCAATATGGTTATTTTAAGTTTAATGCTTTTGATGTATATATATTTATGCCGTAGTAAAGGACTTTGATTACGTCTCTGTCATGTTTCGATTCCATTTATTTAATGAAAAATAAGTTACCAGTTTATAATTGTCTGCGCATGCGCTAAAAGGTCAAAGTTTACGCTTCGCCGTGTCGCTTTTGCCATCGTATCAGGGATTTTAAAATACAAATAAACAAATCAATATGGTTATTTTAAGTTTAATGCTTTTGACGTGCAGGATATCTGTTAATTAACTATCAGAACGTTCTCGAATTTCCTCAGTCAATCAAACTTTGTAATATAAATAAAACTATTGTGGCCTTGACCGTTGATCACAGCACGCTGTGGCGCGGCTGTGGACTGTGTGTACTGTGTGTGTGTTAATCAGTTTCATCGTCACGCGCGTGTTAGTGTCACAGTCACTTATCTTACTGGTAACAAAGCAACAACAACAAACTTTTAAAAGAATAATAATTTATTAATTTTTTTATTTAATTATATAAAAACCACCGTCGTTTCTCGATACAAACCTTTATTTTCAACCGACGAAAATCGAGTTAAGTTGCAAATTTGGCCCTCTTTTGTGCTCGAGATACTAGGTTTCGGCGACATAAAAGAATCGACATTACCGATGAGAAAATGCTAAGACAAAGAGAGAATTTGGCGGTTCCAATAAAAAACGTCGACATAATAGGGTGGTCGATATAACCGAGCTCGAGATAAGTGGGTTCGACTGTAGTATACTTTTTGTCCGATCCCAAGTAAGAAAAGGATCCCTTCTAAAATTAGTCACTGATCATGTTTACAATCAGATGCATGTATTAACTGTTTAGATAAATTAATATCGATTTGTCTTGATGAACAAGGCAGCAAGGACTGAGTTGTGAATTACAAATGTATATTAAAGAATGCTCCAAATGCTCCAACCTTTACCTGTATTTTTGCACCTTGTTACCTGATTGGCCTTGCCCTTATTTATTGACATGCTTGCATTTTTATGTTGATGTGTTTGTAAACACTTGTATTGTGATTTTATTATGCCAGTTACTGCTAGGATAAATAGATAAAGTAAATTTTATGCATGACTGCATAATTGCCCTGGGCACTATATTTATCTCTCACATAAAAGTACACATTATTCTGTCTAAAACATATCCACCTATTCATAGCCCACAAAACTTTTTTTTTGTACATATCTCCACTGGATTGTTCTAGCTACATTGCAATGAGGCCTCAAACAGTTCACTTTGTTCTCCTTTTTGTTGGATTTTAAAATAAAATTTAAATATTTAAACTAAAAAGCTTTCAATGAAGCTGAAATAATCCAGTTACAGAACCAACTCCTATGTACATTTAACTGTTTTAATGGATCAATATATCATTGTAAATTGTAACAGCCACATGAAACTAGTCTCAAAATAATTTCCATTATGAAAATTATTACCTTAAGAATTTTACAAGAAGATTGTTTTGCGATGATAGAGTAAAAAGCTCAAACTTTTAAATTAAATGCATTAATGAGTACAAGATGTAGCTGATTCATTGGTCAAATTTTAATATTGGAGAGAAAAAAAAACAACATATTGTTTGTTTTTATGTTGCTGTGAAAACATTTCAGACAAGATGATGAGCACAAATTGATAGCTGAAGCATCAAAAACTTTGAATAAGTCCAGGTACATTTGGGATGGGATACATTCTCCTTTTCAGCTAATAATTGAGTTGTCTACCCTTCCATATTGTTGGCTAACCCCTGAGTCTTGTCATACTTATGTTGTTGTCCTAAATATTTACTATGAATTAAGTTCTCCATCTCCATTTTTAACACTTTCAATTTTTAATTTATTTTTATATGTAACATGTTTCTTGGATGTTTAAAGATTCACTAATTCGAAATACATATATATTTGAGTAGCGTATTTTCATTTACATATTCATGTTATTTATTTATCTTCTACAAATTTCCTGCAGAAATGATGAAAGTAAACCAAATATGGATCAAACAAACCTTAAAACTGATCAAGTAAAACAAAAACCAGAAAAAACAATTACAGTAAATATAACCAGGTAGTTACAGCTTACTATCTACTACCAGACAAACTTGAATTTAATCAAAAGGCTTTACCAGAAAATGTATTAATTGTTAACTTGATAGGGCTGCCTTAATCTTGAAATATAAACTCTCTTTAGATTAATATATCTAGGCCTAACTGTTTACTTCTTCCTCTTGTTTTAAAAGAAAGCATTAAAAGTTCAGTTAGTGCATGTTTGCTCCTCATCTTTTCAGCAATACAGATGAACATAATCTGATTAAAAAGCACTCAGCGACCCTTGTTAAGTCAAGGTACAGCTCACTTCAGTTCGATTATTTTTCAATTATTTTTCATTTGGTAGCTTAGTTTTCAGTTTCATTCGAGTGCACACCAGCATTATTTTCTCAGCAAACATTTCAATCTTGAAATCAAAATCACACTGTTTTTTTTTCTTAAATTAATAAATTGGTATATTAAAACGTAATTAAATTTTTCTTTACTATATTAAAATTCAAAAGCATTTATTACTTTCAGGCATGTCAATGTTATATGATAAGAAAAATGACTAATTCTTTGATTCCATTAAAAAAAATTTGTTCTTTAGATATTATTATTACCTTTCTTTCTTACCTTTAATAATAAGAAGAAAGAATTGCATGTGGGACATGTATCGCTCACTTTCACATGAAATCTTTGTTCACTCAATTACGCATGTTTCATCCACCTTTGCAGTGTGACAGATGAGCACGCAATGATACGTTCACATTCAGCAACTATCATTAAATCTAAGTACATTATAAAAAGGTTTATATCTTTGCTCTGTTTTATATATTTCTTTTTTTAATTTTTAGTTGATATCTAATTTTTCTTTTAAATTTCTTTAACACTAATTACTATACTAGGTGAAAAGTTTATTTATCGTATTATATATTTTTAGACATTTCATGAAATAGAATTTTATATATATTATTATTTTTTTAAAAACAAGAGCATTTATGAATAATAGATGAACAGCTTAATTACATGTTTCTATTTTATCATTATAAATATATTTATTATATCTGAAATAATATAAATAGGTAAATTATTTTAAATATTCTTGCATATGTTTAGACGTTGATTTTTCTTGCAAAATGGATTTATAAACTTATTTAATCAAAGCTTTTTTTGTTAACATCATTGGGTGACTGCTTTTAAATTTTTTGAAATTATTATTTAATTTTATTTCTACTCTCTCAAATAATTTGCTTGCAATGTTGCATACTCTAGCATACAAAATATTGCATAAACTTTACATAGTAAATTTAAAATATTCATTTCTAATAGATAACTAATTATTATTTTACAACAAATTCATTTAACATTAGATGTGAGTAGGCCTATCTTACAAATTTAGGTGGGCCTATAAGATATTCAACATGTGTGTTTCTTAAATGTGTTAGCACTTTCATAAATTGGATTTTTCCTCTTACTTTATGATTAGTTGTTTTTTAACCAAAATTCTAACATCAATTAAAGTTATCTTCTTTCTGAGCAAATTCAAATCAATTCATTCTAATTACACTGTATTCTAATTTTTTTGGAAGTATGTGATCAAATAATTAATTTATTTTTGTTTAGTTTAAGATGGTAGATGCTTTTTACTCAAGAGTCCTAACTCATCCTCTAATCCACAGCATTCATAGCTCAAAATTAATTTCACTATTGTTGCAATTTAAAACCCTATATACATATATATAATAAATATATAGTCTCATTCATGTGGATGTTTTATGTTTGCTCCAAGCTTTTCCTCCCAGTTTCAAAGTTTCACCATTTGAAAATGTTTCATTTTTCCTGCATTTTTTTTAAAGAGAGGATGAGCATCATTTAATTGCCCAGTATTGCTCCAGCCTCAACGGTGACCCATCTTCCCATGCTGTGAGTACTAGATATTATTTAAAATCTATGTTAACTTTTTTTTAAAACAGAAATCTGATCCTTATTTCTAAAGATTAACTGACAGATAAATGGAAGAAAATCTCTGTTTTTTTTGACAGTTGAAAAGTCCAATGCAAATTATGATGGCTGTTGATGCAGACCAGAGACAGGAACTTGAGTCCATGATCAGAGATTTGGAAGAAGAGAACAAGTAAGAAATATTCAAACATTTAACTAATTGGAAGAATCATAATTTGTTAATAGCCTCATCTTGCAGAATTACTATTTTATAAAAGAAATGTAATGATAGGGCTTTGGAAAAAAAACTCAATTCTTTGTTAATACATGTACCTATTTCAAAAAAATCTTTAAAAAACCAATGCTTAGAATCACAGTCCTATATGATAGAATACGTAAATACATATTTTTAAACTATTCTTTTATTGATAAAAAATGACTTTAATATTAATCAGTTAAATCCAAATTTTATTTTTATTATAATTCAAATATTTGATTTCAGAGAAAAAAAATAAAAGTTTTAACTAAGAAAACATCAAATTTATTGATTATCAAATAATTTTTACTACTCAAATTCGCAGAACATTACAAGCAGAATATGACCGTCTTCGTCAAGCCTCACAGCAGCGAAGTGATAGCTCACCAAGACTGTTTGGAGATGAACTTGACTCCAATGGTGGCAACAGAGATGATGAAATGATTGCTGAGGCCAAACTATTGCGGCATCACAAGGGACGCTTGGAGGCGAGGATGAGAGTCTTGGAGGACCACAACCAGCAACTCGAGGCTCAATTAGGACGACTTAGGCAACTTTTAGACCAGGTCGGTTAAAAGTTTACCCACTAGCAACTTTCAGGTGTCGCTATAAAATATTGAAGTCTAAATTTTTTTAAAAGGCTACAAATGTATCGGCAAGAAGCCATTTTTTACCGATGAAACAGAAACAAGAAATTTAAGGCTTAAGGTTTTCTGAAAGTAATTCAATTTAAACAAGAGCAAATATGAAAATATATTTATTTGAAATATTGGATCAAATATCTTTTAAGTGGTTTATTTTAAGAAGACTTAGTGAGTGACCTAATGTTATTTTAAAGCATTGAGAAGTTAAAAATTCATATGAAAATTATATTCAGTTCTCAATTCTAGTAGAACCATTACAATAACCTTTAAATTTTGAAAGCATAAACACACTTGGTTTGAGATCAACAAGACGAAGCTCTTACATTTCTTGTAACACTTTAACTTACACCAGGTAACTAATTGCTTTATTTAACTGAAACAGCCTCCAGGGGATCGTAGTTTTCTTTCCATTGACTCATCATCTCGGACAACTCCTATGACCACCCCATCATCATCGGTGAGCTCACTTCACACCGGTCAGCCACGTTACCGCCTTGCACCTCAAATGGAATCAACCCCTCACTCAAATGGTCATTCAGGTATCTAAGATATGCTAAAATAAAAAAAGTATTTAAAGATGAATATTTAATCAAATTGTAATTCAAATCATAAGAAATTTTAATCTATTTGAATTGAATTTTGTTAATTGAATTTTTATTGTCACAATTTTTAGCATTTATTTTTTTCTTTGTTGTTAATGTTTGAATTGCTTGATTTTTTTATGTAACTTTCTTTTAGCACCATTAATTTTGTATCATTGGGTAAATAGTTCTGTTTATAATTTATATCATGTCAACTAGTTTGTGTCATTATTACAACAATTCTTCTAAAGTTGACAAAAGTCTTAGCTGATTTACTACAGATTATTGGAAAAAATATTTTTGAATTTTCTATTTATTATACACCTGTTAGGCTTGAGTGATGAACCTGACCTTAGTGGTATTACTGCTGAAATGAACAGTCCGCCCCACTACAGTGCTATTAAAGCCCGAGGTTAGTATTAGAAGCGATGTCAAGAAACAGTTTCACACATTAATGTATTTTGTTTACAAGCCTTTTAACTATTTGTTACACACTTCTAAAGGCTGTCCATGCGATGCCTTTAGTGCAAATGCAACAATGATGTGAGATCAATCAAGTAAATTAATCTAATAATGTTGTCAGTAATGTTAACCTTTTTTATTATTGTTTTTTCTTTTCTCCTAAAATTATAAGTCATATTTTAAGTCTTTGATCAATTGGGAATGGAAGGAAGTATGATCAAACTTCTGACTAACCTACTTTTTGCTGTAATCCTCTCAACTGCCAAAATTGAGAATTATAAAACCATTTTTTATCAATAATTTTCATGAGGGCTGGAAAACAGATAGAAGCATTCAGATTTCTCTGTGAAGAAGACCAATTATTCTCTATGTATTGCAATAAACATTATGGTGGCACAAGAACTTACTTGTTTGCTCTGGGCATGAAGAAAGATTATGAAGCACAATGCAGATTATGACAGTAACAGAATAATAAAGAAAATTAACTACAAATTACTCTCCTCAAAATGTTATGAATTTTTTTCTCGTATGGTTAAATTTACTTTTCTTATTTGTACCATTTCAGGTGGCACTAATGTTGGTGACCTTTTCCACATAGCGGGAGAAGTAGGTCAAGCTGTGGGTTCCCTGGTCACTGTCATGACGGACGAGAAAGCAGCTGCAGTTAACGGCAGTGACAACGAAGGCATTAAGCACACAGAGAGGCTTTAAACTCCTGTGTGCTTGCAATTTTTCTAGGGCTTTTGAGTTTTTAATAAATTCCACACATTCATTCTGTGTAACGATGTACATGTTTTGAGCATTAATCAGTTTTACAGAAGTGTCCAAATGTAATGATTCTGTAGTTGCTAGAGGAAAAAAACAATTATTTCCTAGACATCTGTGTTACAAAGCATAAAGTCCAAGTCAATGCAGATGTTTAAAATATATATATTTTATATGAAATCAAATATGTACTTGGTATATTCTATTTTACACTATATTTTTGCAAATGCTTAAATATCAGGTTGTACAATTTTTCTGTCCTATTAAAGTTCCAGGAACTCCATGTAGAGTTCTGTTGTATGTGTTCTAACTTAAGATTTGACACATATTTACCAGTTACTTTATCCACCATAATACAAAATTTCATACTACATTCAAGAAAGTAGAGTTGAATTTTTGCCAGTTTTTTTTACACTTCTAGAGTATGTTCAGATTTCTCAGTTTCTGTACATCTTTTTGTAGAACTTTATTTTAATGTCATATAAATAAAGACATTGTTTACACTCCGCCAATCTTGTTTGTTTCCTCTGATAATTTTTTTTCTTGTTAAGACAGATCTTTCAGTACAGCTGTGAAAGTTAAGCAATAAATTCAATAAGAAATATGAAAAGTTATGTTGTATATGTCATGTGTTCAAAATGTATTACAGGATTAAAGTCATGTATGAAGGGTCCAGCCTGTGGATTATTACATTTTCTTTCAAATAAATTCAACTACAGCACTGGCTTTGGGTTCCCTATATTCAATATGTTCCCTATATTCAATATGTTCCCTATATACAGTTATCAACATTTTATCATAACACTGATCAATATCTTGACTACATCATTATATGGAAAAGTTTATCGTGTTATATTTGCCTTTAACATGATATATTTTATGTATATATGAATGGCTAAGGATAAACTAATATTTTTGTTTCTCATTTTTTTTAACTAGGGATATAGCAGAATGTTGTGTGAATGATTTGTCACTGAGTCACTTTTGTGGCCATTAAAATTTAAAAGTGCCTATTTTCATTTTAAAATAAAACGAATCATAATTCAGTTTTAAGATTTTAATTATAAAATACTTCAGGATACATTTTTTCTTAACTATTGAAAGCTTTGGCAATTATTTTCAGATAACTCAAAAATTGGTACCAGTATTTTAATTGAAAATTGTATCCAACAATTAACTTTTTTAATTTAAAACTGTTTTTTTTTAAATTCATAAACACCATTATAGCCATGTCGTCCATGTTGTTTATAATTTTATATAGCAACATAAGGCAGCACAAAACTATGATAATAGCAACTGCCACATAAGTAATATAATGGTCTTTATATGTTATAACTCAATGAACAGTACCTTTAAGAAATACATTGGTAGGATGACATACACATATAGTACAAGTTTTATAGTCATTTCAATTGTATTTTTAATTAACATTTCTTTATGTTCATTTCTTAGCAGGCACCAAAGGATGAGTATGAAATTATTATTCATAAAGTTTGTCATGCTATTATTATTATAATATAATGGTGTTTTTGTGACTTCAACAGATAACTCCATTAAGTGATAATTTTAACTATTAGTAGAAAATGTTACCATTCTGACTGCCTTTTAAAAGTTTTGTGTAATTTAACTATTGTATTAAATGAATGAACATGAAAATATTCAATTGGTTGGTTTTTTATTGTTTTTTTTAAATTTAATAAAATTATTTAAGCAATATATTTTGAAAGTGGTATCCTAGATTTGGCTTAGTAATTAAAGGAAACTAATATTCATATTGAGTACAGTGGTCAAGAGACATCTGCACTCGGTTGGCAAACCAAGAGTGGTCAGTACAAGACTCTGTGAAATTAGCATGGTCTGTTCATTCTAATGAAGATTGTAGGACGCAATAATCTTTTGTATAGCAAGAGCATCTGTAACTATGGCGGATTAAAGGGGGGGCTGAATGGGCTAAAGCCAGGGGCCCCCGATGATTTAGGGGCCCCCAAATTTAGTATATTTTATAATAAAGGTGGACAAATTTTTGCATGAATCCGTAAAATATCATAAATTAAATAAAATCGTATCTATTAATCTAATCGCTATTCGGACCCGATAGCCTTGGTAATCGAAAAACTTAAATTTGATACGCTTAATAAGAGAAAATACTAATAAATACTATTTATATCTTTTAAATTTACCAATTTGTCAGGATCTGCTGGTCTTATGGCAATGTGTTGGCTTGTAGCGCAAGCGATGCCGGGTTCCATTCCTAGCGGTGGAATATATTTATTTTTTCATTTGTATTTTTTTAAACATTATCTTTTTACTCTAAATTCTAGGATACCAGCAAACAGTTATTTCTTCGTGTTCGGTTTTTTTATGAATCCAATCCCGTAGTACAGACAAATTATGAGCAAGGAACCAATGGACTATTTAGTAACAAGTAACAGTCTTATATTAGCTGCTACCAATCATTTTATTTAAGGAGACGCTGGCTTGATAGGGCCCCAGTTTGAATTGCAGCCAGGGGCCCTGTGCAGTCTTAATCCGCCACTGGTCTGTAATGTTCTTTTAAAATAACAGTCTTGATTATGTATGTGTCTTTGTGAAGCCCAACCCTTGGTTATTATTTAACTATAACTATAAAAGTCTCATTTAGGTTTGTTGAGTGGAAATGTCTCATAAATCCCAAACACAAAACAAAAATAACTTGAGAAAATAAAATCAATGATACAAACAATCACTAGAATGGATAGACATATTGCAGCCGTCCCAATGAAATTAAAACTTAGTGTTACATTAATTTGATTGTTTATAATAACCCTGTCATGCTGCTACAACATTTAAAATCTAAAAAAATTGAAGTCCTATAGCTCCAATGTAAAAATTTGAACACTGATAACTTGATCATAATAGATTGTAAGATAAAGTGCACATCTTGCTTTACCTAGTCTTGCAGTTTTGTGTCTAATACAGTCAAAAAATTGAGTCTCCCAAGGAGACTTTGTTTTAAAATTAAGTCTCTCTCTTTAAAAATATTATTTTAATTATGTTAAATTATGAATGATGGTTTTATTAAGGTTTATGTCTTACAATATAGGCTGTAATTGTGCTGAATGCATTTGCGTATCATTATTTATTATTGGAAATTCAACAATCAAGTTAAGCCAGCGGCATAACATGGTGAGGACAAAAGGAGTGCTTGCCCCTAAGCCTAAGAGACACATTTATAAGGGTGGCTAATTGCTCAGCCTTAATTTAAATAAAAACAACCCGTAAAAAACCAAGTTTTTGACTATAAATCCTGACGTAACTAAAAGAATGTTCATTATAACACGCAGCGCAAGACCATCCAAAAAAACAAAATTGCAGTTGTGTCGTAAAACGTGTTTAATATAATGCGCACCGATCAGGAATAGGTTTATAAAAAGTGTTGTCAGTAAAATACGCACCTTATTGCGCGACAGAAAGATTGTTCAATATAATACGCACCGCGACGCTCTATCTCAAAAAATACATAGGAATAAATAAAATAATCTAAAAAATCAATAATTTAATTACGGTACATGCGATCGATCTGAAATTTTGATACATTGTTTTTATCATCGGTACGAAACTGCCTGCAAAATTTCAGCTCGCTATCTTGCGAGCAAGTGGGTTAAAAATCGATCAAAAGTTTTGGCGACTAGGTCGGTCGGCCGCAGACACCACGAGTTAATATAAAGGATTTAAAAATTACAAACAACTTTGATCACTTTGAAATACAAAGATGCTGAAAATACGAGAACGTGACACCGATGTATTGTTACATGTAATTCACTCTTTAATTTTGTCAGTAACTCCTGTGGTATGAACTTTGAATAAATTTGCAATTTCGAATAGTGCAACAAGATTGTGAAAGTTTTCAATAAAGGAACACAAACATCACCGAGTACTTTACACAATAAGGAAAAATAAAAAAGCAAACGCGAGAATGGTTTCAGCATACGATAACTTATGGAGAAAAAATACGACGTAAGATTCATTACAGGAGAATATTCGAAACTGACAAGAGTAACACCATTAGTTAATAACATTAAACGTTGAAACACTGGAGCAGGGGTCGGGAAACCATGGCTCGCGAGCCATATGTGGCTCTATTGATGGCTGCATCTGGCTCTCAGACAAATGTTCGTTTATTTTTTTTAAAAAAGTTTATTCAGACTCATTTGATCTACATATTAATTGCGTATTCAGAGTCTTAATTATTGTACATATACTTTTGAATTTACACAAAATGCACACATTTACTTGAATTTTTAGTTTTAAACGTAATGTACGGCTCTCAGGGGCCGTCCATAAATTACGTCACGCTCCAGAGGGTGGGAGGGGGTGTAAGAAAGTGTGACAGAGGGGAGGGGGGTCCGGCGATGTGTGACGTCACGCTGTTTTATATTAAATTATAACTATTTTGTTAATAAAAACCACAATTTTTGTTTGAAAATGTGACGTACTTTAGGGGGGGGGTCCTAGATTTGTGACAGTTCGTGACAGGGAGAGGGGGGGGTAAAAATGGTCAAAAATAAGAGTGATGTACTTTATGGACGGCCCCTCACAGAAATTTCTTTTTCCAAATATGTGGTGTTTATGGCTCTCTCAGACAAAAAGTTTCCCGACCCCTGCACTAGAGTATAGAAGAACAAAGAGCAAGGTAGTAATAATACTAACTATAACTTAGAAATGCAACAGAAAGATAATCTAATACAGCCCTGTCTTATCTATTACAGAAGATTATTGAGTCCACAGACAACGTCTGGGCTGTTGGCAAGTGACGCAGCGTTCACAGGCAACGGCTATGAGGGTCCACACTATTCCCCTGAGGGTCCACACTATTCCCCTGAGGGTCCACACTATTCCCCTGAGGGTCCACACTATTCCACTGAGGGTCCACACTATTCCCCTGAGGGTCCACACTATTCCCCTGAGGGTCCACACTATTCCCCTGAGGGTCCACACTATTCCCCTGAGGGTCCACACTATTCCCCTGAGGGTCCACACTATTCCACTGAGGGTCCACACTATTCCCTTGAGGGTCCACACTGTTCCCCTGAGGGTCCACACTGTTCCCCTGAGGGTCCACACTGTTCCCCAGCCGCCCTTGTTTCCCCAACTAGTGTCAGGTACCCATTCAAAGCTGGGTTGACTCAGGGACACCCTTGGACCCAGGATCCAATCCCTGCCTTCACGGAGATTCGAACCCGTGACCATCGGTACGCCAGCCGAGCGCGCATGCCACTCTACCAGATGTAATAAGAATAGAATACTAAAATTCTAACTTACCTTGGTGAAGTACTAAAAAAAATCAACTTCTGTATGGGCCCCATCCACCAAAGAATGCATTGATAAACAAGAACAAATTTATTTTTTAAAAAGAGCTGCCATATTCATTACTGGGGGAATATTCAAAACTGACAAGCTTAACACCATTAGTTAAATCATTAAACCTTGAAACACTAGAGGATAGAGGAGCGAGGAGCAAAGTAGTACCTTAATACATAAGGCAATTAATTCTAACTTAGAAATACAACACAAAGATAATCTACTTTTCTTATTCCGTATGCAAGAACAAATACAAACAAATTATCGTTCTTTCCGTCAGGAATTCGGACGTGGAATGGATTGCCCGAGGAAACCAGGAAAACAAACATTCTATCAACATTTAAAACTCTAATAAAAATTCAAGACCTGATATATACCTATGATACGCGATGGACGCAATAATCTTCTCACTACGTACAATGGCCTGTAATTTACGAAATTTATAATTGAAAGTGACCAGGAACTGTCTTCTGAACTGGTAAATTCTAGAAAGTAAGCAAGCTTCTCAGTTTTTGAATACATTGAATTTGTGCATCTTGACCTTGACCTTAGTCAGAAATGACACCAACAACCCATGCCATTATATTTCCAACTCACGGCATTAACACACAAAACCTCAGCCTTTATATCCCCATATTTTTTTAAAATAACATTTAAAAAACTGCCTTTGTACACAAGTGAAACATAACACAATGTTGCACTTTATTTGGGTGAATAATTTTTTAAAAAAATAATTAAGCAATATCAAGTAAATATGAAATTTAAATTTTTACAAATCACGCCCCTGAGATGGTGTCGAAACGGCGTGGTCCTTAACCTCTTCACTCTTCTCTAGCTACGACACTGCCATAAACAATATTAAGTAAACACTTGTGGTTATTAAATTAAAAATTGTGCTTTATTCTTGCGTTTTCTGTTATCTTCTTGTATTGTATTGAATGTGCGATTGGGGTGGGGGGGGGGTATTTTGAGCGAGACCGTATTTTACATCTAAGGGAGAATTTATTTTATTATCTGGAGGACAAAAATTTCTGCCCCGGAGAAATTTTCTTTGAATAAATACTCCAGGTGGAAGACTGTACGGGGGAGTATTTATTTTGCAGCACCATCCCTGTCCTTATCCCTCCCCCAGCCCCCCCCCGGTACGCCACCTTCACATTCCTTGGACGTGCCCCATCCCCCCAAATATATTTTAAACTCTAAATTTACATCACAGTTGTTGTTTTTTCCTTAAAACAAGTTGAAATATCATTCGCCATGCGCAGATATTGGGGGATTTTAACTTCCTCTATAACGCTATAGCCTAAGCTTTATTTAACTATGTTAGCTTGCCCGCCTCCCTCTTCATCGAATCATGTACTTCCAAACAAATATCATTTCAGTGGATTAATATTGTTCTTGTCGTGAATGTGTTCATTTCGGATCTTGATCTTCCCAAAGGTATTTTTATTACAGTCATTAAGTAAGTGCAGCTCACTGACGCATGGTGTGTTTAATTTAAGTATGCGGCCTGCCCTACGTGGCACTACTTTCTTGATATTTTATAAGACGGGTGGCATTTTATCTCAACTGACCTTAATTATTGTTATATTTATGTATTTATTTATTTGGTATGGAAGAGATATGGACTAGTGACACTAGTGAGTTGTCAACATTATCGTACTGCAACATTCTGAAGTCCACTCTTAATAGGAAAGAAATAAAGAAATGCTATTCTAAATGAACTAAATGAGAATGTGTGAGTATAGTGTCATTGATATCGATATATTTCTGAATTTAAGAACGGCTTACCTCCTTTAAAGAATTAACTCAAGTGGTCTCTTGGGTTACGAGTAGTGCCTTTATGTTTACAAATGCCTCGGGTTACGAATAATTCAGATTACAAACAACACTGCAAAATTTTTCGTCTCGGATAACGAACAATGCCTCGGGCTACGAATGAAGGCGAGAGGGGTAGAAGAGAGAGAGAGAGAGAGTGAGAGTGAGGGAGAGAGAGATAGACGAAACGATCGCGTACGGTAGTGCAGCCTAAATCGCTAATCGCTAGCCTAGGAGCAATAGCTTTGCAATTCCAGTGCACTGCTTTCATTGGGCTTACTTAATACACGTACAAAGTATTAAAATATTTCTTAGACCAGTTAGAGAGCAATAAAAAAAAATTTAAGAGAGGTAGACTAAATCTTTACATTTAATTTAGTTGGTTGTATTCTTTTACTTTATTTTAGTACGCGGTTATAAAATCGCTTAGCGCTAGCATAGTTTTCCAAGCACGTTGCAACCTCGCTTTTATTGGCCTTGCTACTAGTGCTATACAGCATTAATCGCTTTCTTAGGGGGAAAAAAACAAAACCAATTTCTTACGATCAGGAAGCAAAATTTTTCTGTATAGAAGGGAAATCTGTAATGTATACGATAAGATTATGTTCCCTGGACCTGGCTGGTTTAAACATGTCTAAATTATAATTATTTTTAAAAGATTTTTGAAAGTATTTTGTTTTACGGCGATTACTGAAACTTTTTATTTAAAAATTAGTTAAATTGTTACACTTATTCATTCTGTCGCTTAGGGGCCGTCCATTAAGTACGTCACGCTATTTTTGACGATTTTTAACTCCCCCCTCCCGCCTGTCACAAATCTCGGACCCCCCCCCCTTAAAGTACGTCAAACTTTCGAGCACAAATTTTGTACGCTCCAGAGGGGGGAGGGGATTAAGAAAGTGTGACAGGGGGAGGTGGGGTCCGGCCATGTGTGACGTCACGCTGTTTTATATTAAATTTTAATTATCTTGTTAATAAAAAAAACAAAATTTGTTTTGAGTAGTAACTTAACATAAAAATGGTAAATGTGAGCCTGACAGGTCGCCACAAAACAACGAACGTATCAGCAAAAAGCCTTCGTCAGCAATCAAACAAACAAAACTAATAGCAGAACAAAAATAAAATTTCTACAACCAGGAAGAGGAAGAAGAGAGTAAAACATAAGTTTATTAAGAATGAGGGAGGAGTGGGGGAGGCCATTTTTTTAAAAACATGTCAACATATGGGATGAATGTGTTGTTCTCACGTAGGGTCTTTACCCTTTTCATATGACTTTTATTGTCAAAGGGTAACAGCCCGAACAGTAAATTCAGGGTACTTCTAACTTATCCAAGACAGTAGCTTATTTCTGATTAATCCATGCGTCGCCCATAATACGGGAAAGTCAGTGTGAATGCAGATAAATTTGTTCCAATTCATAGTTGTTATGGCAATGTCAATGGGCAATATATATATATATATATATATATATATATATATATATATATATATATATATTATATATATATATATATATTATATATATATATATATATATATTATATATATATGTATATATATATATATATATATATATATATATATATATAATTCACCAAAGCGAGCATTTACACATAATAATGATGAATGACCCTCGCTGGAGTCGACCAATCAGTTTATCGTTTGGCAAACGGAGGTGGTGGAGAGAGGGGAAACAATCGTTCTTGCGTTCACTTGCGTTGTCCCTTCACAGAATAACATGTGATCTGTAGTGTAGGGGCTATCACGTCCGCATTACACGCGGAAGGCCCTTGGTTCAAGCACCAGCAAAAACATTTATTTTTATTTTTTAATAATGTGTGTTTGTGCCCGTTCTTTTCCCCCTTTTTTTTGAGAACATGGCTGACCCTACTTAGGGTCGGCCAATCACAGTTTATGGTTGGCAAGCTAGGGTGTTGAAGGGTGGTGGGCAGGTAGATAACCGCAGTGTGAATGTCTCGAGACTAACAATGCGTCGGTGGTTCCCTCCACCGACGTCCACTCGCGTTGACGGTGTTTTTGATTTCTTCGTGCTGTAGTTTGTGTCCGTCCCCCCCCCCTTTTCTTTGAATTATCCAGGAGCAACTCTGCGGCGTATGCTACGCCGCGGGGCAAATCTAGTTTTTAAATCCCTTATATTAACTTCGCGGCCGTCTCATCATCTCATCATCTCATGGGCTGGGCGGGCGGAAAAAAAAAGTCAAAAATGACCCACTTCCCGTGATTCGATCGAGCTGAAATTTGGCACACTGACCCGTCTGACCTAACAATGCATCGTATCAAAATTTCAGATCGATCGATCGTACCGTAATTAAATTAATGCATTTTTAGTTTATCCTTATATGAGGTATGTAATTTAAATTCACGGTTTGTTATGTTTTTTTGCCACGTGAAAGTTTGAGTTGACGCATTGAGGCGACCCAACGAAGCGACGGGGTGCTTTTGTTTACATTTTACGTGTCACTCTGAGCTCGGTCAAGCGAATCGGTGACCAGACTTTTCCCCTCTCCCCCTCCCACCCACCCCTCCCCCCTAGGGTTATGAAGCAAACTTGAGTTAAGACAGATTCAGTCTGTAAATGTTTGAAAATAATCAATACTGTTAGTTATGTCTCATATATAAGGGATTTATAGTCAAAAACTTTGTTTTTACGGGTTTGTTTTATTAATATTTTTAAATCCCTTATATTTATATTAACTTCGAAATCTTGTCGTCATCTCTGTCGCTCGCGGGCGGGCGGAGTAACAAAAGTAAAAAAATGACACACTTCTCGTGATACTATCGAGCTGAAAGTTTGCAAATATACTCGTGTCACCTACACAATGCATCGTATCAAAATTTCAGATCGATTGAATGTACCGTAATTAAATTAATGCATGTTTTAGTTTATCTCTCTATAACTATATCTAGCGGAATGCTTTTGTTTACATTCACGTGTCACGCTGAGTTCAGTCCAGCCGTCCGTGACCACACCTCCTCCCTCCCCCCGGCCCCGTTTTACAACAAAGGGGTCGTCCATAAAGTACGTCACGCTATTTTTTACAATTTTATACCCCCCCCCCTTCCCGCTGTCACAAATCTCGGACTCCTAAAGTACGTCACACTTTCGAACAAAATTTTTGTTTTTTATTAACAAAATAATTAAAAGTCAATATAAAACACCGTGACGTCACACATGGCCGGACCCCCCTCCACCTGTCACACTTTTTCTTACACCCCTCCCCCCCTCTGGAGCGTGACGTACTTTATGGACGGCCCAAAGGGGAGTTAAGTCAGTTTCAGTCTGCAAATGTGTGTCGCGTTTGAACACAATCAATAGTTTTAGTTATGTCTCATATAAGGGATTTATAGTCAAAAACTTTGTTTTTACAGGGTTGTTTAATTATTTTTCACTGAAGTCACATGTTTCCCCTACCTCACCCCTCCCACGAGGAAAAATAATCCCGTTTTTTAAATTTCAAACATCCGCCCATCCCACAATGCATTTCTATAATAACAATCACAAGAGGAAATGGTGGATCTGTCATGCATGTTGATGAAAATACCCAATTAGTCTTCGAACCAACTAAATAAGATAAACGTAACTTATGAGATGTTATCACGTAATTATTAACATAGAGTTCTTAGTTTCATATAATGTGAAAATAAAACATTATACGGTATATATTTTATCTACAAAAGCTGGCAAACGACTCAATGTGGGGTATTACTTGCGACTGCGACTTGTGTGGGCCTAGGCCTATACTGGCCTTGTTATTACTAGTGCGTAAACCTGAGCTAGGTTTAAAAAAAATATTTTTTTTTATAAAAGCTAATCCTAAGTAAGCCTGCCTTAGGCCTATTTATTAAATTCGACCTACTAATAGCCTAACTCGTTCTAAAAATTGAAAAATGCAAGTCAATACTAAAACCATAACTTAAACCATACTTAAGCGCTATGGCGGATTAAGCTGAACGGGCTAAAGCCAGGGGCCCCCGATGATTTAGGGCCCCCAAACTTAGCATATTTTATAATAAATGTGGACAAATGTATACATGAATTGCTGAAAATATGATAAATTAATAAAATCTCATCTATTAAAATGATCTCTTTTCCCACACGATAGTCTTAGCAGTAAAAAAAACTGATTTGATAGGCTCAATAACAGAAATTATTAAAGAATATTATAAATATATTTTAAATTGTGGTGCAAGCGGTGGCGATCCCCGGGTGGGGTGTGAAATTTTTTTTTCTTGTGTTTTTTAATTTTATAAATTGTCTTTTACACTCAATTTTAGGATACCGGCAAAAAGTTATTTCTTCGAATTCTGTTTTTTCATGAATAATCATTTTGGATGAATATTTACAAGTTACAGTCTTATATTAGTTGCTAGCAATCATTTTATCTAAAGGTACACTGGCTGGATAGGGCCCCAGTTTGAATTGCAGCCAGGGGCCCCGTGCAGTCTTAATCCGCCCCTGCTTAAACGGATCATTATCACAATGACTTGAATGACAATGACTTCAATGAGTATTACAATGGTAACAGTAACAGTGTGACGGTGACAAATCACAACCAACAGTAACAGTCTGTAATAGTAACAGCAATACAATAATAACAGTGATACAGTCTCAGTAGATTTGTTATAAAAATGTCACATTTGTGTCTTATGAAATTCAGAACTAAACTTAAAAGCCTCCTCAAAGCCAAAGTAGGGGACGCGGTGGTCGAGTGGCAGCTCGCTCGACTGGCGTACCGATGGTCACGGGTTCGAATCCATGTCAAGGCAAGGATTTGCTCCCGGGGCCTAGGGCGTCCCTGAGTCATCCAGCTCCGAATGGCCACCTAACACTAGTTAATGCGTGGAACCCACAAAGCCGTGGCCTGTGAATGCTGAATCACTTGCCAACAGATCATCTGTCATGGTCTGTGGATGCAATTAAATTATCTTCTGCATAGAAGGAGCGTCTGTATTGTTAAGATTCCAGGAAAACCAACACTTTATCAACATTTAAATCTCTAATAAAAATGCAGGACTAAACACAAACCATAGATAAGCGTAGGACGCAATAATCTTCTGTATAGAAGGAGTGTCTGTAAACAGATAAGATAAATATGAAGTATGAACATAAATAGGCACTTCGATACTCGTTCGCGCATCGTTCTGCGCATATGAAAAATATACGCAAATACTGTCATGGCGAAATTGACGCAACTCTTACGGTTTTATCGGTTTTTTGCGTTTTACATCACATTTATCCAAATAAAAGCGTGCTTTGTCATCGATGAAGTGTGCAACGGGAATTTTCGAGCACGACAGTATTCATTGTGAAGGGATTACTATTGTGTTATCAGCAGGAATTTAATTCTTTTGACAGTTGTGTAAGAACAATATAATTTTAAAAAATAACCTTTATGGCTAAAAGTTTTATATTAAAACCAAATTAGGTTATATATTTTCCAATCAGAATAACTTTATTTCATCAAAAATGGACTTGTCCCTAAAAAGTTTCAAAATCCCCTGTAATGTGGCAATTTTAATTTCCATTGAGTCATCGCCCCTTTAAAAATAAGAGGGGTTGTCGGAAATGGCTTAGGCTTAAGACTTATTAATTTTATCCCTCATACATAGTCATCCATATATATAATTAAATAATTAAATGAAAAGATTTAGTTAAAGTTATCACATGTACTATTTGAATATAATGAAAACACACAAAATAATAATACTAAAACGTTAATAAAACACTAAAAATTATTCAATTTCAAAATTAATTAGCCTATTACTATTAGTGACTATTAGTATTAGTAATAGTAATATTAGTATAATTAAACTAATACTAGTAATTACTTTAGTAATAGATACTACTAAACTAATAATACTATTACTACGTATGATATCAAAGTAAGTTTATTAAATTAATAGGCCACATTAAAATTAGATCCTGATACTGATACTCGTAGTTTTCTAGTATTTAATTTAATAGTAATAATAGTATTAGATATTTACTTACCATCATCTTTTTACAAAGATATTGTCAATAATCAATCAATAGAAATAAATCTCAATAATTGAAATTAAATAACATAAAGTATGGGTATAACAACAAGATATAATTTTAATATTCCATTGCAGAACTTGGAATTCCTTTAATCGCCAAATAGTCGACAAAGACAATGACAAAGCTTATGAATGACATACAGAGAAATTTGCATACAAGTTATTTACTCCGTAAATGACAGGGAAAATGTTCTTATCTTTTAATTTGATACTTAAATCTTCAAATATTTGTTAATTTCATTTTAATTTGAAATTTTAGTAATCAGACCTCGTCAGTGTGGTATATTTTAACAAAGAATTTTTAATAATTTGCATTAAATTCTATTTTAAAGTCAAATACTTACCCTTCAATCATTTAAATATAGTTATTGATTTAATTGTACCATCTATTCAATTAAAATACAATAGGCATGCAAATGTTTGAACTTATTTGTATTTTTGTTATAATTTTCAACTTCATTTTTTTTCAACCTGCCTTTAAATATATTTATTAAAAAATTCAAAATCTTGATTTACCTAAAACTTTTCTTATTCATTGTTTTGTATAATGGATTGTGAATGTTTCCTGAAAATTTGATACCCATATCTCTAAAATTAAAAAAGTTGTGAGGGAAAGAGTACAGAATTTTGAAATGTGGGTCACAAGTTTTGGAATAAATTATTTAGGTTATATAAGGGGCAAAAATAAATTGACAAAAAAATTCATTAACTCCACTTCTATCAAAGATAGAAAGACGAAACAGGTGTTGTTGAAAAGGTCTTAGCAAGCCCTTTAAAACGATATATTATTTAAGCCTATTGGACTTCATTTAAATTTTTTGTCAAAGTACCTAACATAAATGATTTTTTATTGTTTTACTCTAGAATCTAGACCTAGCCCAGATATTAAAAATTAACTTAATGAACAAAAAAACTCTCAGGTGTTAGCATCATTGCTGCTGTTCTAGAATTCATTGACAGACACCCTTGAAACTGAGTATTGGAAAACTTTCGATTTATAACAAATATGCATATTTGATGGAATATATTTACCAAGCATTTCTTTACCCTTTTTTGACATAAACTTTTAATATAACTATCTTCCCTGTCCTTCCTCTTCTTTCTGTCTCTCTGTTTATTCAAGAACCCCCCTGTCCCTTTTCTTCTTCTTATATTATGCTCTACTATGAGCATTTGGCTTATCAGTATATCATGCTGTAGGTATTTACATCATTATCAACTAAGTTTATTCATAGTCTAACTGAGAAAAATTGTCTCAATGTTTAAATATAAATATTTTAATATAAATTCTATACTACAGGCTATACTACTACTATATGTAGCGGACTGCTTTTGTTTACATTCACGTGTCACACTGAGTTCAGTCCAGCCATCAGTGACCACACCTCCTCCCTCCCGCGGCCCCGTTTTACAACAAAGGGTTCGTCCATAAAGTACGTCACACTTTCGAACAAAATTTTTGTTTTTTATTAACAAAATAATTAAAATTCAATATAAAACACCGTGACGTTACACATGGCCGGACACCCCTCCCCCTGTCACACTTTTTCTTACACCCCCCCCTCTGGAGCGTGACTTACTTTATGGACGGCACAAAGGGGAGTTAAGATCAAAATTTATTGCTTAGACAATAATCCTTGTGAAAGCACAAATAAATGGACCTATATATATATATATATATTAAGGTTGTTATGACCGCTAATTTGTTAGGACCAGTTAACCGTTCAAAAAAAGACCGACTAACCGTTGGTCCGTATTATTACTATGTTTTGTGAACCAACAAGAATAATTTTTTGGCCCAGCGTCGTCTGATTTGACATCCAAGCGCCTGATATGTACCGCTGGCGTCAAAAAAGCAAATTTAAAAAAAATGCATTAATTTTTTTTTAAATCGCTGGAACAAAGAATTGAACCGTAATGATAATATTCAATTTTTAATTTTATTTATTAAAAGTATTAAAACGGCATGTTGTCAAGTCAGATTGTTTTTGAGAACTGGTTAACAGTTAAATAAAGACAGTTTTACTGTCAGGTCCGTATTTTTCTTCTTTTTTTTTAGAACCAACAAAGAGAGTGTGTATCAAATTTTCGCCTCACGCCTTCTGATGGTGATTTCAAATAACATGTGACTTCACTGCCCACTTGCGTTCAGTTCTCATGCGCTGTGCTCCTTTTCCAACTCACACGAAATAAATTTTTAGAAACCATAAAATTGTATATCAATGTGGTAATTTTAAGTCAAATGCCTTTGACGTGGATGTATTAAGCAGGAAAACTGTTGATATAAAAATAAGACCGAAATCGAATTTGAGGACCAGTAAACAGTCTGTTATGTTAGGCGCATCTTTCCTCTTATACAAATTGTAACACTAGCGGCCTTGACCGTTGTTCACATTTTGACATCACGGCCCCGCTGTGTGTTAGTTCTTGTACTATGCTTCGTCAACTAAGCAAATTAAAAAAAAATCGTTCACTAGACGAACTCCACTAACGTTGATGACGGTGTATTTTTAAAATTATTTATATACCGGAATATTAAGGAAGCGCTTTGATGTAACAGTCATTTGCGTATTGGCTCTGGTATTCTGCCGTAACACAACAAAAAATCAACTCCTGGTAATAAACTAATACCGACTAATTGAAGTTACGATTAAACGGGACCGGTTAGCCGTTACCAACCTTACTATATATGCCAGTGAATCCTGGACCCTATACTCCAGACAAGACAGGAGATTGAGTGCTTTCCACATGCGCTGTCTCCGGCGCATCCTGGGAATCACCTGGCAGGACCATGTCACCAACAATGAGGTGCTACAACGGGCAAAAATCCAAAGCATGACAACTCTTCTTCGCCAGCGTCGGCTTAGGTGGTTGGGACATGTGCGCAGATTGGAGGATGGCAGAATCCCAAAGGACATCCTCTATTCTGAGCTAGCCAAAGGAAAGAGGACCAAAGGCCGGCCTCACCTCCGTTACAAAGATTTGTGCAAGAGAGACCTCAAAGCTATTGGCATTGACATAAATAGCTGGGAGGAACTCGCTGGGGACAGGTGCAGTTGGAGACAGGCATTGACTGCTGGGCTAGAAGCAGGAGAAAGAAACCTGCAACAGGTTGCAGACGAAACTCGCCTAAAGGGGAAAAGCAGAGCAATTCAGCCAACCACTAGCACTACCTTTCAGTGTCAGAAGTGCAGCAAAGGCTGCCATTCGCGAGTGGGCTTGTACAGCCACAGCAGAAGCTGCAAGATCATGTGCGTAAATCCCACTGGAGCACAGAAAATTCCGTCGTCTCACGAGACTTAAGGAAGCCAAACAACATATATATATATATATATATATATAAAGTCAAAGCTTTAGGGGCATAAAAACACACCAAAAAAACCAAGATAATAAGTTTCTTAATATATGTAGCAGTGTTGTAGCTAGGGGAGGGGGAGTCCAAATTCAAAATTCCCTCCGGGCCCCCTAAGGAGTGTCCAAAAAATTTTTTACATTAAATATTACACCTGTGCTTTGTATGCAGGACCCCCAAAGAGGCCACCCCCGGCCCCAAAATCCATAGCTACACCACTGATATGTATCAGAGCTTAAGTCTCATATACTTGATAATTTGTACATGAACTTAAATCTAGCCTACTTGACAATATTAATCTAAGCATGATAGTTAAAAGAATTTAGGATATTCGGTGCAGGGCAGGGGATCGAGGTTAACTAAGGAAAAAATTTTGCTTTAATTTTTAATTCAGTTTTGGCCCAAATGCTTGCCTTTTATCCTATTCCTTCACAAAGTATAAATTTAAATATCACACATACAATCTTTTATTAAAGTCATTTTTGTCTCACCCCCTCCCCCTCTTTAAAACATTGAAAAGGGATTTATTTAATTAGGTTAAAATGTGTCTAATAATAAGGGTTTAATTTCTCTTATGACTTAACATTTATAGAATATTAACTTTTTGTGTTTTATTTCAGGCTTAATTTTGCCAATAGTTAGAAAGGTCGAATGTCTATTAGCGTCGGCTTGACGACGTATCAATGGTACGCCCATGGCAAATCGGCGACACCACATACCTCGAGACAGATATCACAGAGAATACGATTCCCACAGTAGTGATTCTGATATCTCTGACACGGATGATAGAAAAAAAACTTGCATAAAAAAATCTAGGTAACTTAAGCATTTCCAAAATGTAACCATACTTTTTATAACTGAGGCCTCAAATGTACGTCTGTAAACTATATCTATACCAATCTAAAAGTTGCAGTAGTTTTTAAAAAAATTGCGCCCTTTTTCTGAACAAAATTTTTGTTGTTGTGCTATTTATCAATAATCAATGCCTCATAGTTTAGGCGAAATGATAAATCCTTTATTTCATTCAGTACAATTGAAATAAGCAGAAGCTTCCTACTTTTTCAGCTGAAAGCTAAATCTAAAAGCATTTATTGAATATTCGTTTTGGTTATCTAAATGTAAAAAGAGAAATAGTATGGTGCAGTTAGTTCAAGTATTTATTATCCATCTAAATTTACCGGAAAAAGAAAAACTATCGGAGACCAACAAAAACAGAAGATTAAATTGTAACTCTGGTGCAGGAATGTGAAACAGCACAACAAGCTAAAGATATAGTCTAATATCTTTGTCACTACAAAATATACAGGCATCCTTACAAAAATCCGCATCATCCTTAAACTTTATACTTGCAATAGTGTTGTCGAATATAACGATCTTTTACAGAAACGGTTAGTACTGATGGCTTTATTTTGTCACTCACTGAAATCAACGCAAAAGAAAATCTGGCATCATGAAGGTCGGTAAGTATAGGGATGAATTTTCCAGATGGAAACAACTAAATGATGTTTTGGTAACTGCGTTCCTTTATACATCGAATTGTTTTGAAAATGTTTTTTTTTAAAAATTATAATGAACATTCAAAATGAAAGGAGTTACTAAAAAAACATTCAAAATTTAAAGCAACTAGTTACTGAACTAATTTCCAGTAAATAAACACTGTTGCTATGGATAAATAATTGCGATAGTAGCATATGTGCTTAATCATAAAAATAGATAAATGTCAGTAACTTGTCAGTCTTACTACCCGAACAGCACTTAAACATATAAAAATATAAACCTTACAAATAAAAAGCCTTTTTAGGATGATTACTTCAGCATTAACAATGTGATGGATGCCTGTATATTTTTCAAACTTATTTTTCCTTTTTTTAAATGTGTTCTAACTTTTTATTCATTTGTCTTGATTTTAATGTATCATTTTTGCAGTTCATTTTCTTTCCTCTGAATTTCGCATACCATATTTTCAAAAAATTATTAAAAGACGAATTCATTTATTTGCTTTTGTTGGCAATAAAGACAAATGTCTCCTAATTAAACTGATGGTAAACCAATGTTTATTTTTGTTGTATTCAGAGATATAACTAAGGGAAACCTTTATTTGATTTCTGTTCATTTTAGTTCCATTGGTCCCACTCGCTCAAAACCCTGCTTGGTGAATCGGACTCGTTCTCAGAGTTTTGATAACACAAGCAGCAACGAAGATTGCCCTTCTTGTGAATTGCGTGCCAGTTCTAGTATGTATTCTAGGTCACGACCTCAAAATTTATATATACCTTCCCACCAGCACCAGCATCACAGCAGTAAATGTAAGACATTGAAATATTTCACAGATTTTACTTATTATCATTGGCTAAACATATTTTTACAACTGTAAAACAGCAATATTCTCATTAGGAATAGTATAAAAATCACCAAAAAGTAATTCTGGCTCCCAAGAAAAAATTAAACATTTAGACTAGTAGTGTTTGTGAAACTTTTGATTGTGTTTACTTTGAAAAGTTTCAGATTATTCATCAGAAGGCGCCATGGCTATGTCTTTGCCCATGCAGGCTTCACCAAAGGTTAGTTGCAGCAGTCCACGTCCATCAGAACGTCTTACCCTGGTGGTGGATGAGACCAGATTTGTTGTGGACCCTGAGTTGTTTCGTCAGCGTCCAGAGACAATGCTGGGCAGGTAGGCATGCTATCAACAAATGAGAGAAATTTGGTTACTAATGTGAATTATTAAAATTCTTGGTTACTTTGAGTCAATTTTTAATCTGTTTTGTCTAGTTTTGGACTCAGAAAATCATCAATAGGATTTTTAATTTAATGGGAGAATAATCTATTGTCCAAATTTAAAAAAATAATTGTTGCAACCAGATCTATATGAAGTTTACTTTTATATCATAAAATAATTTCTTTCTCTAGGATGTTTACTTCGTCTCTGGAAAACAACTTCACAAGACCCAACGAAAGGGGGGAGTTTGAAGTAGCTGACGGCATATCAGCAACTGTTTTCAGAGCTATTTTGGTTGGTTTATACTTGGCATTGTTTTAACAATTGTGTCCTACTTGAAATTCAGTTTGAAACAAAAAGTTATGCCGTAATTATTATTTTTTTTTAGCCTGTTAAATTTTTTTAATACTGAATGCCAACACCTCTTTTAACTCGATGCATGTACGAAATGGTAAAATCTTAAATTAAATTCATTGTCTCTCTTCAGGATTACTACAAAACTGGAGTTGTTAGATGTCCGCCCTCAGTGCCAGTACATGAGCTTAGAGAAGCATGTGATTATCTTTTAGTACCCTTTGACGCATCAACAGTTCGCTGCCAGAATCTGCGTAAGTTCAGTTAGCATAGGAAAGGTCTTTTAATAAGGGTACCTAGCTTAGACTTTAAAAAACACGAAATGATACATCTGTAGTTATTATAGGATATTTGAAAACAATTATTTCTAAATGCACCATCTTGATAGATATTATTTCTACGGTAATTAAGATGTTACAAATTTGTGACCATGCATTAAGAGAATATTTGAATTTTTAAATAGTTATGGCGTCACAAAGCCTAGAAAATCTTGAGGGTCACCTCAAACAATTAATCATCCTATGCTATTAAGTAAAAACCCACCAGATTATCAATTTTGTTTTCTTTCAGGTGGGTTTCTGCATGAGCTTTCTAATGAAGGTGCTCGCAAGCAGTTTTTAGAGTATCTGGAAGATTTACTGCTTCCTCAAATGGTCCTCTGCGCCCAGGTGAGTTTTAGATTTTGTTATTTTAGAAAGGAAATATTTTGAATATAAGCATGATCATTAGAAGAACATTTTAAATATTGGTAGCTTTGAAAACATAATTGTATAAAGTTTTATCATTTTGAAAATTAAAAAGTACTATTGTAATAATTGGATGAAATTAATGAATGCTAACTAATTTAACTCTTCAGTGTTTACCATTTGTAACTAAAACAATCTTTTTGTCAAATTCTATTGTACTGATTGTACTGCACAGCTTATGCCTAGCATTTTACTAACCTCTATTTTGTTTGTTCCTTTTTTTATTGTTATAAGTTTCTTTCTTTTGTTTGAAAGCAGAGAGGTGACAGAGAATGTCATATTGTTGTACTCACTGATGATGACATCATTGATTGGGATGAAGACTATCCTCCACAGATGGGAGAAGAATATTCTCAGAGTCAGTCAAACTTTCTTCTATTTCTCCATGTTAAATTTGCACATATCTGACCCCAACTTATAACTAGATAAGTTTGGTCATATCTCAATAAATGGTAAAAGTAGGCATTTTTAGTCTTGGCGATAAGAAATAAAGCAATCATGATGTCAAGCTTGCTACATGTCTTCTCTAGCAAATATAAAACAATTATCAAAATAAATCACAGTCTCCATACATGAAGAAATATTCTTGATTTCTTCAAATTATGTTCTTTGTCATGAAAACCCAAAAGAAGAAATTCTGTGACCAGTCTGGAATTTTTAATTGATTTTTTTCGAAATGTTTCATTATAATTAATAGTGGAGGCAAAAGTGAATTGTATCAATGTTTAATTTTCTGTTGTAAATTTTTATTGATTGAATTTGACTGTTTGAATTGGTCTGAATTTGACAGTTGTGAACAGCACTTGCTTGTACAGATTCTTTCGCTACATCGAAAACAGAGACGTGGCCAAACAAGTTTTGAAAGACAGGGGTTTGAAGAAGATCCGTCTTGGAATTGAAGGCTATCCAACATATAAAGAGAAAGTGAAGAAGAGACCTGGTGGTAGAGCTGAAGGTAACAAAAACTAATCCAGTTCATAGCAGGGGTTCAGTGTACATTGCTATAATTTGTTTAACTTATGAACTTACAAAATGGCTTATGATTGACCATTTTGGTAGCCAATTAATCCCTTGAATGCTTTTTTCGAAGCCTTAACTCTCACAATTACAGTTACCATTGCTTCCTAATTATAGAAATGTAATGTAAATTTTTCGCATTATTATAAACTTCTACATCAAAATGAAGTTTATGATTACTTTATTTATTGATACAGTGATTTACAACTATGTGCAAAGGCCTTTCATCCGAATGTCTTGGGAAAAAGAAGAGAACAAGAGCAGGCATGTCGATTTCCAATGTGTCAAGTCTAAATCCATCACTAATCTGGCTGCTGCCGCTGATGAAGCTGCCATGCACCATCATGACCAGGGTATGGTCCAACAGGCGCAGGATGGAAGCATTAACGTTATCCCACCACAGCCTTCACCATCAGAGCCTTACCCAGATGTACATCTTCCCCCGGAGCCGCTGGATTAGGGTGGATTAATCATCTCATATGACGAGGCTGGAAAATCTGTCCTGGCTCAACCTGGATAGAGTAGTGAAGAACAGGCCTTGTGAAAGAAATGTAACTGATAGTTCTAACAACTGCTGGCTCAACCTGGATAGAGTAGTGAAGAACAGGCCTCGTGAAAGAAATGTAACTGATAGTTCTAACAACTGAGAAACAATGGGGGATGTCTTAGATGTTGTGCCTGACAGAATGTTGTTTAGGGACATCTTTGGTGCTGTGGATTTTTTAAAAGAAAATGAAGTGTTTCTTTTTTTTTATAGTCTTCTTGTTTTCATGCACTTCATCTCTACATCTCTATTCATAATAATGTGTTTGTACAAGCATCAGCCTTCATAATTTGTGCTTTTGACATTGTTAATCCGGCTTTTGAGATGAAACTTAGCTGTGGTTGCACTTGCTACCTGCCGTTTTATTGAAGTATTGAAAATTGTGTGCCAGGAGCATAATGAATAAATATATCCTAAGTCTAGCAGCTTCCCAATTGTTTGACAAAATCAGTTAATAATTTTTTTAAGTTTCCCAGTTTTTAACAGTTGTATTTTCCACACTTAAATTTTAATTTTTGATTTTTTTACTTCGGATTTTCAAGTTTTCTATAGCATTATTCAGATTGCTAGCAAGATATCACAAAATCATTTTTTTAAAAAAATATTCATTTGAATATGATTGCTATTTTGATCTTAGCAGCTTTACTGTAGACTTTCATGATCTATTTCAGTGTTTGTTGAAATGTTTATAAACAGTTGTTTTTTTTTGCCCTGGGTTCAAATTCATTGAAGTTTAGTAATTTTTAAAAATTTTTATCTTTATGCTTAAAAGAAAATAATTTCAGCTATGCTTTTGGGGGAAAAATTGTGCCTATTAATGTTAGCTAAAAAGACAGTAAAAAAATTCCACACACCACAAAGTGCAATATTTGTGTAAACCTTCATAATTGAGATAAATACATATCTCAATAATTATTTATTTTATTTACCATGATTTTCTACTTGTTCTTCTTATTTTTTCAATTGTTTTTTTTTAAAAATATATTTTCCTTCAAATTTTAAAATGTATTTTGTTTCTTTCTTAAGCAATGTTACTGAAACTGCTCTTAAGAAAGCTACAGTAAACTGCTAATAATTACCCAACTGTATATATTTGTCTATACCGCCTTTTTAAAAAAACTGACTTTTATGAAAATAAAATATAGATTTAATTTGTCCTTGTCAAACCTTTTGAATTTATTTTTCTTTTAATTTTAAATGTTTGCATTGAAACAAATTAAAACTTAACATCCCTCTCCTTTTTTCTATATTTCATTTTCATGCTCCTTTAAAAAATTATGTATTTTGGTTAATAAGACATCGTTTCAACCTTTCACTGGTTCTCAAATTACTAGTTTAATAAATTTCATCTCCAGTCGGGAACCTGGAAAAACAAAAAAAATTTCAATAACTGAACACACTAAAATATTGTCTCTGAGTCTGAGCTTTGAGCACCCTATACGTTCCCTGAAAACATTTTGTTTCGTTTCTTTCAACAAATCCGGCTCTTTTAATTGGCCAGTGTTTTCAAAATTAATTTACACGCAACCTTTTACCGGTATAAATTATTTACATCTGTTCTTTTCTTTTACTGGCATAAATAGTTATAAAATACAAAAAATTATAATTTTTCTTTTTTGGGTCGACCTTTTTCACTAGACTTACATAAACAAAGTATCATTGTACTTATTTCATGGGGGGAAGGGCGTGAGATTATAAACTTGAAGTTATATTCTTTAGAATTTAAATTCTCCTTTTCATTTTGGTACAAAAATGACTATTTGGGTGTTTATGGATTCTTTAAAAAAATTAGTACTAAGTTATTAGACTTACTACAACATCTCCACTCTTATCCTTGATGATCATCTTTTTTTGCTTTGTGTCCTTTGCTATTTTTAACTACCAGTACTGAGAATATGTATTTCAAATATTATCTACATTGTATATTTCTTGTAATTTTGACATTTTCAAACGCATCCACCTTACTTAAAGTATAAGTGTATTTAGTGAGCTGAAATCCTCAACCCAATTCATGTCATAAATGAATGGCTCTGAGTTTTCCAGAGGCTTGTATATACAATTATGTGGTGCATCATCACAGTTTAGTTTAGTAAGGGAACTACATGTTAGTTGTATTCTAGGGATCACATCAAATCTGCTGTCTTGCTCATTGGCACTCTTCATTTTAACTGTTTAGCAAAGTAAGCGGAGTAAAAATATTTGTTTAGAATGAATTAAAGACGAATCATTGATAAGTTAATAATTATTTATATCAAGCAAGCTAAGCTAAAAATCAAAGCGTTCTTCTAAAAATATAATTGGTTTTATTAGTTGATGAAATTTATATTGTTATGATTTTACCTTGAGATTGATAGTAAAAGTATACAATACTACATACCATTCTGTCTTGATTCAAAATTGTTTTGTTTTTTTAGCCACTCCAAGGATTATATAGAAAGGAAAAGTTCAACTATCACGTTCTGATCATGTTATACATTTAATTATAAGAACTGTCTCCCAACTCCCCTCCCAACTCCCCTCCCATTTTCTCCCATCCCCCACCTGCTCCCAACACACCCCCTCCCCCATCTTTAAACACAATTTAAGGGTAACGGTAAAAAAAAATGTTGCAGATTGATAAAGAGTTCCAGTGGTTCCCTATAAGGCTGTGTTGTCCTTGTCGTGAGCTGTAAAATGGGAAATGCTAGCTGAGAGGATTAGTTTGTGAGATATTAAGCACCTGGGTTGCTTAAAAAAATTAAACACAGTACATCATGGTCAGCATACAAAAGAAGAGGCTGATTCCTACATAACATGCTGTTAACTGCAGATTTTATTGAGACCATACTATAATTATATCTATAACTAAATTTGCTCATAGCATTGAAATTCAAAAGAAGTGAATTATCAAATTTTATGATTTTATAGTATTGGTTGTTAAACCACCCTTAGAGGATGTGCCTACAAATAGATCAAGATATTTTCATTTGTTTGAAAAAGAAATAGAAAAATGTTTTGTGTGTGTCTGTAGATATAGGAAAGATTGGTCCTATTCTTAGTATGCTTTAATTCAAGATTTGTATATGACTGCCAATTGAACATTCAGAATTATTTTAGAAATGTTAGCAGGGTAAATTCATATTTATATGTATTATTGAAACCAGGACTTTGTTCATTGTTTGACATTTTAAAAGAACATTTTATGTCAGTGCTTCCTTAAACTTTACGGCATTTTGAACATTCTTTATCTAGCACATTTTTTCATCATATTGCCATTGTATTTAAATGATATAAAATCTCAACTCTTTCATAATTCAATTTTTTAAGTTGCTTTCAAAGTAATTGATCAAATGGCTATAGGATACCACTTGCCTGTAAATTCCCAAAATAAATCCTTGTTCCCATGTCAAATATTTATGATACTTGTTTCTTTAAATCATCAGATTAAGTTGTGCCCTTTATACTGACTCCCCTCCTGACTCTATCGATAAGTATTAGATAAAATTATAATTGTAGTCTAAAGTATCTAAAGTAACCTGACATTTTTCATTATTATGAATAATTAATACACTTAGTGCAACTTACATAATACTCTGTCAGCTAACAGCTGTAGTTCAGTTAAGAATATAATTCATAATTTATTTGTTTTTTAATAAAAATCAGCACTGTTGAAAGAAATGGTCATTTAAATATACTACCTTCGGTAAACAACTGTGCATGTCAACTTAGCATGGCATCTAGTTATTTATACCTTATTTTATTATGTAAGATGACATATTGTTGATGATGATTTTTTTGATAGTGAATTTCTCATAAAAGAGAAATCAGATATTAAAGGGATATTAAATTAAAGACCATTTACTGACATGACTTAATTGATAAGATAATTTTATGGAATCCTTTTTAAATATATAAAATGCATATCTGTATTAGCACTAATCTTTATTATTCATATTAGCATTTTTTAAACTGTTAGATTATTTATGAGGATTTACATTATTAAAATGGGTTGGCCTGGTGCATGACAACCTAATATTATCCTATTAGTCATACACACACACCAATCAACCTAGGGATATCCCTCTCTGACATGATTCTCCCCACAATGTATTTCTGAGCATTTAAATGTATCTGAATTGTGAAGCAGGATTTTGGAATTATCTCATTGAAATTAGCAAATAACATTATTTTAAAACACATTTATTCTAAAAATAAAAAAATTTGGCTCTAGGTGTTCTCAGCAGCAGCAATCTATAAATTTTCATAACTTTATCTTCATGAGTGTGAGGAAAAATATTTATAAAATAAAATTAGCATCACCTCCTTAACATTCAAATGCTTTAGATCAGCGGTTCCCAACCAGTCGACTAAAAAATATTCACTATAATGCAAATTTGGTCTATTTAGTAAAAACTTTATTGAAAATGACTTATTTAAATTTCATGGGGGTCGCGGGTCACATGGCTTTTATAAAAAAGGGGTTGCCACCCAAAAAAGGTTGGGAACCACTGATTTAGATTATTAAAATATTATGATAAGATTTGAGCTAAAAATTGGTTTTTTGTTTTAAAATAAGATTATCATTTAACCAGATCATGTACTTCTAATTTACTTAATTTTACATTTGAATTTCTTTGAAAAAGAGCCTCATGGAAACTGTGCAGTACACTGTTTTTACTTTGTATAGAAAGTGCTTGTGAAGGATAATTTTAGTCTTGCATCGCCCAGTAATAGCTTGAATAAGAAAGGAGTGCATGCAAACATGGAGTAGATTTTCTATTTGGCAGCCGTGTATATCTGACATGGGTCTGTTTCTCACTCAACCTATTTCACCCTCAGCTTACGGGTACACTTGTAAATACAAATAGCATAAAATATGAGATTGCAACTTGTGGAATTTGCTTTCTAAGTCAGACATTTGGCAATGGTTCTCTGCTAAACCAATCTGTCCCCTGTATAAAAGAAAACATTTGTCAAAGATTTTCAATAATTAATGTAAAATGTTTTCTTTGTATGAAATCTATTTTTAATCTTTATGCATATGTTTTTTGTTTTTTTATTTTAGCATCATCATTGTAAAAGGATCTTAAAAAATATTCACATAACTGTGTCAATCACATTATACTTTTGATATATCTTTCAGGGTGACAAATGTATTTCAAATAATTTCATCCACATTTCTAAAAAACAACATGAAGAGCTCAAGGGAAGATACGGCTATGTCACATTTTTAAAGTTCAAAATTATACAGATTTCTTATAAATTACCTAAATAGATTTGAATTTTTAATAGGGTCAGAGAAATGATGTTTTAATAAAAATTTCATTCAGAGGATTCTATTTTTGATCCTCTATCAGATACAAGGGATAACTAAAAAATTTCAAAAATGTTACTTAGCCGTTTCTTCCCTTGAGGTCTTCACATATTATCAATAATCAGAATCATAATGTAAAAAAAAGAAGACCTGATTAGAATAGGAAAATGCATGCTAAAATTAAAATACTTGTTTGCTGGTTGACCCAAGTTTTATATTTAACAAGTATCATTGCAGTGTTAATGAATATTTCCCCCACCCCAATTTGCAGTGGCTAAATATAATACTCATGATATTAATTTTTACCATATGAAAAACAATGTGAACATTTATTAATGGTGTTTTTCACATTGCACTGCTTACTTACTTATTAGCAAAGATTATCAGAGATTTTAAATTACAATGTATATTCATTTTACACAGGTTTAAATAAAAATCTTTGCAACCAAGCTAATATTACCAGTACAGTAGAAGTCCGATAATCCGGCACGTTTGGGACCGGCTCGGTGCCGGACTACCGAAAATTCCGGTCTATTGGGCGGTGCCCCTTCTTTTTAGTGTAGGCTTTGTCGTAAAACAAATGTACTTTGTTTTTTTAACTATATACATACATAAATCGTAATTATAAGAACAATTAGGTTAATAATTAAACTACAAATGCATTATGTAAAACATATTTCACTTAGATTTTAAAAAGTCACGAATGTCTTTTTGTTTTCTTGACTTTTGGCTTTTAGTATAAAATTTATTTCTAATGATATGGAAATCAATCATTTCTGAAGCACTGTAGCTAGTACTAGCCTCAGCAAAAGAGATAAACTTATTTAGTGATCCTGCAGCTTCTGCCCAGCTGATTTTTTCCTTTTCTTCCGATTCGGCATCTGAGTCACTTTATTCAAGATTTTGAGTAGGCTGAGGTTTGACTACACTGTTGTAGTCCTCATCGGTTAGTTCTTGTTCAACAGGCTCATTCTCGTCGATTAGAAGCCACTCCTCTACCTCATCTTCAGGCAGGTTTTTCAAGGGATGGCGAAGACGCTTCATGATTGATTAATTGTGCTGTACTGCACCTGTATTTGTTGTGACAGCTGAGCCTAGCCGACCGCTAATTGTTTCTGTACAATACCAAGCGCTTCCGGATGATCCCGAACTACCCTGAAAACTTCCGAATAGCTCTCTAGCGTTTTTATTTGCTTTAACCCCTTTACCGGCTATTAAAAATTTTATTTTAAAACCAACCCTTATTTGGCGAATAAATCTAAAACAGTACGGTTGACCGAAGAAGTCATAGTGTACACAAAAATTTGATTGTTTCTTTACAATCAATATAAAATATTTATGTATTTTTGAGGCCTATGGCTTCCCATAGTTTTGAGCACTGTAACTACGCCATAGCATTTTGGACGAGAATAATCGGGTCTGCCGCATACTGCAGATCATAATATAATTTGGACGATTATAGTCGGGTCTACCGTGTAAAGGTCAATAGATCAAGACGGCTATAGTCGGGACAACCGGTAAAGGGGTTAAAGACACACTTTTGGAGAAAACCAAAATTTTTACAATTTTCCGGAGCGATGCCGGACTATCGGGCATTCCGTACTGTTGGATGCCGGACTAATGGACTTCTACTGAACCACTAAACAGGCTTATTTACTCTGAACTGTAGGGTGTGAATTTTGAAAATTAGATACAACACTAAAATTTACAGCTTTTCATTCGATTAGTCAGAACTTAAGGAAATATAAGTTTACAACTTCACAAATTTTGACTTGACTCACAGAATTTTTTCCAATGATAAAACTCTTTGATTTACTTTAAACTAACTGTATAGGTGTTCAAAACTTTTTTTTACAGTTTGTTACCGGTGTGGCATATTATTGAGTTAAACTTAATTGAATTTGGCTTTTGTTATGCTTCACTTCTAAGTAATACATCAGCTGTTTGATTAAAACTATGATGAATATTTGTACTGCTGTTTTCACACATTTTCATTTGTTCTCTCTCAATATTGTCGTGTAGTCCAGAAAACCACATGCAAGCAAGTGTGTTTATTTAACTCCTGCATTCCTTCTATTCATCAATTTTATTTTTGTTCCAAGTTTTTTTAAACTTAAATATTTGTTTTCAAAATCTTACTAATTTCCATTTAATATAAGATTCTATAAGTAAAAATTCACCATCCTCTATTAAATAAAACTATTGTCACCCGTAATCTCTGGTAAAAATTGAAGGCCAGCCTAGAATTATAAAAATAACATACTTAACCATCACCAAATCAGATTTATTTTATATTAATATATACTGCCCATTAGTCAGTATTTTAACAATATTTTAAAAAAATATAATACACAGATTATGAGTGAAAAGTCAGGCTTGATAAATTTCACTGTTGTATTAAGGTTCTTTTAAAAAACTTATTGATACATTTTTAAAATGATCTAGCTTGTCCCACAGTTCAATAGGAAAAAACAATAGTACAGTAATGTGATTCATTAAAATTTAATTTAGAAAAAAATATCTCTATTGTTCCTGACAAATTAAAAAAGCATTCATTTTTTGTTAAGAAGCTTTCTGTTTTATTTGTATAATGAAAACCATTTTAAATGAAATCAACAAAATTTCTTTGTGCCTCTGCAATGATCCGTTTTTTTTTGTTGACAAGCTGTGGGACAGGGACCGGATAGCTCAAGATTGTTAGAATTGTCGAATGTTTTGTAAACTAAGATGTATAGGTTATTTACGGCTTTTTGTCTTTTAATTCAAAGTTCTGGTCCCTGGCTGATTCAAATATGTCGGACATGCTCTGTATTGCAGTAGCTGAATGAATAAAAAGTCAAATTTATCTGCCTTATCTAATAATTTTTTTGTAATGACAGTTTTTGTGTGTCTGGAGAAAATTTTAAACAATTCTATTGAAAAGCCTCAATCCTTAAAGTTCATACATTGACATCATTTAGTAGGCATAAAAACAATACTCATAATATTTAAAATAAAAATAAAAAAGATCATTAGCAAAGAAAAGCTTTTGTTTATTATCATGATAAGGAATATTTCAATTTCTGTCCTGCTACAGTCAGGTTTATTATAATTCCTCTGACATCTTGGGGATGTTTTCTATAGGAAAGTGTACAGTCAATGCTTGAATCTGCTCAAAGTAAACCAAAAAAATATAAAAATTTTTTTAACACATTTCATTTTTTAAAGAAAACTAAAAAATTAAATCTTCTTACACAAAAAAAAATGTATGCAAAGGCTTTGTTGGGAACAACATTAATAGTGTTAGTATGTGCGTGAGAGTGGTTTGAAAAGGAATTAATAAGAATTTAAAAATTAAAATTCAGGAGGTAAAATTATAATACGTTTTAGTTTTAAGACTATCAGAAACTTTTTAAAAGATTTAACTGTTATTTTGTAAATGTTTGTTTAAAAAATAAAAAAAAAGCATTTTAATATAATAAATATATTTTTGTACATCATTAACTATTCAAACCTTTTGTAGCTGTAATACTTTTTGGCAGCATCATAACGGCCTGCTCCCAGTGTGTAGGAGTTGCCATTGGCCCAGTACTAAAGTTAACCTAATTAAAACAGTGAAAGAAGCGGATACAAATTTCAATGTGTCTCTTGATACAAAAAGTAATCATTCAGACTCTTTTTTTTAAAATGTGAAGGAACAATTGTTCCCATTGCTGAAATGCATCTTTGTGCTTGAGATATTTGGATTTGGCAATATAAAAGAATCGACATAATGATAAAAGGGTTAGACAAGGAGAGAATTTGGCTGTTCCACTTTAAACTGTCTGCAATGATGTTGGTGCCTTAACCTTGTTAGAGATAATTGGGTTCCACTGAATAAAACACAAAAATCAATGCCTATCTTATTCACACAGCACGCTTTTCAGAGAAAAATTATACTTTGAGTTTTAAATTGATTCCACACTAAACATCTCTTTAAAAAAGCACAGTAACATATATTCCAGCATAAAACCCACTAAAAATGTCCAAAACAGAAAAAAAATATGCAAATTTATGCAAAAATGAACTATTGTTAACACTCTTCTTTTAAGGCCAAACCCTCTTATAAAAAGCACACAGGACAGGATGTCTTACTTTGTTTTGGCAGCTCTGGTCAAAAAATGTATCGAAGTAACCAACAATTGCAGTGATTTCTGCATCAGATTGACACTTTAGAGTAAATCTAGATGTGAAATCCAGGTCACTCACTTTACAGTTCATTACATCAATAGTCTGCAAAGAAGAGAATATTTAAATAGGCCTATTGTCCTCAATAATTGAAACCTTTATTGCTTCAGGATTTTGATTAAGAGTATGCGTTTTAAGATTTTAATTTGTTACGAATAGTAACATTTACATTAGTTCATTATGATCATATCTATGCCTAATTGACCATGATTACCTGAATACCCTCTCTTAAGCTTACCTTAATCACAGCTGGCTCAGTAACAACAGTTTCTTTGTTAACTAGTTTCACGTGCACCTCATCCACCACTGAACGCTTCATACAAGACATCTTAAAGCCGTACACATCATCCCAAAAGTCCAACTTTGAATTCCTCAATTGAGTGTCAGAAACACCAACAACAATCATTGAAAACTTGTCCGGATAAACTGGAAAAAGCAGTTTTATATTTGTTTAGGATAGATAGAAAGAGATAATCAAATCTGCACTCTGCTATTTCTGGTTTAGAAAGTTAATTCGAGGAAAATTATGTCATCAGTTACATATAAAGTTTATTCAAGGAGAATTATGTCTTTAGTTACATATAAAGGTTATTCAAGGAGAATTACGTCTTTAGTTACATATAAAGTTTATTCAAGGAGAATTATGTCTTTAGTTACATATAAAGTTTATTCAAGGAGAATTATGTCTTTAGTTACATATAAAGTTTATTCAAGGAGAATTACATATAGAGGTCATTCAAAGAGAATTATGTCTTTAATAATAATAATAATAATAATAAATTCATAATTTATATAGCGCTGTATCCCAGTAAGGAACTGGGCTCGCAGCACTTTACATGAAGGTATTAACATACATATAAGTAATAAAATAGCATTCATACCATAACAACCACATTAATTACAGTACATAACACAAAAAAGCAATGTTAATCATTAAAAGAATTGTTGTTTCTTTAGTTACATATAAAGTTTATTCAAGGAGAATTATTTCTTTATTTATACATATGAAGTGAGACATGTAAAAAAAAATGGTGAGCTAAGATTCAAATATATTTAAATTAAAAAAATGTATAACCTAGAAAATATATTAATGAATGTAGAAATGTATTACTGATTTACTGTGCACTTATAACTGTGGTTTATCTCAACTGGATAAAAAATATGGGTAAACAATCTAGTATTTAACTGACATAGCTAGAATCTTTAATTTAAAAAATCCAAGACTAAAACAAAAATGTTCAAAAGACCTACCACATCCATCTGCTTTGAGATATCTATCCTTCGCCCACAAGACAGAATCAAGCATAGCCTCAAACAGAAGAAAGTAGCCCATCCACTCAGAAATAATCAAATCAAACTTAAGGAAAGAATAAATGAGATTAATTAGAATCGTTAATTAAGTCAACAAATCTTTTTCTCAAAGAGCGTTTCAAATTGTGTGTAATCTTTTCTATCTTTAAATTTTCCAATAATTTGTTTGGTCATTTGGAGATAAATGCTTTTAGGTTGTTATGACTCTTTTACATATAAATGAAAAATAGACTTAAAGCACTAAATCAGATCATGTGAATGTTAAACAAATTTTGAATCTAATCATAACATTCAGTGAAAACATTGTGTGATAAAAAAAACATCTATCTTTATTGTTAGTCAGTTAATAATTATAATTGTAAATTTCAACAATTTAAATTTAAAATCAAATATTTACCTTTTCAAAAGGGAGATTTACTTCTTCCAAACGTCCTTTAACAAATGTAATCTTTTCATGCAAATTGTTTTCTCTGTTTCAAAAAAAATAAAAATAATTCTAGACTTTGTTTAAAACAATAAAGCTAAGAAATACTTAATTTTAGTTTAGTGCATATCAACAGCTTAGAACGTCTTCTTCATACTTTTCAATGCAACATACCTAAAAAGGTTTTCTAAAGAAGTTTGCAAAAATATTTATAACAAAGTATTCAAAAAGTTTCGTCGGCTCAAATTTAAATTCTAAAATAAAAAATACTATGAATTGGGAGAGGTGAAAGTGAATATACCTAGCAATATCCATTGCTTGGTAGATTATATTTGATTGGTCAACTGCTACCACATGTTTTGCTCCTGCCTTAACAGCAAACATTGAAAGAATTCCAGTGCCACAGCCAACATCAAGAATCAATTTGTCCTCAAATAAACTTGGATTTTTTAACATAAAGTCTCTGTAACTTTCTGTTCTTACTCTGTCCTAGAAAAAAAAATATTATGAAATGACTTGAGCAATATTTTTCAGTTATAACATTCATCCACAATTTATGAGTAAGAACTAAGATACAATTGTAAATGAAGCCTCATCTAAAAACAACAAAAATTCATTTTTAGCAGCGTTTTAGTAAAAATTGTTTGTAAGTAAAAGCTTGATACTTAATCAAACTGAATGGTAATTATTAGGGATCAGCCGGATATATTTTTTTACTATTTGCCGAATCCGGATAGTTTGCCCCTAATATTTGCCGGATCCGGATATCTCCACATTTAAGTAAGTGTAAGAGCTAATAGGGTGTACTTTACTACTTTATATCAAGTAGTTTATACTATTTATTAAAATATTCATTATCCTACAAATGAAGAGTATCTGCTATCGACGTTGTTACATTGTCAAAGTCAACGATGAACATTTTACAAAGAATTGAATGAACGAACTTGAACGAGTTCAACGAACTGTGTAGTGTGTACTAAGCGAGCATTGTTGTACTTAGTGTGTAGTGTTATGCACATTAAGTCGTGACCTAGAACCATAATAAAACAGTTATTATTTTGTCAGACAATTTAAGTTTAATATGCTATTAGTTAACTTAGTTTGTTATCTTATGTAGTAAAGTAATATCTATACTCGTAACTTTTTGACTTCATATATTTTTCACCTATTCTTTTACTACATTTTGCACAGATTTGATGGATTTGAATGGATCAACGCTTGTTAATTTGTTTACTTTGTTATACATTAATATAATTTAATGTATAACTTAATTTGTTACTTAACTTATTTTGTATAATTATTATATTTACAATAGACTAGAGTTTTAAAATTATAATACTGAATAAGATCTTATTTTGTATAATTATTATATTTACAATAGACTAAAGTTTTAAAATTATAATACTGAATAAGATCTTATTTTGTATAATTATTATATTTACAATAGACTAGAGTTTTAAAATTATAATACTGAATAAGATCTTATTTTGTATAATTATTATATTTACAATAGACTAGAGTTTTAAAATTATAATACTGAATAAGATCTTATTTTGTATAATTATTATATTTACAATAGACTAGAGTTTTAAAATTATAATACTGAATAAGATCTTATTTTGTATAATTATTATATTTACAATAGACTAGAGTTTTAAAATTATAATACTGAATAAGATCTTATTTTGTATAATTATTATATTTACAATAGACTAGAGTTTTAAAATTATAATACTGATTAAGATCCAACTTGTGAGACAAACATTTTTATTTTTAAGTTCACAAATCAAATCACAATTGCAACTGCCATTTAAAGTTCAACGGAAAACAACAGCAATGAATATAAAATTATTACAATGCTATAACTTATATAAGTAAATGTTTAAATTTGAATACTGAATTGAAAGTATTGAAAGATTGACTGCTGTCAACGTACTAGTCAATGACAAAGAAATTAAAAACGAAAGCCAACTCTCAGCCTGTCCCAGTTTCCAAGACTCCTGTTTAACTATATAGTTTATAGTATAAACTAATAATTACAAATTAACTTAAAATTAATTATTTTGTAACATAAAATTAATATATCAGCTATAACAATGAAAATAATTTAATGACATGAGTAAATAAAATAGTTACTAGTTAGTAAATTCCGGTTTAACTTTGTGTTGTTGAAGAAAATTCTTGTTAAATGTACTGATTTCTGGTTATTGTTTTTTAAAAACTTTTTAATACTTTTTATATATTTGTTTATAAACTAATTAATATTAATTTAATTTAATTTCAAAAATCTTTACATTGATATCCGGATACTATTCCGATCTGCCATAGGTATTTGCCGAATCCGGATAGTGGTGAAAATCCCGATATTTGGTCCATATATCCGGCATTCCGGATATTCGGCTGTCCCCTACTAGTAATTATCTATCTAATTGCACTTCTTAGTGATGACTTATTTAATGCAGTAACATATTACATGTAACTATAAATCAAAAACATTGTTTATTAAACTCTATACAAAACATTACTAACAATTTTAACACTTTAAATAAAATGCATGGATATTTCACTTTTAACAATATATTAAAAATGAAACATTACAGTACATTTTTCTAAGACTCATCTCTAATGCAGATAGCAACTAAAATCAATAAGTGCAATAATAAAATAGTTTATAAATCAAGATTTAATTTTGTTTTTTAAGATCAACAAAAAATGCGGTGCTACAGTATTTTTAATTTACATACCTTAAGCATGGACATGTGAATATCATGATGACTGTATGAAGCAAAGTATCCATCTTCATCATTTAATTGTAGACCATTAATTTTTATTGTTTCATCTTCACCTTTGCTACTTGACATTATATTTTGTCCTATAATTCTGGAGAAAAAAAAGAAATGCACAAAATAAAATTTAGATATAAGTGGGGTGAGACAGCAATCAGCTTGGGTAGAAAAACTTTTGGCCCCCTGTCAGGCCTATGTGCACCCTTTTTTATATAAGTTTTAGATATAAACATTTAATAAACGCATGATTTTGATTGTGAAATGATTGCATATTTATATATAAGTAAAAATAAGGCATCTCTAACGTAAAAGAAAGTATAATAACAGAATCTACCACACCTCAATTTTTCTATATCTGCTAATGCTCTGTCAAGTTCTTCTTTATAAATGTCTCTCTGAGTCTCAGCTTTATGTATTCTTTCAATCAGGGCACTAACAGCTTCAGACTCTGTATATGTGTCTCCACAAGCACGCTGACCACAATCTTCATGTTGGTGGGTTGGTTCCAAAACAGACAGGTGGTGATTGTGTGCCCATTCAATATCTTGGTGCAAAAATATATGAGATTTGTATTTTATATATAGATATTTATATCTGTATTTTATTATTTTATTTTACATAACTGTACCTATAAATACACAAAAAAAATTTGCATCTCAATTTTGCTATTTAAATTAATTTTTCTGAAAGATCTTTAAAATGGGGGAAAAGATAGCCTGGGTGTTTTAATTTTATCCAAAGTAAACATACTATTAGTCCATGAGTAAAGGCAGCTATTTAGGCTTCTAATATTTGTTAAAAGAAGGGTCAGCTTACATTGGCCAAAGTAACAGTTTCAACTTTTTAAAATTTCTGTATTAAATATCTCCTGCTAATAGTGATGCAAACATAAATAAAAGATATACAAAACATGAAAATTTGAAGGTAAATTTATTGAAGAAGAAAGGAAAAACTTTTTTTTAATGAAGAACACACTATGAAAAAAAAGGGAAATGTGTCACTTTTCTGGATGAACGTCATAGGATATCATAGAAAAAATGACCAAAGTCCATTCATATGATTAAAATAATCTGTATTCAAGAGCCAATAAATTTGATAATATTATTTAGTAGCCTACCAAGCTGGAGCATCAAGTCATTAGAGTCTGTAGGAAGCATGTAGTCATCACTCAGCCATAAAGGCCTTTTCGAAGATAAACATTTTATAATATCTTCTGGTACAGGATGCTAAAATGATTGTAAAATTATAACAAATGCTTAAAATATTTAAATGATTTTCTCCAAAATACTATTTTAGGCATTAATATAATCTCTTTAAAGATTTTTAAAATGTTCAAATTGAAATACATGATATCTCAGCAGTAGTTCCTAGACTTCGAGAAGAATTTAATTTTTTTAAAAGAAGGAATATTTAGAAGAGAAAAATGCAACACTAAAACCAGTTATTAATTGTAGATTGATATAAATGTACAGTTACAAATTCTTTATTTTCAATTAACAGGCTTTGTAAAAGAACTGAAAATTAATAATATCTATTTGATTTTTTAAGTGATTTAAAAGTTGATCCGGACATAATTTCCTAATTCAATTTACCTCTTTCCTGATGAAATTAATCATTTTGATGTAACCAATACAATCAACAGACCATTTTTTACATAGCTCAAGCAAATCGAAATTGTGAATTTTTGTGCAGTGTGAAAGAAGCATGTAGACTGAGGTTTCCACGCACTGGCAAAATAAACAACTGACATTTCCAAGAAGCATATTCATCTCTTCTTCATCCTCTTCATCTCCCAAATCATTCCATTGGCTTTCATCTTCATCATCATTTTTTTCCAGTTCTGATTCGCTATCAGAAAGCAAAGCAGGTACATCACAGTCTTTGTCAATTGAATCTAGTGAATGTAAAATATTAAACAAAATGTAGCCAAGCCATCTGTAAAAACACTTATATTTTATACATAATAGGCATAGAATATAAGCCTGTGGGATAGGGATACACAAATACTTAAAACAGATACAACAAATACGGTTACGAGACTGCATAAACTTTTTAATGTGGACGTCGTGGTGGCAAAAGTCTCTGTCCACCCTGGGAAACATTAACCCCAGGCCCAGCTGCGGCATGTTTCAAAACAGTCTTTCTGTTAAATACTAACACTACATTCATTTACATGAGCATATTATACATTTATTTGCTTATATTGTCTCTGACATCGACATATATAATATATATTTTTGGTAAGCCTATTTTTCAAAATTTTGGGTAAATTTTGTTCATAAATATTTTATTTGAAAATGAAATGACCCTAAGTAAGGTTATAAACGGTTAACCGGTCCTCAGATCAGGACCAGTCCCGTTTAATCAGGACGGGTAAACCGTAACTTCCATAAGCCCGTATAAGCTTATTACCCGGAGTTCGTTTTTGTTGTTTTACGGTTAAGATGCAGGGCAGCATAAGAGACTAACATGAGCGACGATGACATCAAATTGCTTTCTCCATATTCCGGTATATAAATAATATACATATCATCACTATTCAAAATCGCAATGATAGTAGTCCATGTTCTCACACAATAGACAACAATGTAATTATAGTCTATTCCTTATAAAGACAAAGAAAGCTATAAAAGCATATGACCCCGTGACCTATCAGCATTCTCTGGTCACCAGTTTATAGTCTGTTTCCCGCATCCAAAAAATTGATAGCGCGCCTCTTAGTGAAGTACCTATATTACAAGAGTCATTTGATAGACGTAGCAAAGATACCGGGTGATTAATTGGTCCTCAAATTTGAGCTCGGTCTTTTAGTGGCAGTTCTCCTGCAAGTCAAAGGCATTTGACGCATTACCACATTAATATAAAAACTGATATTTTCTTTAAAAAATGAGTTGGAAGGGGAGTACGGCTAGTGAATGATTTTTTTTTAAAACTCTCTTAGTTGATGAAGCATAGTACGAGAACTAACACACGGTATGGCAATGTTAAAATGTGAACAACGTTCAAGGCCCCGCGTTTTACTCTTCAGCGCAAGAGAGCTGAAAACAAGCGGGCTGTGGCGTCACATGTTCTTAGAAGTCACCATCAGATGGCGCGAGGCGAAAATTTGATAATTGATACACACTCTCTTTGTTGGTTCTAAAATTAAAATAAGGAAAAAAAAATATGGACCGGACAGTCAAACTGCCTTTTTTTAACGGTTAACAAGTCCACAAAACGAATTGACTTGGCAACATTTGAATTTGATAACATGCTGTTTTAATACTTTTAATACATAACATTAAAAATTGAATATTAATCATTACAGTTTACATCGTTGTTCAGATGATTTTTAAAAATAATTTTTAAATAATTTTTTTCTTTTTTTTTGAATTCGCTATTTTGATTCCAATGCCACAGAGAGCTAAACACTAGGGCACTAGGCAGGGGCGGCACATATCAGGCATTTAATTTTAATAAATAAAAAATTAAAAACGTAAGTTCTCACGAGATAATTAAATTTTGCTGTGAAATGATATGTGTAGAAACTGCAGGTTTATCCATGCCCATACTCCATACAGTTACAGACTAATCGCTAATACTAATAACACAGTTGACGTGACTGTGAGTTGACTTTCTGTTCACTGTACTGACTGTTGACAGTGTTGACTGAGACACAGCAAAATTTGATTAATTAACGGTCGATAAAATAAAATACTGAAAGACAAAAAAATAATTCATGACAAAATTATTATAAAAATAGTAATAAAATGGCTTCCAATAACCATCAATAGCCGAGTTAACACCGAGTGAAATTAATAAAAGTATAGCACTACATATGGCTTACTACAAGATGCCATGGTGAATTTTTTCTTTCTTTAAATTATCAAGACTAATGTCCCTTGGAATATTATTCTTGTTTTTATTTCATTGAAGAGCTCCTTTAAAAAAACAAAACAAAAACAAATAGCACTTAAATGTTTCGCTTTTTATTATTATTTTATTTTATTTCATTTTTAAATTTCTAACACGTAATTAGGATTTTAAATCTTTTATTTCTTATCTTATCTTATCTGTTTCAGACGCTCCTTCTATACAGAAGATTATTGCATCCTACGCTTATCTATGGTTTGTGTTTAGTCCTGCATTCTTATTAGAGTTTTAAATGTTGATAAAGTGTTGGCTTTCCTGGTTTCTTCAGACAACCCATTCCACGCCCGAATTCCGGACGGGAAGAACGAAAATTTGTATGAGTTTGTTCTCGCATACGGAATAAGAAAGGTGTTTTTATCTTTATGTCTATCTGAGGGTTGTATTAAGTTATCTTTGTGTTGTATTTCTAAATTAGAGTTAATTGCTTTATGTATGATTAGGCCTACTACTTTGCTCTTGGTCCTTCTATCCTCTAGTTAGTGTTTCAAGGTTTAATGATTTAACTAATGGTGTTATTCTAGTCAGTTTTGAATATTCTCCAGTGATGAATCTGGCAGCTCTTTTTTGGTTTTGTTCTAGTTTATCAATGTTTTCTTTGGTCGATGGGTCCCATACAGAAGATGCATATTCTAGTACAGGTCTCATTAATAGTGAGATAGCATTTTAGTTTTATATCTTTATTACATTGGTAAAGGTTTCTTTTTATAAAGCCTAAGGTTTTGTTTGATTTTTAATAACTTCATTGACATGGGGATTCCATGATAATTTCTCATTTATTATGACTCCTAAGTATTTTGCATCTTTAGTTTGGGTTAGTTCCTTTCCATGAAAGAAATATTTTGAATTTATTTGTTTCTTTTTCTTTGTTACTCTTAACAGTTGACACTTTTCTGGGTGGAAACTCATGCTCCAGTTAGTTTCCCATTTTATCATTTCATCTAGGTCTTTTTGTAAAATTTTGCTATCTTGTTCTGATTTAATTGTTCTATAGATTATACAATCATCAGCAAACAACCTAACTTTTGTTCCTGTTGAGATGTTGTTGGGTAAATCATTTATATATATTAAAAAGAGTAAGGGACCTAGCACAGTTCCTTGTGGAACTCCTCAATTAACCTTTATTGGTGCAGATTTAGATCCATTAATTATTACAGTTTGCTCCCTGCCCAAAAGTAAGTCTTGGATCCAGTGATGTAAGGAACCTGAGATTCCAAAGTAGTTAAGTTTTTTAAGTAAACTAAGGTGGTGAACTTTGTCAAATGCTTTCTTTATTTTATAAATTATATGCAAAAAAAAATAATTAATTTTATAACTTTTTTTAATCAATTAGATTTTTTTAATCCATTTTTATTAAATAATAATATTATTAGGGCTGTGGAAATTAATGATTAACTTATTATTTAACGATTAATTGACCCATCACTAACAAATTATTGGAAGTAAAAAAGTAAACAATAAATAATAAAAATAGCGGCCGATAAATAAAAACTTTCCTGATGATTACACAAACATTTTGGTTTTAAACTATTGACTGACGGGAATGTTCAACATTTTGATACAGTTTATTGTATCCATTGTGAGAAATCGTGTGCCTACCATGGTTCTAACACTTTGTCTACCTATCAAACCAAGTGAAAAGCGTATTAAGCTAATGGCAGTAATGGAGTCTGAGTCAGAGACAGAAAATGACGACAGCTCTTCTGATGAATTACTGCCTTACAAAATGGAGATGAAAGTTCCTGAATCCATTAACCCTCTACAGTGGTGGAAACTTAATGAACACCGATATCCGATAATGCCATTCCTTGCCAAGAGCGTTTTGTGCATACCAGTTAGCTCAGTTCCATGTGAATGATTGTTCAGCTCAGCTGGTTATATTATTAATTAATTAATCGTTAATTTGTCAAAAGTTAACTATTTAATTTAAATTAATCGTTAACAGTCCTAGATATTATATATTGTTATATTTCTAAGTTAAATAGTTCACTAACACAAATTGATGGCTTATATGATTGGTCTGACTTAAAAGGCCTGTCAATTTTAGTCTGGTTTGAAGGACGGAGATGTAGTCTCAAGAAAAATTAAAAGATGTCACGAGAAATAAAATCATAGATAGGAGAGAAGGAGAAATTTATCATCCCATAACACCCTTACAAAACGGACCTTAATTTCTTTTGACATAAATATAATATGCCTGGTACTGATTAAAAAGATTTTGTTCGATTAAATGGGAAAATTTAATTGATTAAGCGATTAATTTCGATTAATTATATTTTTTGTAACGCATACATAGATCCCGTTATTACGATGCGATTCATTGTTGCGCGAAATCGGTTAAGTCGCGATAATTACGTGGCCTTGGGTGCCATGGCTCCCGAATTTTGTGACTAACACAGCAAATTCGTTCTGCTATGCAAGAAATAAAGAAGAAAAACGTTTTGGTTTACGTTTGCACGTCTAAATAAATGAATAAATAATAATACGTGTGGAAAGTATGTAAGTTACAAAAAAATATATATTAATAATAAATTGGAAGGGAAAAAAATTAGAATTAGAAATATTTTCTTAAATTTTAATTGAATTTTAATCGATGAAATTAATTTTAATTGATTGAAATTGTTAAATATTAATCGATTAATTAATCGTTAATTTCCGTACTCCTTAAATATAACAATGAAACTTTTTAGGGATAGAAAATTACTATTTATTTAAAGTATTGGATAAGCCTACTCTTTTTCTTCTTCTTCCCATTTCCACTTTAAAAAAGGATAACAATACATGTAATTCTTTACAAACCCTCGCACATTTAATGGTGAGACAAGAGGACGAACGCCATAGTAGTACTTTTGGAGGTGGAGAAAAATGTGTATTTTAAATAAATTTGAGTAGAGTTAACTTAAAGTGTTTTTTTTAAATGATAAAATATCCCAGTAATCATGATTATTAATGCTTTACAACTAAGTCAGTAGCTTTACGTTACGGGGTAGGAGGGGGGAGGGCTAAGCTCTAGGCTAATTTTATCAAATAGCTTGCATAGTTAAGTTAGAGAAATGAGTGGGACAAATTTAACATGGGCTTAAAATAATTTTTTGTTCAACAATTCATTTTAAAAAAGTAATAATAATAAAAAATTGTTTAAAGTTTCATCTTCATTTAAATTTAATCCCAATCCGTTGGTTACATAGAGTGCCCATATACACTGCTGCACCATCTTTCTTGACAAATGGAAAGGAATTGTTCACTAAAATATAAAGGTACTTTTTAAAATGAAAATTAATGGACATAATTAATAAAGCTACAACTTTCATTTAGCATTGCCTCTTCCCCCTCTTCTGTTATCGGAACACGGATCTATTCAATGCATTTTTTTATTTAATGTAATAATTTTCCGGTAATATTTTCCAGTTATAATTTCCAGTCATTTATGTAGACTTTGTAGACCTACACTGTGTATTTTTAAAATATTAAAACTTCAAAACGCGTGTCCCATCTAGTTAGTAAATTATTAATGATGTAATGATTGCACGGGACATTAGTCATGGCAAGGGAAGCTTTTTTTAAAAACCACGACCTTGACCTGAAAAAAGATTATTTTAAGAGTCAGGGAATTGGTCGGGGATTCCCCTTAAATTATCGTCGATGACCTTGCTAGCAGTAAGAGTCAGGTGTGTTGCTCAGATAACTATTATATTTTTTCCTCAGTTGCGCAGTAATTTTTCGTTAATGTTAAATGCAAACAGGGTTTGAGTGAGCCTGACAAGTCGTCACAAAACAGCGAACGTTTCGGCAAAGAGTCTTCTTCAATCGAACAAATAGTACACAAACAAACAAATCCAGAGCCAAAGAGAGCAATATTAGGAAGAGAGTAGTAAAAGCGAATATGGAGCCTATATCTTGAAATATAATCATCAGAATCTTGCGTAAATTTGTTCCGCATATAAAAACGCCGAGCTAGCAGTGAAAAGTAAAATACACAGTGTTTAAAAGACTAAAAAAGACTAAACAGACTAAAAAAAGAAAATAAAATGACAGGACAAAATTAAACCGACAATAGGACGTAAGAAATACTCATAATTTGAAGTGTAAAACCTCATTTTGAAGAAAGACTCATGAGTCTATTAATAACTGTACGAATCATAGTTGTCTACTTTTCCTTGTTTAATTTAGCCAGTTAGAAAAGTGATGTTAACAGAAAAACATCAACACAGGAAACGAGGTGAAATCGAAATCTTGAGATGAGCAATTTGCGACATGTACCTTCTAGGAAAAACTACGTTGCTGACTAGACGATCCTTTTAGTGTGTTACTAATACATCTATGCATGGGCGTCGCTAGGACTTTTTCCAGGGGGGGGGCAAAAAAACCCACTTTTTAATTTTAACTGACAATGCCATACAAGGTACAATTTTCAATTAAATTCAAGTTCAGTATAAAATAAGGGTCGAAAAAAGCCTTAGAAATTAATAAGACTTACAAATTAGTGCTGTAATAGCTAAAATACAACATTTATTAATGCATTTCATAAATTAAAAACTGGGTCCCATCATTTCTACAATCCTATTTTGCTGCATGCATGTTTTAGCAATTCGTGGAAAAGAATCAAATTCTGGTAATTTGTATGAACTGTTAGAGTTTCGTGTTGAATCTGGAGATGAAGTTCTTGGTAATCGTTTGTAAATTGGTTCTTGTAGTGTTGAGTATGGTTCACCGACAAAACGGCTCCCGACATAACGGCCGCCCGACAATTGGGCTTCGACATAACGGCCCCGACAAAACGGCCCTGGACTAATAGATGGACTAATAGTAAAATTTACAATCAAATATATTCGTATTTTTACTCACCTATTCAGTGTCAGGTTTAGCTAACAATAAACAATAATAATAACACCACAAAAGTGAATTTAATAGCCTTTACGCGAAATGGTACCAATAACGGTTGTTTGTTGACAAGAAACAATAAAATAACACCATAAGAAATAATTTTACAATTTTACCACTTTTTTAAGGGTGAAAAAGGTTGACGAAAGCTTAAAATGCAAAATAAAATTAATGTTTTTGTTTAAAAAATGTTAACAATTTGTCTGGGGCCGTTTTGACGGGTAACCGCTGAGTGTATCTCGGCAACTACGCAAAACACTATAATTGAAATTTGTGGGTCTCTCTTGCGTGAAGACATTGTTCGTGAAGCAAATGATTCAGTTGCATTTTCTATACTTGCCGACGAGACAAATGACATTTCAGGCATTGAGAAGATGTCACTTGGTGTTAGATTTGTCAAAGAACAAAATGGGAAAATGATGGTCACAGAAGAATTCATGGGATATATTCCAATTGTCAATAGAACAGCTGAAGGTTTAACCAACACCATCATTACTAATTCATTAGAATTTTGATTAAATATGACAAAGCTTGTTGGTCAAGGATACTACGGATGTTCTACAATGGCAGGTAAAGAAGGAGGAGTCCAAGCAATAATTCGAAAAAAATACGCAAAAGCAGCATTTGTACATTGCAGTTCACATAAACTAAATCTTGCTGTGAACGATTTAAATCATGTGAATGTTGTACGAAACACAATAGGACCAATTAAGTCAATTTTAGTGTTTTTCAGAGAAAGTAATCAGTAAAGAAAACTTATTCTAAATGTTCCTTTGCAATGTGAAACTAGATGGTCACATAAATATAAAAGCTTGCGTTTTTGCTGAAAATGTTACAGAAATTGTTAAACAGCTGGAATATTTAGAACAATCAGTAATGTAATCAGTTATACTTTGCAGATATAATTCTTTTTTTGTTTGTTTGATAAATGTAAACTGTCTTCCATGTAATAAACTTTCAGGAAATTTAGTTCAGTTTTATTGTAACAACTTTATGACATTTTTATGACATTTTTTTCCTCAAATGTAGGGGGGGGGGTGGCAAATGCCCCCCTTGCCCCCCCTTCCCTACGCCCATGCATGTATGGAACAGGGCAGGATAAACATAATGACGAGGGTGAGGCATTAGCCGGGATATGTTACTGTAAGGCAGTGTTTCTCAAATAGTGGGGGACTCGCCCCCAAGTGGGGGGGGCGCAAAATGTTTTCTTTCTTCCTATGGGGGGCGTGACATAAAATAATTGAGAAACACTGCTGTTTAAGGTTTACAACTCGATGCAATTGAACTACGACAAAAAAAATACGGTTTTTTTAAATAGGGGAGGTGACCATAAAATACAAATAATATGTAATCTCTTAATTTGGTTTTTAGAAAATACCTAATGATCGTCTAAGAAAGACTGTCAAAGATTGCAAGCGTCAGTGAAAATATAAGTTATCAGACTGGAAGGTCTTGAAAGAATTTTTTTTTATAGATGCTAATGAAGTGGGTAGTTCTACACTTCCCTCACCTCTGATGATTGATGGTACCAGCTGATAAAATTATAATAAGAACCTGCAGGGTTTTAAAAATTAGCAACTTGATGTCAAGTACAATAAAAAAAAAGATAAAACCAACATCTTGTATGATTCATAACCTGAGATTTGCCAGAGGTTGTCGCAGAGATTGGGCTTGGATACATCAGCAGAAAACAAATTATTTACCACAAACGTAGATTCACTGAGCATGATTTTTGTGTAGGACGGGCTTTGTAGATAGGTGTGTGAGAAATGGTGGGTGGGGTACAGGGTGACGGATAGGCTGGTGGTAGGGGGTTGGGTAATATATTCACTTGTGATGCGTGGTGGGTTGTGCAAGGGAATAACTCGGGACGGGTGGGTGGTGGGTTGGGTAAGGGAATAACTCGGGGCGGGTGGGTGGTGGGTTGGGTATGGGAATAACTCGGGGCTGGGGGGTGGTGGGTTGGGTAAGGGAATAACTCGGGGCTGGGGGGTGGTGGGTTGGGTAAGGGAATAACTCGGGGCTGGGGGTGGTGGGTTGGGTAAGGGAATAACTCGGGGCTAGGGGGTGGTGGGTTGGGTAAGGGAATAACTCGGGGCTAGGGGGTGGTGGGTTGGGTAAGGGAATAACTCGGGGCTAGGGGGTGGTGGGTTGGGTAAGGGAATAACTCGGGGGTAGGGGTCGTTGTTGGCAGACAGTAAAAGAGTACAGCGCCAGTTTGGCACTAGTCCATTGAAGCACAATAGACACCCTGACGAAATCAACGTTTAATATCCCATTCCAACTCGTGTCTGTATGTAGGTTACAACCTGTTCTGTCGTCAACAGACTTTGTGCGTGTTAAAGGCAGTGGCGGATCGCGATCAACAACGCAGAGCGGGTGTCAAAAATAGAACAATGTCTAAAGAAAGGTTAAAATTGTAAAGTAATTATTACATACTAGTGTATCACCCGTCAAAAATGACGGAAGTTTTCAAAATAAATACACATCAGATTAAAAAATAACATAATACAGAACTTTCATTTATTTTTATTTGATTCATTTATTATCATGTTGAACAATTTTATGCGGAACGTTCGAAAAGTTTTATTTTTGGTGCAGCACTATAAAACAAAATCGATCGCAGCGCAACCTAACAGCATTACAAATTTCGCAGCGCCACCTTTACTGCATTATAATTACATCCATACGTACTGACAACGGAAATTATGTATATTGATTTCTTATCTATACAGACGCTCCTTCTATGCAGAAGATGGTTGCGTCCACAGACCATGATCTGTTTGGCAAGTGAAGCAGCGTTCACAGGCCACGGCTTTGTGGGTTCCATGCATTACCCAGCCGCCTAACACTATAGTTAGGTACCCATTCGGAGCGGGGTGGCTCAGGGACGCCCTAGGCCCCGGGAACAAGCCCTTGCCTTCACACGGATTCGAACCCGTGACCATCGGTACGTCAGTCCAGTGCGCTGCCACTCGACCACCGCGTCCATTTATTAAGTCACTGTTATTCACAAATCAATGTGATATAAAAGATTCTTCTAACTTACCATGTGGCAAATTTATTAGCCGTGCGTGCTCCTTAACGATTCTTTTTAAACGTCTGTCTTTTGACAGTTTCTGTACAATTGAAAACTTTAACCCCAACCTTGTTTCGGTTACAGGCTGAATTCGATTGCGCAACACAGCAAGTTTGATTCTGTCCCCGGAATTTGATTGCGTCCCCTGAATTTGATTGTGCCTCCTGAATTTTAAGGACCCCCTCCCCCCTTCCCTGGACAAATTGATTGTGCATCCGTCCCCCCGACTTAGTTTGTTTCCTCTTATATTTTGAAGTGCTTCCAATTCATCCCTTGGCTTACCATAACTGCATATGTGCATTTTTTAAAAAGAATTTCCTATACCATTTTGAGCAGCAAAAATGACTGTATTTAAATTTGCAAACAAGGATTAATGTTAAAAGATAAATTTTCCCGTTATATTTTATAATCGTGGCTTGTTTACCTGTATATTTTCACCTCGAGGCAAGTTCTGCTAACCTGGCTGATCCATCTCCAACCACCACCAATAAATAAAATAAGAGAGACAAAAAACACCAACAACCAAGGTCGTATGTAAAGTTTTATTATATTACATTGTTTGGTTTTGAGTTTTTGAAATGTTATAAAACATTTTAAGGGCCGTAAAATTCGGGTATTGTCCCCCCTTGACAAGGCCAGACATGGCGGTTTTCACTTTCTTCCCGTGGGAATCGGAGAGGGAATCCATAGCCAGGGGTTCTCAAACAGTGGGTTAGACAAGCTTCTGTCCTGCTTGGATACATAAAAATCCATTAAATTTCCAAATAAAGATTGGCATAGGCGACATGAAGCAAAAATAGTGTTTGTTTTAGTATTTAACCAAAGACCAGGAGGATGTTTTTTTAAATTTTTATAAACATCTAATTGTGGAAAAAATATCGATGAGGCAATTATAAACATTTTTTACATGTTTTCTTTACGCACTGGACAAAAATGGATAATTGAACATGCATTGTTTTTTGTTTTTGTTAAAAAAATATTTTGTTTTTTCCTGATAAAACTTGTTTAGTATCGTTTCTTCAAAAATCTTTAGCCAAACTTCTATATTTTACGGCAAGACTACAGCTATATTGTACTCTAAAACTTCAGCTATATTTTACGACAAGACTACAGCTACATTGTAGCTTAGACTATAGCTATATTGTAAGGTAAGACTACAGCTATATTGTACGTTTAGCCTACAGCTATATTGTACGTTTAGCCTACATCTATATTGTACGTTTAGCCTACAGCTATATTGTACGTTTAGACTACATCTATATTGTACGTTTAGCCTACAGCTATATTGTACGTTTAGACTACATCTATATTGTACGTTTAGCATACAGCTATATTGTACGTTTAGCCTACAGCTATATTGTAAATTTAGCCTACAGCTATATTGTACGTTTAGCCTACAGCTATATTGTAAATTTAGCCTACAGCTATATTGTACGTTTAGACTATAGCTATATTGTACGTTTATCCTACAGCTATATTGTACGTTTAGCCTACAGCTATATTGTAAATTTAGCCTACAGCTATATTGTACGTTTAGCCTACAGCTATATTGTACGTTTAGCCTACAGCTATATTGTACGTTTAGCCTACAGCTATGTTGTACGTTTAGCCTACAGCTATGTTGTACGTTTAGCCTACAGCTATATTGTACGTTTAGCCTACAGCTATATTGTACGTTTAGCCTACAGATATATTGTACGTTTTAGCCTACAGCTATATTGTACGTTTATCCTACAGCTATATTGTACGTTTAGCCTACAGCTATATTGTACGTTTAGCCTACAGCTATATTGTACATTTAGCCTACAGCTATATTGTACGTTTAGCCTACAGCTATGTTGTACGTTTAGCCTACAGCTATATTGTACATTTAGACTACAGCTATATTGTACGTTTAGCCTACAGCTATATTGTACTTTAGCCTACATCTATATTGTACGTTTAGACTACAGCTATATTGTACTTTAGCCTACAGCTATATTATACGTTTAGACTACAGCTATATTGTACGTTTAGCCTACAGCTATATTGTACGTTTAGACAACATCTATATTGTACGTTTAGCCTACAGCTATATTGTACTTTAGCCTACAGCTATATTGTACTTTTAGCCTACAGCTATATCGTATGTTTAGCCTACAGCTATATTGTACGTTTAGACTACAGCTATATTGTACGTTTAGACTACATCTATATTGTACGCTTAGCCTACAGCTATATTGTACTTTAGCCTACAGCTATATTGTACGTTTAGACCACATCTATATTGTACGTTTAGCCTACAGCTATATTGTATGTTTAGCCTACAGCTATATTGTACTCTAAAACTTCAGCTATATTTTACGACAAGACTACAGCTATATTGTACGTTTATACTACAGCTATATATATGGTAAGACTACAGCTTTATAATGCGTTAAAACTACAGTGACAGACTACAGTCACAGACTACAGTCACAGACTACAGTCACAGACTACAGTCACAGACTACAGTCACAGACTACAGTCACAGACTGCAGCCTTATTGTACTGTATTGCTGTACGATAATACGTGTGCTTGCTTTATTGTTGTTATTCTTTCCTGGTCACGAAATGTTCACATCACATGTTTGCTATCTCACAAGCTTTGTGGCCGCGGGTTCAATAAAAAAAAAGGAATTCTAAAAAGACGATAATCTCCTGCCTGTATAAAGCTACCTGTATAAAGCTACCTATATAAAGCTACCTGTATAAAGCTACTTGTTTAAAGCTACCTGTATAAAGCTACCTGTGTATAGCTACCTGTATAAAGCTACATGTATAAAGCTACTTGTATAAAGCTACCTGTATAAAGCTACCTGTATAAAACTACCTCGATAAAGCTAACTGTATAAAGTTACATATATAAAGCTACATGTATAAAGTGGTTTAAAGCGGGACTTTGAATATTGTGCTGAAATAAATCCGGGAACAATGGTTCAGACAGAGGCGTAGCTTCAGTGTTTGGAACACTGGGATCATATTTATCACTCCCTTCACTCAAGTCAAAAAAAAATTTTTTTTACATTCATAACTTTAAAAAAAAACGCGATTGTAAGCCAAATATGGTGCCACTGCATGGGGACATATTCAATCTATGCCTCCCTTTAGCTAATCGCCAGGGCGTGTGAAGGGGAGGATGGAGCATACCCATTACATGACGAACACTTACGTCGTGACACATGTTTTCTCTATTTGGGAAAGTGTTAAATTGTATTTTTGCAGTTTTTTCAAAGAACATGGTCCGGCAAAAATCACTGAAGAACAATTCTTTAGTACATTTGACAACAGCGATTGTTGAATACATGAATATCGTTGCCATGCCTTACACTTACAGAGATAAATTTTTATTGTCTGTTTTTCCCTGTCGATGTTGCTGTCGTTGTGACAGCGTTGATAATGTTGATGTTGTTGTCGTTAATGATGATTTAGGGATGTTGAAAATCTCTATGCTGTGACGTCAATATCGGTGATGTCATTTTGCAGTTGTTTATGTTGCAAATGACGCGCACTGGTGTTTATCCAACTGATGCTGTGATGGGGTTGTTGTAGTAACAACGAAAACAACATTCTGTTGTAGGTATAACAATACATCGCGGTACATTTTAAAACTAACAATATTCACATGGTCTGTGTTTGTCAAGACGTCATTAACATAACTAATTTAAACAAATGAGCAGAGAGTCAATGTATAGGAAATAGTTGCCCTGAAAACCATCTATTGTTAATAACTCGCCAAGACGTAAACACTTTGAATGGTCCTCGCCAACATCACGTAAACACTGAAGACCCACGCAATTTGTGTGCGTGTGCCTGCCTGGAGGGGGATTTCTTGATTCAATAGTTTAACCGTCCAAGGGTCAATCCCTCCTCGTTACTTTGTTCGATTAATTATGTCGCAGTAGAGTATTTCACCAGACGCCTTCTACAAAACCAATAAGAAAGGTATGTCCTTACCACCGGGCGAAGCGGGGATTGCGCATTCCCCCCCCTCCCCCTCATTCCCATCCCCCACTCGAGTTGATTCTGACTCACCACGTGATTGAAGTGCGCGGGGTTCAGTGTCAACACGTGCGTTGGTCATTTCACGTGGGTCAGACCTGGTGGCAGGTGAACTTGAGTCACGCGGTTAAAAATAATTGGTTGGGACAGTTACCTGTTGAGAAATACCGGCCACAATGTGCGACATTTCAGCACATACTCGTTTAGACTAAGTAGTTTTTATATTCTTCTTAAACCTCATGCATTATTAAAGTGATTAAGATACGATGTTTTGTCTTCTTAAAATTGAGCAAAGACTCATAGACTTTCAAAATAAAAATAAATATCTGTTAATTTAAGTATCAAAAGACGGTCAATAAGTTTAACAAGAAAAGAAAAAAAATGATGAAGGAAAAAAAGAAAGCAAACTAATGTCAGCCGAATTTCCCAAAATTTTTAATTCTTTTAAAATGTGTTTGAAATTTTCATTCGATTTCAACAACCTGTAAATATTAAATTTAGTCTTATTCAATTTAAGTTGCTAAATACATTTCTCCAGTTAATGAAGACTAACTAGAGTCTTAGCTGGCAGACTTGATGTACTTGAACAAGGCTACATCTTTTCGTTTTCTATAAAGTAGAAATGCTTTAAAAATATGTATTATTTTTTTAAAATCAATTTAATTATATTCATACTAGATTCACATGTGTTCTTTGTGAAAATGATTTTGTGATTTTGTCTTAATACCTAAATCTTGCAGTATCACCCTGAAAATTTTGATTGTTGATGTCTTTACAAGGTTTGATTGTTGATGTCTTTACAAGGTTTGATTGTTGATGTCTTTACAAGGTTTGATTGTTGATGTCTTTACAAGGTTTGATTGTTGATGTCTTTACAAGGTTTGATTGTTGATGTCTTTACAAGGTTTGATTGTTGATGTCTTTACAAGGTTTGATTGTTGATGTCTTTACAAGGTTTGATTGTTGATGTCTTTACAAGGTTTGATTGTTGATGTCTTTACAAGGTTTGATTGTTGATGTCTTTACAAGGTTTGATTGTTGATGTCTTTACAAGGTTTGATTGTTGATGTCTTTACAAGGTTTGATTGTTGATGTCTTTACAAGGTTTGATTGTTGATGTCTTTACAAGGTTTGATTGTTGATGTCTTTACAAGGTTTGATTGTTGATGTCTTTACAAGGTTTGATTGTTGATGTCTTTACAAGGTTTGATTGTTGATGTCTTTACAAGGTTTGATTGTTGATGTCTTTACAAGGTTTGATTGTTGATGTCTTTACAAGGTTTGATTGTTGATGTCTTTACAAGGTTTGATTGTTGATGTCTTTACAAGGTTTGATTGTTGATGTCTTTACAAGGTTTGATTGTTGATGTCTTTACAAGGTTTGATTGTTGATGTCTTTACAAGGTTTGATTGTTGATGTCTTTACAAGGTTTGATTGTTGATGTCTTTACAAGGTTTGATTGTTGATGTCTTTACAAGGTTTGATTGTTGATGTCTTTACAAGGTTTGATTGTTGATGTCTTTACAAGGTTTGATTGTTGATGTCTTTACAAGGTTTGATTGTTGATGTCTTTACAAGGTTTGATTGTTGATGTCTTTACAAGGTTTGATTGTTGATGTCTTTACAAGGTTTGATTGTTGATGTCTTTACAAGGTTTGATTGTTGATGTCTTTACAAGGTTTGATTGTTGATGTCTTTACAAGGTTTGATTGTTGATGTCTTTACAAGGTTTGATTGTTGATGTCTTTACAAGGTTTGATTGTTGATGTCTTTACAAGGTTTGATTGTTGATGTCTTTACAAGGTTTGATTGTTGATGTCTTTACAAGGTTTGATTGTTGATGTCTTTACAAGGTTTGATTGTTGATGTCTTTACAAGGTTTGATTGTTGATGTCTTTACAAGGTTTGATTGTTGATGTCTTTACAAGGTTTGATTGTTGATGTCTTTACAAGGTTTGATTGTTGATGTCTTTACAAGGTTTGATTGTTGATGTCTTTACAAGGTTTGATTGTTGATGTCTTTACAAGGTTTGATTGTTGATGTCTTTACAAGGTTTGATTGTTGATGTCTTTACAAGGTTTGATTGTTGATGTCTTTACAAGGTTTGATTGTTGATGTCTTTACAAGGTTTGATTGTTGATGTCTTTACAAGGTTTGATTGTTGATGTCTTTACAAGGTTTGATTGTTGATGTCTTTACAAGGTTTGATTGTTGATGTCTTTACAAGGTTTGATTGTTGATGTCTTTACAAGGTTTGATTGTTGATGTCTTTACAAGGTTTGATTGTTGATGTCTTTACAAGGTTTGATTGTTGATGTCTTTACAAGGTTTGATTGTTGATGTCTTTACAAGGTTTGATTGTTGATGTCTTTACAAGGTTTGATTGTTGATGTCTTTACAAGGTTTGATTGTTGATGTCTTTACAAGGTTTGATTGTTGATGTCTTTACAAGGTTTGATTGTTGATGTCTTTACAAGGTTTGATTGTTGATGTCTTTACAAGGTTTGATTGTTGATGTCTTTACAAGGTTTGATTGTTGATGTCTTTACAAGGTTTGATTGTTGATGTCTTTACAAGGTTTGATTGTTGATGTCTTTACAAGGTTTGATTGTTGATGTCTTTACAAGGTTTGATTGTTGATGTCTTTACAAGGTTTGATTGTTGATGTCTTTACAAGGTTTGATTGTTGATGTCTTTACAAGGTTTGATTGTTGATGTCTTTACAAGGTTTGATTGTTGATGTCTTTACAAGGTTTGATTGTTGATGTCTTTACAAGGTTTGATTGTTGATGTCTTTACAAGGTTTGATTGTTGATGTCTTTACAAGGTTTGATTGTTGATGTCTTTACAAGGTTTGATTGTTGATGTCTTTACAAGGTTTGATTGTTGATGTCTTTACAAGGTTTGATTGTTGATGTCTTTACAAGGTTTGATTGTTGATGTCTTTACAAGGTTTGATTGTTGATGTCTTTACAAGGTTTGATTGTTGATGTCTTTACAAGGTTTGATTGTTGATGTCTTTACAAGGTTTGATTGTTGATGTCTTTACAAGGTTTGATTGTTGATGTCTTTACAAGGTTTGATTGTTGATGTCTTTACAAGGTTTGATTGTTGATGTCTTTACAAGGTTTGATTGTTGATGTCTTTACAAGGTTTGATTGTTGATGTCTTTACAAGGTTTGATTGTTGATGTCTTTACAAGGTTTGATTGTTGATGTCTTTACAAGGTTTGATTGTTGATGTCTTTACAAGGTTTGATTGTTGATGTCTTTACAAGGTTTGATTGTTGATGTCTTTACAAGGTTTGATTGTTGATGTCTTTACAAGGTTTGATTGTTGATGTCTTTACAAGGTTTGATTGTTGATGTCTTTACAAGGTTTGATTGTTGATGTCTTTACAAGGTTTGATTGTTGATGTCTTTACAAGGTTTGATTGTTGATGTCTTTACAAGGTTTGATTGTTGATGTCTTTACAAGGTTTGATTGTTGATGTCTTTACAAGGTTTGATTGTTGATGTCTTTACAAGGTTTGATTGTTGATGTCTTTACAAGGTTTGATTGTTGATGTCTTTACAAGGTTTGATTGTTGATGTCTTTACAAGGTTTGATTGTTGATGTCTTTACAAGGTTTGATTGTTGATGTCTTTACAAGGTTTGATTGTTGATGTCTTTACAAGGTTTGATTGTTGATGTCTTTACAAGGTTTGATTGTTGATGTCTTTACAAGGTTTGATTGTTGATGTCTTTACAAGGTTTGATTGTTGATGTCTTTACAAGGTTTGATTGTTGATGTCTTTACAAGGTTTGATTGTTGATGTCTTTACAAGGTTTGATTGTTGATGTCTTTACAAGGTTTGATTGTTGATGTCTTTACAAGGTTTGATTGTTGATGTCTTTACAAGGTTTGATTGTTGATGTCTTTACAAGGTTTGATTGTTGATGTCTTTACAAGGTTTGATTGTTGATGTCTTTACAAGGTTTGATTGTTGATGTCTTTACAAGGTTTGATTGTTGATGTCTTTACAAGGTTTGATTGTTGATGTCTTTACAAGGTTTGATTGTTGATGTCTTTACAAGGTTTGATTGTTGATGTCTTTACAAGGTTTGATTGTTGATGTCTTTACAAGGTTTGATTGTTGATGTCTTTACAAGGTTTGATTGTTGATGTCTTTACAAGGTTTGAGTGTTGATGTCATTACATCGGTTTTTAGAATCGGTTGCCATGATGATCCAAGTATGAGCCATCGTACAATGATGCAATCAACAGAACAACATCGTTGTTATAACATCGTCATTACAAACGTTTTATTTCTCTCATTTATATCAATCACACCATCGCTATTACACCGTTGCCATTTCAACACTGGTTTCACTTCATCGTTATAGCTGCATTTGTCAAAAATAAAATGGTATAATGAGCGCCAGACAAACCTCCTTTTTCTACACACGGCATGGAATAAACTGTAATAATTCCTATAAGTGGGTGACCCAAGAGAGGTTGTGCTTGAAATACAAGACAATGAAGAGGGCGCTTCGACTAGCTGCCAAGTTCAACTGACATAACATAACAAGTGACAACTGCCACAAGTAGTCAATATTCAGCTGCATTTCTTTTGGTAAGTACGTTTTTTTTGTTTTTTTTTAAAATATTTTTGTTGGGGGGGGGGCGGAGGGGGGGGGGAGGAGAAGGGGTATCACGACTATCTAAAAAAATAAGATTTTAGAAAATTGAGACGATATATAAGGTCAAGGACGTTTCGGTTCTGTTTTGGTGAGTTTGAATGACGTCTATTCTATCCTTACAACGCGGGACACAGCGCCGGCTCCCTGTTCCCCACGGGAGACAAAAAGACACTTTGTTTGGAGTATTCAATGGGAGATTTCAACATTTGAATTTTAAGCATGGGTTTCCTTCGAACCCGGCCACATCCAACGCCCGACACTAAGCCATATAACATTGTTGTAGCCACGAAGAGATATGAGAAAAAAAAGCTTCTAGTATAATAGACCCCCGTCATGAGCTTCAAAACTTAATCAATCCAAAATGTAGAGTATATATGTGTTTTTTTTTAAAATTGGGAGGCTGGCTGAGACAGTTTGAGACCCACTGTAAGGATAAGCAAAGATGTCCTGCTATGATATGAAGTCATGCGCGGTCGCCTGTTACGATGATGTCAGTGTAAAATGCAAGACGATGTAATGGTGTGATAGTGTGAGAAACTCGCAGCTCTGATTATAAGGTGATATGTCCTCTTATAAGATGATATTTCATGTTATAAGATATGTCCTGTGATAGGTTGACATCACGTTGAATAGTAAGACATGAAACGCAGTGATACTCATGCCATTTATTTTTCATATAAATAAACTAACACGCCTAACAATTTAGGACTTGAAGAGTTGCTTAGAGAGTAAATACCTTTATAACGCCATGTGCGTCATTTCACGCTAATGGATACAAGATCCAAAACCTGTTTGGAAAGCTATAACATAATACAGCAATAAATGCGCGGATCGGGACGCCTCTTTAAAGATTGACTTTTAAAACTGTATTTGTGGAGTGGTTTTTATTTTATTTTAAAGCAGTTCTTGGTTTCAAAGTTTGTTGAAATGAAAACACCCCATTCATAATCTCCAGTCATGTCGAAGTCACACGAACAAAAAATCCCCCACTGTCAAACTGTTTGGGTGGTGAAGATATTTTGAACTGCTGCCAAACACTAACACTAACAGTGCTGGTGACTGGTGCGCCCTTCCAGATCTTACCACTTACCTCCCCACCCCTGCAATAATATTCTTTGTGATATATTTTTTTTTAAAAAATTACATTTGTACCTCCGATTTCGAACGCCTTATGTTAACAATTCAGGTTACGAACAAAAACTATTTCTTTGTCTCGAGTAAAGAAGAGCACCTCGCTTTACGAACGACAGAGAGAGGGAGAGTGAGAGATACATCAAGGTTTAAATTCAACGATATTGCACAGTACAAGCGAAGGCCTAGCTGTATTAAACTCGTAGCATACGTGTGCAAGTGTGTGTGCATCCTTGCTTTCACTGGCCTTAGTAACAGCAGTAAAAGATTTTTTTAGTCATCGCCTCCCAATAAGAAAGATATGATATTGTTTTTAAAACAATTTCAACTTTATTTTATTAGGTGGATTTCTTTTTATTTATTTAATACGTGAAGTGTAAGTATTCTTTGCGTTTTGACAGGTAAACGTATGCGTCATATTTAGTAAATAATTATTACAGAAATAAGGGGGAAAAACACTTCTTATTCCTCATGCCAGATCAAACAAAGAAAATCCTCCTTCTTCCCGTCTTGAATTCGGGCGTGGAATGTGTTGCCCGAACGAGCCAAGAACTCCGACATTCTACCAAAATTCAAAGGTCTAAAATCGAGACTAGACATAAGTCATGGATATGTGTAGGACACAATAATATAATATTATGTATGGATAAGTGTAGGACACAATAATATAATATTATGTATGGATAAGTGTAGGACACAATAATATAATATTATGTATGGATAAGTGTAGGACACAATAATATAATATTATGTATGGATAAGTGTAGGACACAATAATATAATATTATGTATGGATAAGTGTAGGACACAATAATATAATATTATGTATGAATAAGTGTAGGACAAAATAATATAATAGTATGTATGGATAAGTGTAGGACACAATAATATAATATTATGTATGGATAAGTGTAGGACACAATAATATAATATTATGTATGGATAAGTGTAGGACACAATAATATAATATTATGTATGGATAAGTGTAGGACACAATAATATAATATTATGTATGGATAAGTGTAGGACACAATAATATAATATTATGTATGGATAAGTGTAGGACACAATAATATAATATTATGTATGGATAAGTGTAGGACACAATAATATAATATTATGTATGGATAAGTGTAGGACACAATAATATAATATTATGTATGGATAAGTGTAGGACACAATAATATAATATTATGTATGGATAAGTGTAGGACACAATATAATAGTATGTATGAATAAGTGTAGGACACAATAATATAATATTATGTATGGATAAGTGTAGGACACAATAATAAAATATTATGTATGGATATGTGTAGGACACAATAATATAATACTATGTATGGATAAGTGTAGGTCACAATAATATATTATTATGAACGAATAAGAGTAGGACACAATAATATAATATTATGTATGGATAAGTGTAGGACACAATACTATAATATTATGTATAGAGGGATCATATGTACTTCCTTAGATAAAATGAATTCTGTCTTCTATAGCGCTTATACCATCCATGCTATAGACCAGCAACGCTCACCATTTTTATGAGTCTTCAGTTTTCATCCCTATTCCACACTGACCAGATTTTAATATCGAAACTTCTCTCTATCTTTACCTCTGAGAACAAACAAAAAGTATGCCCCGGCCCCTATTTACACCCGCCCACTCCCCCCCCCCTCTTAAACCATTCCACCAATGTCAGAAATCAGATATTCAAAGATTATGTACTTTTCTTATACAATTCATTGAAAAGTGGAACGTATTAGCATATAGACGCCGTGAACACAACACTCGGCGCTATTCACTAGAAATTGTTGATCTGCCTATCTGAAAGTCTGTGGTTATGTAGACGCAACAATCTTGATGTGGGAAAACTGCCGTTAGGACCCACCGGGGATAACCCCTGGCCCAGCCCCCATCAATGACACAGCACCCCTCTGCATATAGCCTGACAAAAATCATCCTTCGAGGCACGGTATAGAAGGGCGCCGGCGAAGATGTCGACGGCGGAAACGTTGGCTTGACAATATAAAATACTGGACAGGGCTGAGGTTGAACGAATTACTGGCTGCGGCTCAAGATAGGCGAATGCTGAGATCGTTGTCTGTTGATGTGTCCATGCGCTACCGCACCGGTCACGGGACTGATGATGACCACTCTTCAGACACTTTGATAATGATTCACGTTATAAATGATGAGTCGTTTTTTTAAAAAAAGGATAAGAACACTGCAACATTATTTTTTTTTATTTAAATTTTATTTTATTGATGATGTTGACGATATAATTTTTTTTTAAAAATAGAAACAAACAAAATCGCAACATGATTATTTCACAATGTATCACCAACAATCTCACTATCTTGTTGCAGTGACAGACGGATTTAGACTTGCTGGGTCCCTGGGCTATTTGAGATATGGGGGCCATTTGAAGTCCAGATATTCTATGTCAGTGACAAAAAAATTTTTCCGGGGGACCCACAAGAAGGAGGGGGACCTAAGCTATAGCTTGTTTATCAAATAGGTAAATCCAGCACTGTGCACTGTGCACTGATGTTGAAAGTACGTTGTCAAAGGTTCATGCAAATTATATCGCATTTTTTTTCTACTTTCCTGCTAAATATTTCATCTCCACACATATTGACCCACACGGCTAAAAAGGAATTTATTCAGTTTTTGATAGATTAAAAGCTGTTCATGATATTTGAACTACGTGTTTCCTTTATAAAAAGATAAACATTAGCTTTGTGGAGTTCCGCTAACCGAAGACATCATCTGAGTTAAACTGAAAAATCCAAAGCAAATATTTAGCTGCAGATTTAAGTCAATAAAAAAAGCTTTCCATTTGAAGATTATAGAAATGTGTATCACTCTTTTAGTTTCTAATGTTCACTCTTAGATTAGGTAAATTAATGGACACGTGATTAAATTATTTTAAATGTACATTTGTCATTCAGTGGCGTAAAGCTAAGGGGAGAGGGGTGGAGGGGACGGTCCTTCGCCAAGCGGACCATTTTCTTCTTAGATGGTTTTAAGTTTTAACCCTATAAAGCTTATGGCTCTGTACTCGACTGGCCCAATGTGTGACGTACGAGGCCGAGTTGAGAGTTCGAAATATTAATACCATGGCAAATTTTCAATGACTTTACCCCACACAAAATCGATTACGGTAGTGTCAGGGGCCTCACTAGGGTTGGTGTCACCCGGGGGCGGTAGCTCGTGAAGTCACCCCCTCACGACTAAACCCATAGCCTCCGAGTTTTCCAGTGCCAAAAAACGGGAACATATAATTTTACAATATTGGTGTCACCCGGGTCAGCTGCACACTATAGTAGCATCATAGGGTGACGCCACTGGGTAGTGTAACTTACCTTGACAGAAGTTTTGGTATGAAATGGGGCCAAATCAAACGACTACAAACCGCAACAATATAATACGACAACAAAAATAGAATTAATATGTATATTATGTACTATAGATTACACAAAAATAATGAGTTGATATCTAGGTAAGACAAAATTTCAATGCAAATTAAAGAATATCATTTCACTATAAACTATACAGACTCACAGAGCTCTATACTTTTTAACAAGTCACTTTCATGTTACACTTGAGTTTTGTATGCACATATACGTGGGGCGTGGTAGTGCGAGTCTGTATGTATTGGAAACCCTATTCCCACTTACGCTGTAAAGATCCATATTGAGGCTGTTGTCAAGGTTACTTTGCACAGTATTTCTATCAGCATTGAACGGCATGTGTTTACCTACTTCGGTCACCGGAACTTGTTGACAATTTTTTTTTGGTTTCGCATTCATTTCTTTGACATTCATGGATTATTGGCACTTTTCCAGGCCCGGGAGAAAAGCGACGGCCTATTTAATGACCTGAAACGTTCGGTTTGAGCAGGGGCGTGTCTTTTTTTTGGTGTTCTTTTTTTTAATGTTGAGAAGAGGGGTTGTGAAAGCCACGGAGATTTTATAAAGTCTTTCGGACCCTTTGTCTTAGTTGTGATAAAAATCAAACGTTCGAAAAGAAATATAACGCGCATTCTTTGTGTTCCTAAGGCACGAACTAAAACATTTGGCGAAAGGTACTCTCTTTTTGTGCAGCCAAACAATGGAATTCTCTACCATTACACATCCTGAGTATTTCATCTACGAAGTCCTTAAAGACTGCACTTAAGACGCATCTTTTCAAAGTTTATTTTAAAAATTAAAGAAACAACACTTCTTTTTAATGATTAACGTAGCTTATGTGTAACGTACTGTCATTTATGTGGTTATTATAATAAAAATGTTTATTTAAATTATTATATGTATGTTATTATCTCCATGTTAAGCGCTGTGAGTCCGGCTCCTTGCTGGGACACAGCGCTATAAAAATTATCAATATATTATTATTATTATTATTATTATTATTATTATTATTATTATTATTATTATTATTATTATTATTATTATTACAATAACACTTGTTTAGTTCTCTGTTGGATTTCAATGTTAGTCTGTTTTAAGCAGACTACATCTTTAACAATTATCTTGTATCATTTAATGCATATTGCGGGCAACGTTCCCTCTAAGGTTCGTTGGTACATGTGCAAAATAAATTATTAAAAAACTCGTGTGCAAAGTTGCACGGCATCCATTTTTGTGTGTGCAATATTTTACTAAATTTGCTGCACTGTAATTCTAAACTGCTGCGCGGCTATTCTTTTACTATCATTTATGTACATTACATGTATATCACTATACAAACACATTAAGAGATAACATTGCTATCTATTTCAGAGTAATTATTCTTTCCTTATGGCACACTTTAACATTATAAGATTAGGTCATTTGAAAGTGCCATTCTGTTTTCTTTCACTTATGGATTTATGACTGGGAATAGTGCTATCAAATGTCATGCCAGATGAAATATTGTTGTAGAGTATTTTATTAATGGCCGGGAAGGACCCCAGACGTAAATAAAATATCAAAGAAGACCATCGTGAATAACAAATCTGTCTTTAAATCTTTAAATTCCTACTCTCGCGTAATTTATTGGGTAAAAATCAGAAAACAAATTGAAAAAGTAAAGTTGCATTTAAAGATAAGAAAAGAAGAAATAAAATTTAATGTATCGAGATAATAAACGCTTTGAAAAATAAACTGGCAATTAATTCCAGTTCTTGATTGTAGTGAGTTGTTCTTGATGTTGTAAGTGCTGGATGAAAAATTAGATGATTCCTATACATGCAAGACGAACCCATCTTCGCACTTCTAGCTTGGCCCCTGACAATACCACCAAAAGATGAAACCTCCCAAAGACAACCCCTCCCAAAGACAACCCCTCCCAAAGACAACCCCTCCCAAAGACAACACCTCCCAAAGATAACACCTCCCAAAGACAACCCCTCCCAAAGACAACCCCTCCCAAAGACAACCCCTCCCAAAGACAACCCCTCCCAAAGACAACCCTCCCAAAGACAACACCTCCCAAAGACAACCCCTCCCAAAGATAACACCTCCCAAAGATAACACCTCCCAAAGATAACACCTCCAAAGATAACACCTCCCAAAGATAACACCTCCCAAAGATAACACCTCCCAAAGATAACACATCCCAAAGATAACACATACCAAAGATAACACCCCCCAAAGATAACACCTCCCAAAGATAAAACCTCCAAGATTTTTTCCTCAAACCCTAACGCCCCTACCCCTTACATTCACACCCCCAACCGAAGTTAACACCCACACTTCTTTCTTTGTCCGAAGTACGCACCCATCAAACCCGCTGACACCCACCCCCCTCATAACAACACCCTACTCACCTCCCTCCCACAGCGCGTGAGACAGATTTATCCCGACGCTCCCATTGGTGAGTGGATAGGTCATCCCTCTCTCTGACCACTTCATACCCACCTCGAGCTTCGCGACCAAGACACGGTGCTGCCACGACTCATTCTCTCATAAATGTCAGCTGAAAGGTTACAGCGTGACGTCAGCACAGTAATGGACACTCACATGATACACTACATGTCTGTTGAATACTATACTCTCATCAAGGAAACAAAACTCTCGGAAGAAATTCTCTTTTCTGAAACATTTTCACAAAACGATTTCTTTTTCAATATAAACAGCAGCAACAACACACACAAAAAAACACTTTAAACAAAAAACAAAACAAAAACAACATCATTTGAAAGACATATCGACGTGTAAAACGATGATTAACAAAAAACATTCGACGCTGAGAGCAAGAGTCGCTATTGGAAACACAAAGAGTAAGAACGCAAAAGTGGGCGAGTAGGCACACACACACAAAAAAAAAGTTGTGCAATTCAAGAAATTTAATGATGCTCGACTAATGGAAGTCTTCGTACCTGGTCACGTGGAACAACATTTGAGACCTGCTTCAAAACAATAACAGGACCGTTTATTAGGCTGGCATTGAAGTTCTAGAAATTTCGCTCTCTCTTTCAATTGTGGTAGCTCAGAGTTAGTGACGTGTAGAATCAAAGAGAGTGAGAGAGAGACCAGGAGGACATACGCACTGAACGAAGAATATTTCTGATTTAAAAAAGTCTTCGTGAACAGGCAAAGATGGGCGTAACTGTAAACTGAGGCTGAAAGCTGAACTCTTTCTTAATCACTTTTCTGTTCGTGTTGTCTATCACTTATCCTCATTCCAAACTACGGCCCTATCCCACCTCCGTTAGCCACCCCACCCCCCACCCCTCAAGAAAACCCCCATTACTCCTGAGAACTCCTTTACTCTATTTGGCCATTACTATTGTTAAATACAGTTTGTCAGTCAATAACCGTGCCTAGTAAAATTTAAAACAGAAAAAAAAACAACAAACAAACAAAAAAACACCAACACAAAAACATGTTATATAAACTTAGTTGCGATGTAACCCTAAACCAGTAACACTGTAACACTGTAACACCCCAGCTGAGTTCTCGTTTTCATTTGTTGATTAGTTTTATTTGTTTTTGTCTATTTGTTCGCCGAGGAAGGCTTTTTGCTGAAACGTTCGTTGTTCCGTGACGTCCTGTCAGTCCTATACATACCCTGTTTAAATGACATTTGTTTTTAATTTAACAGCCTGATTGCAGTCCCACCCATATTTTGAGCTAAGTAAAGAATCGCAGACTCGCCGCTGGAAGTAAGGCTGTGGGTTCCTCTTTGTTTTCAAAATAAACTATTCATTAAGACAACGTGGGAAATTTCTAAATCTTGTTGACAACCCGGGAGGATCTCTTAGCGACAACAACCCCCAACCACAAGAGCCGGGTCGACTGGCCAACGTCACGATGTGTTCAAAGAGAAGTGACGTCACAAGCATGTGTTGGTATGGAGCATTTCTTACTTCGGACCGCTGCATCTCTTCGCCCACCACCGAACCACACCATGCGATACAATTATAATTATTGTTTTTGGCCGACGCAGGGGCGTCACTAGGGTTGAAGTCACCCGGGGCGGTAGCTCTTGTGCGGTCACCTCCTCACGACTTAACCGATAGATCTACCCCCGAGTATGCTAATGCCAAATAACAGATACATACAGACTTTTTACATTTTGGTGTCACCCCTTGCAATGGTGTCACACAGTGTGGTCCGTACCATCCATACACCCCCTAGTGACGCCTCTGGGCCGAAGCAGATGGCTGATACCTACAGAACATAGCGACGCGTTATGAAATAGTTCTATTCTTGTCCGTTGTTTCAGTACGGGCCGTATTGAAGGGAGGTTATTCTTTAATGACACACACCTGTCACGGCCTGTCCGGTCACGTGATCTTGACGGCCTATTTATGGAAGTAGACCAGTGACTCATTGCCGTGTGACCCGATCGATACACCCTCACCACCACCCACCCCTACCCGGGACCTCCACGTCACAACATTCGCCTCGACCTGGCAGGAACGTTCTTTCACATAGACCTCGCCTGCCCTCCCCGCCTCCGCAAGCTTATGCTGGTCTTGTTCCCGCGCAAAAAATACGTTTAGGTTTATTAAAAAATAATAACTGATAAACGGACGGTAGAGTTGTGTTTTGTTTACCTGCAAAGTGATTGATGGGATCGACAGGTTGTTAGACAGGTTGTTATCGTTGAGTTGGTGAAGCTTTGGGGCAGGGTGAGTGGGGGACATTGTCCCGTGAGAAGATAGGTGAGAGCTGTATAATTTTGTGTACACGAGAGAGTGGTGACATTGGTGTATTATTTGTTAACACAAGAAAGTGTTAAGATGGGTGTATAGTTCGTTAACACAAGAAAGTGTAGATATTGGTGTATAGTTTGTTAACACAAGAAAGTGGTAAGATGGGTGTATAGTTCGTTAACACAAGAAAGTGGTGATATTGGTGTATAGTTCGTTAACACAAGAAAGTGGTAAGATTTGTGTATAGTTTGTTAACACAAGAAAGCGGTAAGATTTGTGTATAGTTTGTTAACACAAGAAAGTGTTAAGATGGGTATATAGTTTGTTAACACAAGAAAGTGGTAAGATGGGTGTATAGTTTGTTAACACAAGAAAGTGGTGAGATTGGTGTATTATTTGTTAACACAAGAAAGTGGTAAGATGGGTATATAGTTTGTTAACACAAGAAAGTGGTAAGATGGGTGTATTATTTGTTAACACAAGAAAGTGGTAAGATTGGTGTACAATTTGTTAACACAAGAAAGTGGTAAGATGGGTGTACTATTTGTTAACACAAGAAAGTTGTGAGATTGGTGTATTATTTGTTAACACAAGAAAGTGGTAAGATTAGTGTACAGTTTGTTAACACAAGAAAGTGGTAAGATTGGTGTACAGTTTGTTAACACAAGAAAGTGGTAAGATTGGTGTACAGTTTGTTAACACAAGAAAGTGGTAAGATTGGTGTACAGTTTGTTAACACAAGAAAGTGGTAAGATGGTTGTATAGTTTGTTAACACAAGAAAGTGGTAAGATGGTTGTATAGTTTGTTAACACAAGAAAGTGGTAAGATGGGTGTATAGTTTGTTAACACAAGAAAGTGGTAAGATGGTTGTATAGTTTGTTAACACAAGAAAGTGGTATGATGGTTGTATAGTAGTTTGTTAACACAAGAAAGTGGTAAGATTGGTGTACAGTTTGTTAACACAAGAAAGTGGTAAGATGGTTGTATAGTTTGTTAACACAAGAAAGTGGTAAGATGGTTGTATAGTTTGTTAACACAAGAAAGTGGTAAGATGGTTGTATAGTTTGTTAACACAAGAAAGTGGTATGATGGTTGTATAGTAGTTTGTTAACACAAGAAAGTGGTAAGATTGATGTACAGTTTGTTAACACAAGAAATTGGTAAGATGGTTGTATAGTTTGTTAACACAAGAAAGTGGTAAGATGGTTGTATAGTTTGTTAACACAAGAAAGTGGTAAGATGGTTGTATAGTTCGTTGACATGGTACAAGTTTCGAGAGTTGGAGTTGTTCAAAAGTTGGACTCCTCCCCTGATATGAACACTGACCATGGTTGATATGAACACTGACCACGGCTGATATGAACACTCTCAGTTTAGCTCCGTTTTACAGTAAAACACCATAGGGTACTTTCAACAACAACAAAAAGTTTTGTATTTGTTTTTTTTGTTTTTTTTTCTTTTCTCTATTACCATGATTTATTTGATGTCTTGAAACACCACCTTCACCGGGAAGTTAGATTCAAATATTGTTTCTGTTTTGTTACTGTTTTATCTTAAACATCTCCATTCTATATGCTCTCACTTCATCCGTAATGGGACCTAGGTTTTTTAAAAAATGTATAACCTTTTCATTAATTTTTTCGTTCCTATCTTTTATATATTTGTAAGAGTTTCTTATTGTCACTATGGGCGGGTCCTACACTTGATACAATTTTTTGCTTTGCTACAGTGCACAAGACGCCTCTTTAACGTGTGGGGTTTTCCACTTGCATCAGTGAATTCAGTAGTGTTTGGGTGGGTGGGTGGGGGGTGGGGGGGGGGTAAATGGGAGGCAGAGCCAGATAGACAAGTGGAATATTAGAGTGTTTTACAGGGGCGGGGATATCAGTGCCATAGTTAGAATCAGATACATCAGTGATTAAAAAAAAATTAGAGGACAATTGCGGACATTTTTTAAAGGGGAATGAAATATTTGAAGTACAGAGGTTTGTACTTTGGTACCGGTCAGTGCGGTTGTTGGAAAATACCGGACAAATAGTCTTTTCAAATATATATGGTTAACGCAAGCAAAATAGAACATTATATATATATATATATATATATATAAGATCTGATTGCTTCCCCCCCACCCCATTCATTATTCTTCACCTAGACTTATTGCAGCCTCGTTAGCCCTTCTTTCACCTACACTTATTGCAGCCTCGTCAGCCCTTCTTTCACCTAGACTTATTGCAGCCACGTCAGCCCTTCTTTCACCTAGACTTATTGCAGCCTCGTCAGCCCTTCTTTCACCCAGACTTATTGCAGCCTCGTCAGCTTTTCTTTCACCTAGACTTATTGCAGCCTCGTCAGCCCTTCTTTCACCTAGACTTATTGCAGCCTCGTCAGCCCTTCTTTCACCCAGACTTATTGCAGCCTCGTCAGCTTTTCTTTCACCTAGACTTATTGCAGCCTGGTCAGCCCTTCTTTCACCTAGACTTATTGCAGCCTCGTCAGCCCTTCTTTCACCTAGACTTATTGCAGCCTCGTCAGTCCTTCTTTCACCTAGACTTATTGCAGCCCCGTCAGCCCTTCTTTCACCTAGACTTATTGCAGCCCCGTGAGCCCTTCTTTCACCTAGACTTATTGCAGCCCCGTGAGCCATTCTTTCACCTAGACTTATTGCAGCCCCGTAAGCCCTTCTTTCACCTAGACTTATTACAGCATGTCAGCCCTTCTTTCACCTAGACTTATTGCAGCCCCGTGAGCCCTTCTTTCACATAGACTTATTGCAGCCCCGTAAGCCCTTCTTTCACATAGACTTATTGCAGCCCCGTGAGCCCTTCTTTCACCTAAACTTATTGCAGCCCCGTGAGCCCTTCTTTCACCTAGACTTATTGCAGCCCCGTAAGCCCTTCTTTCACCTAGACTTATTGCAGCCACGTCAGCCATTCTTTCACCTAGACTTATTGCAGCCACGTCAGCCATTCTTTCACCTAGACTTATTGCAGCCCCGTCAGCCCTTTTCACTGATGTTATCATTGGAAGCGATTATGTCGTGCATGGTCCAATTCTGTTTGCTTACATGTTCACCATTGATCATCTGGTTCTCATTGAATGACCTCATCTCATTAGGTAATCTTATGTCACTGTGTCCCATCGTCTCGTTTTGTAATCTCTTTTCGTTTTGAATTGCTTCCTTGTTCTGAGATCTCTACCTTTTTTACTGTCTTTTCTAATTGCTATATATTATTATATACTAATTAGTTGCACATCCTAGAAGTGACCAAACCACAAATCATTCAAAACATGTTCTGTAGAGCCCATGTCTATAGCGCGTTCCAGTTCTTTGAAAAGTAGAAATAACACATTGTCATTCCCTTTCAAGCCTTCTCTCCGCCGTCGTAAATATAATTTCAATGTCTCCATCATCCACGCCCATGTTCAACACTGGTTCTTTAATAAAGTTAATCACGAAAGAAACGAAACGAAGTGTTCCGTCTGTAATTTACAACTTCCACAGTTCATGTGTACCCGGTACCCAGTCGGAGAATTAGCTTCTCAGCGGTCATTTAATGTAACTGTTAGGAACCCGTATAGCTGCCAGCTATCAGTGACGTGGTCTCACCAGCTTGGCTGGCACGGATGTCTCCAAGTTTGGCCAAGACTAAGCCATTGATATAATACACAAGAAGTCGTAAAGTTTAGAATACCGCAGCGCTTTAGAGACCGCCGCGCGGTAACATAAATTAAAGTAGTCAGGGCATCGTGATACTGATATTTGTTGATATTTATTTTTATTACTAGGTTGTGCTGCGGCGCTGTGGCGCACACTTTTTTAGAGCGCCTACGGCGCCCACCTTTTTCAAAAACCCAATTAACTTGTTCTTGTTTGATAAATACAAAATATTAAACTTTCTCAAATGTACACAAAGTATTTTATAATAGGGGTTGTAGGGCGACTACGGCGCCAACTTTGTTTTTTGATGTTATAATTAACTAACATCAAATCCTCTTTTTACATTGTTCCCTTTTCCAAAAATTAAAATATTAGCTAAAATAATGACGTCATAATTTTTTTTTACAGCGCATCTTTAATTTATAATTAATTTGCACACCTTTTGATGCACACCTTGTATTAAATATGAGATCAAACAATGACGTCATGTAATATTTTTTACAGTGCTAATCACCATACGATTTTTAAAACTGCTATAGACTTTTTTACATCGTTCCTCAGCATTCCAGATCCCGTGACTTGGACTATTATATATATATTTTTTTTTCAAAATTAAAGTAATAAAACCAGTTAGAGAACCTTCTAAAACTGACGCTAAGCGCAGAATTGTAAAAAAAATAATTATATGCATGTCCATAAATTTCATTTTTGAGCAGATGTCGTCGCGGCCGTTATTTATGTCAGAGCTGGGGAAAAAATAATTTCAAAAGCAGCTCACTACGTGCGTCTTCTCACACGAGAAATATATGGGAGATAATCTACCCAGATCACACGAAGTGTGTGTGTGTGTGAATCCATAGATAGAATGACCCGTGCTACACCGCACCTGAAAACAATGTCTGTTTTGGTCAGAATTCAATTTTATAGAATCATTAAAAGATCGTCTGTCAGAAACTGGAGAACGTGTCTTGCAGATATCAATAGGGGCCATCAGAAATGCCGTTGCGCTTCTTTCTTGAAAGGGTGTCCTTGATTGTGTTTAGAGGTGGGGGGGGGTCGGGAAAAAAATGTAGAATTGATGGGGAGGCTTGTTGATGAAGAGAGGACGATTGTTGTGGGTTTTTTTTTAATTTTTTTTTAAAAGCTATCTTAAAATGTGAAATAAATGTGGCATGATGGGACGGGAAGAAACTGTTATAATAGAGTGAATCCTTTCAGCATCACTTTAAAAAAAAATACTATGAAAATGAAATCATGTGACAAGGAATGAGGTAAAATTGGTACATATATATTTTAACAAGATTATTGAGGGTAAAAGTATAACAAGGTTCTAATGCAGGGGTCGGGAAACCATGGCTCGCGAGCTAGATATGGCTCTATTGATGGCTGCATCTGGCTCTCAGACAAATGTTTGATAATTTAAAAAAAACAAACTTTTATTAAGACTCCTTTGATCTACATATTAATTGCATATAAAAAGCAGCATAACAATGTTATTAAAAAGAATTCAGAGACATAATTATTGTACTTTTAGAGTTGAAATTACACAAGATGCACACATTCACTTGAATTTTTTGTTTTAAACATTACATATGGCTCTCACAGAATTAATTATCAAAATGTGTGATGTTTATGGCTCTCTCAGACAAAAAGTTTCCCGACCCCAGATCTAATGGATCTGGATGATTGTTAAAACTTGCCCTACACTATGCGAGCTTTGGTGACAGACGGAGGAAAGGTAGGTATAGCAGTAGTAGTAGTAGTAGTAAGTTCCCTCTCAGACCATGAATGGCCTATGGGGCAAGTGAAACAGCGTTCACAAGTTTCAATATCTTCTTATCTTATCAGTACAGACGCTCCTTCAGCGATAGTTGCGTCCACAGACCATGACAGATGATCTGTTGGCAAGTGATGCAGCATTCACGGCTTTGTGGGTTCCACGCATTACCCAGCCGCCTAACACTACAAGGTACCCATTCGGAGCGGGGTGACTCAGGGACGCCCTAGGCCCCGGGAACAAGCCCTTGCCTTCACACGGATTCGAACTCGTGACCATCGGTACGACAGTCCAGTGCGCTGCCACTCGACCACCGCGTCCACAATAGCCACGGCATACGAGGGGATTGTGTGGCTAGCACAATGCCCAGCCGCCTTTACTACCCCAACTGATGGCGGGTACCCACTAAGAGCTGGGTGGACTGCTGGGTATAGCAGTAATGGTACCTATTCTAAAATACATTTTTTTAAAGAAAATACAAATAATTTACTATCTAATCATAGTTCAAAAGAAATATTTGCATCAAAGATGTTATAACCGCTTAATAAAGTGTTTTTACTGATTGATTATACCCAACATACTAGCGTTAGGGTAAAAGAAAACAAATTACTTTGTTTAAAGTTTTGTTTTTTATTTTTATTTTCCATCGCCCTCTAGAAAAATAATTATAATTGGTGTGCACATTAAAAACATAAAAGGTCGCATAGGAAACAAATTAAATTACCAGAGCCGATTCAACCGTAATGTTGCTTTTGCTAGAGCTTCTTTATTTGTTTTTGTTTTGTTTTTTGTGTCGTTGTTTTGTTCTCATATAGCTTTGTGTATACCAGAAATATTTTCAACTGCACAAGGTTAAAAGAAATTGAACTAATATTCATCAATATTTTAGTGTGTTGAAATCAAAGCGCCTGTAACATTATTATTATTGAACTGGCGCTTTAGGTGCTATAAAACCAACTAGTTAACAAATATATGACGACCTCATTATTATTTTTAATAACTTTCAAAGAAAGACCAAATTTTTCGAATTTTTAATTTCAAGGCACTTTTTTTTTCAATGACACCAACAATGAGTATTATTTAGTAATTTAGTACATACTTTCATCTGAGATGTGTGTCAGGTAAGTGTAAAAGTCAAGTCAAGAAATCGTCTTTGACGACACACGTCAATGGAAATGACACCAGCCTTCAGTCGCCCTTGGCACGTACAGGTCTCATCTGTCCTCTCACGTCCATCTGCCGACCTAGTTTACTCTATGACCTTCTGACCTGATCGTGTAACGTGCCAGCACTATTGCCGTAAGTAACAACATTAATACTGGTTTAAAGGAGTGCGCCATTATATCCACATTTCGTCACTGACTCTCAGGACTCTGAGGACACAAAGAATACAGCCACGGACGACAGATTCGGCTTTAACGGAATCATGTCCGTGGACAGCAACTCAAATAGAAAGAATACTCTTTTTATAATTCATGGAATTTATGTCTTAATATAATTATTTTAAAATTTAAAGTATTTTTTTTTAAATTATAATTTTAAATTTAATTTTCTCTTCAAAAAAGATCATTTCTGTATATTTTCTGATTCTTTCTAAAAAATTGTTATTATTTATTATTATTATCATAATTATATTTTGATTTTATTTCTACCTTCACAAGCTCAATTTTTTTCTAAATCCAAAGTTTAGTCCATTATTTTACTATATAAAGATGTATACGTTGTTACATAATTTATCTCGTAAAAATCATTTTTAATTTATTTGGATAGCATCTCGTTTTAAAACTTGGTGTCGGTTTAACTAATGTGTCCCCAACACCGGGGATCGTAGTCTGAGACACGCCGTGCCCTCTGGTCGGAATAAGGTGAACTTAATGAGGTAACGAGTGACATTCTGGGGGAATAAACAGAGCACGGGGAAAGGTCACATCACTGTCTGGCATAGAAGTTTACATCAGAAAAAGTAGAATAACAAAGTCGACCAGAAATAGACGTCCTCTACCTTCTGTAAACCTGTACAAACATTCTCTCACTTTGACCCACACACATGAACAAACATTCTCCCACTTAGACCCACACACATGAACAAACATTCTCTCACTTAGAACCACACACATGAACAAACATTCTCTCACTTAGACCCACACACATGAACAAACATTCTCTCACTTAGACCCACACACATGAACAAACATTCTCTCACTTAGACCCACACACATGTACAAACATTCTCTCACTTAGACCCACACACATGTACAAACATTCTCTCACTTAGACCCACACACATGTAAAAACATTCTCTCACTTTGACCCCCACACATGAACAAACATTCTCTCACTTAGACCCACACATGTACAAACATTCTCTCACTTAGACTCACACACATTTACAAACATTCTCTCACTTAGACCCACACACATTTACAAACATTCTCTCACTTAGACCCACACACATGAACAAACATTCTCTCACTTAGACCCACACACATTTACAAACATTCTCTCACTTAGACCCACACACATGTACAAACATTCTCTCACTTAGACCCACACATGAACAAACATTCTCTCACTTAGACCCACACATGTACAAACATTCTCTCACTTAGACCCACACACATTTACAAACATTCTCTCACTAAGACCCACACACATTTACAAACATTCTCTCACTTAGACCCACACTCATTTACAAACATTCTCTCACTTAGACCCACACACATGTACAAACATTCTCTCACTTAGACCCACACACATGTACAAACATTCTCTCACTTAGACCCACACACATGTACAAACATTCTCTCACTTTGACCCCCACACATGAACAAACATTCTCTCACTTAGACCCACACATGTACAAACATTCTCTCACTTAGACCCACACACATGAACAAACATTCTCTCACTTAGACCCACACACATGAACAAACATTCTCTCACTTAGACCCACACACATGAACAAACATTCTCTCACTTAGACCCACACACATGTACAAACATTCTCTCACTTAGACCCACACACATGTACAAACATTCTCTCATTTAGACCCACACACATGTACAAACATTCTCTCGCTTAGACCCACACACATGTAGAAACATTCTCTCACTTAGACCCACACACATGTACAAACATTCTCTCACTTAGACACACACACATTTACAAACATTCTCTCACTTAGACCCACACACATTTACAAACATTCTCTCACTTAGACCCACACACATGTACAAACATTCTCTCACTTAGATCCACACACATGTACAAACATTCTCTCACTTAGACCCACACACATTTACAAACATTCTCTCACTTAGACCCACACACATTTACAAACATTCTCTCACTTAGACCCACACACATTTACAAACATTCTCTCACTTAGACCCACACACATTTACAAACATTCTCTCACTTAGACCCACACACATTTACAAACATTCTCTCACTTAGACCCACACACATTTACAAACATTCTCTCACTTAGACCCACACACATTTACAAACATTCTCTCACTTAGACCCACACACATTTACAAACATTCTCTCACTTAGACCCACACACATGAACAAACATTCTCTCACTTAGACCCACACACATGTACAAACATTCTCTCACTTAGACCCACACACATGTACAAACATTCTCTCATTTAGACCCACACACATGTACAAACATTCTCTCGCTTAGACCCACACACATGTACAAACATTCTCTCACTTAGACCCACACACATGTACAAACATTCTCTCACTTAGACACACACACATTTACAAACATTCTCTCACTTAGACCCACACACATTTACAAACATTCTCTCACTTAGACCCACACACATGTACAAACATTCTCTCACTTAGATCCACACACATGTACAAACATTCTCTCACTTAGACCCACACACATTTACAAACATTCTCTCACTTAGACCCACACACATTTACAAACATTCTCTCACTTAGACCCACACACATTTACAAACATTCTCTCACTTAGACCCACACACATTTACAAACATTCTCTCACTTAGACCCACACACATTTACAAACATTCTCTCACTTAGACCCACACACATTTACAAACATTCTCTCACTTAGACCCACACACATTTACAAACATTCTCTCACTTAGACCCACACACATTTACAAACATTCTCTCACTTAGACCCACACACATTTACAAACATTCTCTCACTTAGACCCACACACATTTACAAACATTCTCTCACTTAGACCCACACACATTTACAAACATTCTCTCACTTAGACCCACACACATTTACAAACATTCTCAAAGAACTGTTTTCGTCCTGAAAGTGAGTGGTTCTCAATAAATTTTATGTATTACCAAACGACAATTCTTAAATTATACAAACCGTGATGTTCAAATGATTCAAACACAAGCCTGAAAATTTCACTTATAAACATTCCTTTAATCACATCGGCCAGGAGGGCAACCATAACCAAATTAATAAAAAACGCAAAATACGATTATTAAATTGAATTTGGTAAATTTTGACCAACCAATTTAGTCTATGTTTTGACCAAGCCACAAAATCAACCAAAGTTTGAAGTAGTGAACCGGGATATTGCCCATATCGCCATGTGCATACATTGACTGGCCAGTGTCCCATCTTTTCTATATTTCGGACTTTGACAGCCAGTTTGTGAAATGGCATGAGACGATTGGCCAAAGTCGGAAGAAAAAGTTGCCAGTAGGTTTTAATTGTTTTTTTAATCATAATCCCATTATTGTTATTAATATTATTTACCCTTCGTATGCCGTGGCTAAATAAAATCCGTGAACGCTACTTCACTTGCCCCCATAGGCCATCATGGTCTGAACAAGGGGACATTACTTACTTACTTTACTTACATTACAAAAATCGATCAAATTGTTAATCTCTATAATGAATTATTACTTCTTCTTCTTTGTTCTCAATTTTGAGTTGAGTTTTGCGTGCCGACGAGTTTTGCGCCGATTGGCCCGTGGTCTCCGACTTCAGCCTGCTGTTTTATCTGGATGTGCTTCCATAGCCTTTGGTCAGCCAAGACCATCTGCAAGGCAACAGTTGATTTCGGCAAGTGATGCAGCGTTCACAGGCCACGGCTATAAGGGTTCCACGCATTACCCAGCCGCCTTTTATTTCCCTAACTAGTGTTAGGTACCCACTCGAAGCTGGGTGGACTCGGGGAACAAATCCTTGGCTTGCCATGGATTCGAACCCGTGACCATCGGTACGCCAGTCGAGCGCGCTGCCACTTCGACCACCGTATCCCCATGAATTATTACGAGATTTAACTTTATGGCATTTAGATTGTGTATAGACTCGATGGTTCGTAATGATTTTTCTTCTGTGCCCAGGAGATTTCAATGTGAGCAATTGAAAAACTCACTTCTGGAAAACAGTTATTTTATTACATCATGTTTTGTTCCCAGCCTGTATAGAGCTCTCTAAGATCACTGCAACCTCTGTATACATATCTAAGGGGCCAACCATAAAGTATGTCACGCTATTTTTAAAACTTTTTTACCCCCCTCCCCCTGTCACAAATCTTGGACCCCCCCCCCTTTCCCCTTCAAAGTACGTCACACTTTCAAACAATTTTTTAAAAAAAATTAACAAAATAATTAAAATATAATATAAATACCGTGACGTAACACATGGCCGGACCCCCCTCCTGTCACAAACTGTCACACTTTCGTACACCCCCTCCCCCTCCCTTCTGGAGTGTGACGTACTTTATGGACGGCCCCTAACGTTATTACCGCCAAATTTTGCTGCATGGTTAGCATCTTAATTAATTTTTAAAGCATCTTTTTCTTGGTACCTTGAGTTTGGAACACAGCAAGAGCAGCCGACCTCTTCTTGTTCGTGATTTCTTGTTAATTTCATCTTAGTCTACAATATATATTTCATCCGTACCCTTTCGTCTCCTTCAATACTTATTCCACAAACTGCGTGAACATTGTTGACACAGAAACCAAAAGAATGGGCTGATTTTTTCCCCCCACACACACTACGCAGAATCTGTTGACATTATTATGTTAAGGCAACTGGTCTGAGCTTTTCCCATGGCTCCGCCACAGTTGCGTCACTAAGGTTGGTGTCACTGAGTGCGGTAGATCATCGTGTTACCACTTGACGATTACCCCATAGACCTCCTCCGAGTCTGCCGTCACTCCTTGTGATGGTCGCACCCGGTGCGGTCCGCACCCCAAGTGACACATCTGCTCCGCCGTCATGGCACAAAGTTCCTTTGCAGATGTATTTGGAGCATTTTTAGCCTTCTCAATTTCTTGTTGTTTTTTTTCCCTCTCAACGTCGTATTCTGTAAACAATTTATCAATAACATCTCTTGGCTGTTCAGCTCAGCAGCAAAACACGGCCTCACTCACTGTTGAAATTTCTTGGTGCTCAATTGTGTATGTCTCAAAAGCAAAATAACAATCCCTAACACAAAAGCAAACAATGAAACTAAAATAAATACACACACTCAAACACAATCTAACTCAAACACACACACACTGAATCAAACATATAATCTTAATCAAATATACACACTTAAACGCATGCACACGCACGAACACACACACTCCATATAACACTTGCGAACATACACAACACACAAACACACAAATAAAAAAAAACAGTTAATCAAAAGCACCCATGACAACGAATGCAATCACACATAAGAAAAAAATCGCACATCAACACTAACAAACATAAGTGCACCCCTACCACACACACACGCGCGCACACGCACACACTCACACAAACGAATAGTTGAATTTTACAGCGGAAACGCGTGGTCCATTATTGTTTAACAAAACTTTCACTTAAAGACCCATTGTACCATTTAAAATGATGTTTTATTACCCCACCATTATCTCACCATTAGGCAAAGCTCAACCAGGATCAAATGAGATCAAACGGGATCAGCTGGTATAACATTCCCTAATACGAAGTTGCCTCCGAAAAATTTTGAATATTAAATGGAGTGATTTTAAAACAAATGAAACAATAAGAGAAGAAACCAACCAAGAATGTGTGTCAACCTTTATAAGGAGAAGGCGTTGGAATTATATCGGTCATGTTCTTCGAATGGACGAGAGAAGACTACCACGGCAGGCCTTCATATGGACACCAAAAGGCAAAAGAAAACAAGGAAGACCAAAAGAAACCCTACGTAGAACAATCAAAAGAGAAAGCTCAAGCATGGGTGTAAGAAATAATCAAGACCTAATACAATTGGCGACGGATCGTCGTAAATGGAAATCAATGACTTCTGCCCTATGTGCCGTATTCGGCCCGAGAGGAACTAACTAACTAACTAATACGAAGTTATCAAAATATTTAGTTTTTGAGAACAAGGCAAGAATAACTGGTCAGTACTTTAGGTCTCGATGTCCCACCATTGAGACCACCACTGACCATCGAAGAGACCACCACGACGAGACCATCACTAACCACCAGGAAGAGACCACCGCTGACCACCTTACCTCTCCTCGACTTGACCACAATCAGGGGTTCAACAAAAGTACATACAAACAAAACAAAACACAAACGAACATTTAGAGATGAAACAATTAAAGTTAATAACTTTTATTTTTAAAAAAAGGAGCTTTATATTTACGAAGTCATTTTTACAGTGCATCTATACATATATTCCTGGCTTATTTGTCTAAGTCCCATTGTGGTTATACAAGTTTCCTTCAAGTTCACAAGAAATAGTAACTGTAATTGTTAAAAACACTGATACATTTCTTTTATTCTTTATTTGACAAATGGCGGTCGAGTGGCATGCGCGCTTGACTGGCGTACCGATCGATGGTCACCGGGCTTGAATCCCTGTGAAGGCAGGAGTTTGATCTTGGGGCAAAGGGTGTCCCTGAGTACACCCAGCTCTGAATGGGTACCTAACTCTGGTTAGGGAAACAAAGGCGGCTGGGTTACGCGTGGGACCCTCATAGCCGTGTCCTGTGAAAGCTGCATCACTTTCCAACAGACTGGCGTGGTCTGTGGACGCAATAATCTTCTGTATAGAAGGAGCGTCTGTGTAGATAAGACAAGACAAATGTTGTCAACGACCTTTTTTCCAGCTGGACATCCTAAAGTAATTGTACAATTGTTAAAATATTTTTTTTTCGCATTTTATGTTGTCAATTTTCAGATGGTATACAAATGCACGCAGATGATGCAATTAAAGTTAATAGAGGTCAAGGTTATCGTTATACGCAATGGATGACCTGGCCCAAAAATCCTGGTCACGTGGGTACTTATAACTCTTGATGACGCTGTCACCTATACTATTCATTGTCTCCCTTGGATTAACTGTTCATTAGTGCCACCTTGTTTTTGGTAGCCTGTATCGTCTCGTCATGTTTGTGTAAGAAATCGTGTTTCTCACATTAAAGAGCTACAAGTATGTCGAAATAGTTCGAATGCACAGAAGAGCGCCGCCGCAATCATTATTTAACTTTAATTAATTTTTGTTGTTATTTGAGACCTGTTTTAAAAGTAATTTTACGCTCAAGGAGAAAATATGAAGAAAAAAAATTAAGAAAGGAATAACTATCACTAAACCTACCCCTAACCCTAAAACATATCACTAAACCTACCCTTACCCTATTAAAACCTATCACTAAACCTACCCCTACCCCTAAAACCTATCCCTAAACCTACCCCTAAAACCTATCACTAAACCTACCCCTAACCCTAAACCCATGAAAAAAAAATTAATTATGTTTTTAAAAAATGTAAAGTTAAGAAAGAAAAAAAACAACGCCCCCAACTAAAATCGAACCCCAGACCTCTATTTCAGAGGTCGGTCGCTCTATTAATTTGACCAACGAAACTGCTGACAAAATTCGTTCTTTTTAAAATTATAATAAGAAGGCTATAAATATAACGCTAACTCTTTTAATTTAAGAAACATGATTTCTCACTCTTCAATTTTAAGAAACAAGATTTATTACAAACATGACGAGATTATACATACTACCCTTGTTTTTTGTTATCATTTTGCCTTCTTTTTACCCCCCCCCACACTAATCTTTCATCTCTCCCCCCCCCCACCATTTTCACCCCACATAGGCACGTCGCCTTTCCCACCACCATGTAACGATGCCCGCTTCTCACCAGGCAGCTGTGATCACACGTGGTGTAACGTAACGGGATGACTTTCAAATTTTCCACTAGTTGTGTTCTTCCAGCACTAATGATGCCAGTTAACAAAATAAATAAATTCTGATCAGCATTTAAACGAGGTTCACATTGGAGCTGTTTATGAGTGATGGTTTGGAGATTAGTTCAATAATGGTGGAAGGAAGACGGTTCTCACATCCCCAGAGATTTAGTCATGTAAACCCCAAAATTTATTTACCCGATGTTCGGACTTCAGAACATATGGTGTAAATGCTGAATAGTGGGAGCTTAATAGTTTGTCTGGCGACACTAACACAGTAATGTACCAACATGCGACATGATCTGGACACACACGCACATACTACCAGGAGGAAACACAAACACTCACACACACACACACACACCAAGCAATATGCAAACACATTCAAACAAGAGTTTAATAGTGTTATATTAGTCATTTGTAGCCGAACGCAGAATAACTTTGATGAAATTCACGCATACTAATTTGACGATGCTTGTAGATGTGAGAACGAAATAATAAGAAACACTGATAGTAGGCACAATTCATCGTCTGTTAAACTGTACGTCTTTCAACATTATCATTTTAAGCAATAAAGCTTTTAATAAATAATATACATTTGTATAAATAATTTTAAGATCATTTTCAATATCTAGGGTGACAAAAAAGTTGTTGAGAATTTTCCTAATGTAACCCTCCATTGCCCCCCCCCAAAAAAAATAGATTAATAAATTTTTAAAAAATATATATAATTTTTAAAAAATGTAGCTAAATTTAAATATCATCCAGTGCCACTTTTTAATGTTAAAGCTCCACTCAAATTAATTATTTCATCATGTCCATGCCATCCAATGTTATTTTGGCAACCCCCGCTAGTCTTGCTCCTGAGGGAAGGAATATGTCTACCCCCCCACCCTCGCCCTCCAGCCACGACTCTGCTCACCTAACCAACCCCCGCTAGTCTTGCTCCTGTGGGCAGGGGATATGTCTACCCCCCCCTCACCCTCGCCCTTCCAGCCAAGACTCTGCTCACCTAACCAACCCCGGCTAGTCTTGCTCCTGGGGGCAGGGATATGTCTACCCCCCCACCCTCGCCCTCCAGCCACGACTCTGCTCACCTAACCAACCGACGTTAACAACAGCTCCACCGCCAGTGACAACAGGCGTTGGTTGACACGAGATTTTGACAGTTACCTCGCCCGTATCAACCGCCTGGTCCATGCTGGCCACGTATCGTGATCACATGACCGCAGTGGGGGGATGGGGAGAGGTTGGGGGTGGGGACGGGGGGGGAGACACTGAGATGACGCAGGTATCAAATTATACATGAGCCACTCCAGGTCCCTGGCTTTGAGGTGGCGGGAAGGGAAGGACTGACGGTGTGATGTGCTATAAATAAACATCTCACGTGTTATGCTAAAAGGGTTGCACGGTTACTACCCCCACTTAAACCCTGACCCCCACCCCTACCCTCCACCCCGTGAATGAGACAGGCCTGGGTGGTTCCTGCGCAGTTTGACACGACGTTATTGAATAGAAATGCATGACCTAAATTCTATGGGCCATTGAAAACTAAAAAAATTTTTTTATAACTTTAGAAGAGACCTGGGCGTTTAAAAACGCCATTGAGTTTTAGAATTAAGAGATAATAAATAGAACTCCGGTCGACATGGGCGTATATTATTTACGGTGTGAGGGCTACACCTACGTTCACTCCCGGTAACAATTTGTTGATGCGTTGAATATTGTGTAATAAATTAAAAACAAAAATTGTATTATTTCCAGTTTTTTTTCCTTGTTTTAAAAATATTTACGTTTTATTTCTCATTTCTTTTCAAATTTGTGCATGTTATTGCGTGTCGGAAACCCTCTGGAGCGCCTCGCAATATCATTAATCCCGGACCCTCATTTCCTCCCAAACAACAATCCAGCACTCGTACAATAACATTAGTCATCCATCGATCGACCAGGCCAATGCCTCTCCCTTAACAACACTTGAACTTCGAATCGACTGTGGCCAGATAAGGAAGGCAATGAGAAATAAATACCAATAAAATATTTAAATTTAAAAAAAAACAAAGTTCCTGGTCGATTACTATGACTGATGACGTCACGACGATTGCCTTCTTGCTGATTAATGTTGTTCAGGAAAACCAGATCGAAACCCCGACTGAAACGAAACGGTTGAAAAAAAAACGGGGTTCGGTGGTATTTCAATTTCCCTCTTAACTGTTGTTTGTTTTTTTACAAACTTTTCTTCACCCTTTTAAAAATTGTTTAATTTTTTTAAAATGTCAATAAGTATTACTAAGCAGAGGCGTCACTAGGGTTTGTGTCGCCCAGTGCGGTAGCTCATGGTGTCACCCCCTTACTACTTACCCCATAGACCACCTCCGAGACTCCCTGTACCACATAACGGGGATATGGTTCACCGACAAAACGGCCCCGACAAAACGGCCCCGACAAAACGGCCCCTACATAACGGCCCCGACATAACGCCCCCGACATAACGGCCCCGACAAAACGGCCCCGACAATACGGCCCCGACATAATTTTACACGTGATGGTGTCACCCGGTGCGGTCCGCATACACCCGCACGTCCCTATTGACGCCCCTGTTGCTATGTCTATAATAATATACTACTTGCAGCTAAAAGTCTATTTAATTCATATATATTATTACAGAGTCTTGTTTGCCAAAAGATGGTTCTCGCAAAATAGGTTTATTTATTTATTTTTTAAAGTTATTTTTGTTCGCGTAATGTTGATGAATGACTATCACTAGAAAGTCCTCCGCTGACCTGGAGAGGAGACGGGCGCCGCCAAGGTCTACCAAGCCCCGAGAAAGTTCTAATGGAAACATTTTAAAAATAGGGTGACTCCTCGCCTTGAGTTTAATGTTTCAGTTGGCTAGATATAACTGACTCTATTTTACTTGTTTGGCTGTTTTATTATTACTATTGTTGTCCAACACATTTGTTGGGTTTTTTTACCTGGTCATAGCGTTTATGTCACTTTATTTAATTCCCCCGGCTTCTATAAAGTGATTAAGGTTCTTTGAGAGGCGGCCACGTACCAAATAATTTGTCGGCGTCACGGGGAAATTGGCGGATGTTGTAGCCAGCAATTAAGGAAGGGGAGATGGGGTTCCTCATCTCGGTATGTACAACTTCCCGAAGTTGAGTTCTTTGGGATCCAGTAAGGGGGGGGGGAGGGGGCGGCGGTTAAATATTCACACGATATAGAACTTGAGGTTAAAATCAGTTGGTCGGCGAACAGGTAAAACGGGAACTTTTTGGGGTAATGCGTACGACGCTCCCCCCCCACCCCCAAACCCTGTAGTCGTGTGGGCAGCACCTAGCGCCTTCGAGGGTAATGACAACATAAAGTTTTATAATTTGGGATGTCAGGCAAACAAGTTGGCCGACCCTTGAGTTAAATAATACTGTCTTTATGATACCTGTTATAAATACTCAAAATCTAGAATTTTACTAAGATTCGACGACAATCCACAGCCACACATAAAGATTCGATCGCATTCTACAGCCCCACCTAAGTTTTACTCTTTGCTTAATAAAGTTGCATCCACAAAAACTACCCAAAAGACTAAAAATCTAAGAATTCGATGACGGATATCAGGAGGTGTCTCAACTATGTACACACCCAGTTGGGGGCGCAGGTCACCGGTGACAGTATCAGGAGGTGTGGAGACACCAAGGACATCCTCTTATCTATACAGACGCTCTTTCTATACAGAAGATGATTGCGTCCACAGACCATACCGGTCTATTGGCAAGTGATGCAGCGCTCACAGGCCACGGCTCTGATGGTTCCACGCAGCACACAGCCGCCTTTATTTCCCTAACTAGCGTGTTTGGTACCCATTCGAAGCTGGGTGGACTCAGGGACACCCTAGGCCCCGGGAACAATTCTTTGCCTGTTGCCTTCACATGGATTCGATTCCGTGACCATCGGTATGCCAGCCAAGCGCGCTTGCCACTCGACCACCGCCAACATTGTCATCAATTTTTAACGTAAACGGGAGGGGGGGGGGTTCTGGGGGAGGATGTGTACTCTAATGTTGCCAGAGTTTTATGGAGTCTACATATTTATTTCGGCTCATATTCTAATAGAAAATCCATTTTTACTCCTTTTCCATGAAAAACAACTCATCCCTTTGCCGAAAGCGCGACCCAACCTCATGTAATGTCACTCAGGGTAGACCATTCCACATTCCCTGCCTACGCCCTTGAATAATATCCCAATTCTAAAACGTAATCCCCGTTTCAAGTTTTAAAAAAAAATTCAGGGGGAAAAAAAGAGAAGAAAAAAAAAGATTTACGTTGTCGGGATTTGATTGAGTTTGACCTAGTTTAAACGCGCCTCTTTTCTGGACCGTGGAACGCGTGATGCGGCCAAAGAGATAAAAAAAAGTACGTCAAAATCTCCACGCTGTTACTACACCCTGAGCTATAAATAAAACTTTGGCAAGCCCCAGCCCTGTTGAGAATGGTGGTATGCGGGCAAAACCGCAACACGATTGGTAAACAACTAGCAGACGACGTCGCCTGATCGCTTTTTTTTTCTCACACGTCCGTACGCTCGCTGCATTCGCGCCAGGCGGGAACCGCAAGCTCTCGTGGGCTGTTTCGCAACTAAGTCGTACAGAGATCGTAGCGGCCTTCTGAACTGGCGCTCAGGTATATATATGAATCGGGAAACACGACTTGTAGTTCGTCTCAACGTTCACAACGAATAGTGGTTATTCAAACTTTTAGGAACGACATTCCGTCTGCCGCTACCGGATTTTTATCATATTGCTATCTGAGGATTTCCATCCTATTGCTACCTTTGGATTTTTATCCTATTGCTACATCGGGATAAAGGCTATATTTCTGCCATGAATTGAATGTTTTGGATTTAATTTGATGAAACAAAACAAACTTCAGCGTTAATTTTTTTTTGTTGTTGGAATAACATGTTCTGTTTCGTGAACACTAGGACCGATTCACAGACCAAGACATTCACATTGACGTCGCTCGGAGGATTTTAACCCTCGTCTTCACCTCGTCACCAGCCGATGGCGCCCCCGGGGGTCAACTCGTTCTACGATCATCTTGATACCATCATGACCTTTGGTTCCTGCTTTTCGCCGTTCTCGTCCTCCTACACGTCGTCCCTCATGTCCCCGCTGTCGCTGAAGCCTGCCCTGTCACCCATGTCGTCGAGGTCGTTCTCCTACGGCCTGTCCGTCATCCACTCTGACCACGATTACGTCATCAAGCCGGCGGCGCCCGAGAATGACCAGTTCGTCGAGGACGCCACCGCCAGTGACATCACGACTTCCCCCGACGGGAGTACCAGCGGGAGCGTGGACGAGGGGAGCTGCCCGGCTCCCGGGAGTGACGCCATGCTCAGTAGCGCGGCCGATCTGGACAGCACCGGGGAAGACAACATCGCAGACACGGATTTCCTCCCAGATTTAGGTGAGCATCTCCCCCGTCGTGTCTTGTTTAGACTTTAATTAAACAACCCCGTAAAAACAAAGTTTTTGACTATAAATCCCTTATAGATGAGACATAACTAAAAGTATTGATTATATTCAAACATTTACAGACTGAATCTGTCTTAACTCAACTTTGCATCATAACCCTAGTGGGGGGGGGGAGGGGTGGGTGGGGGGAGAGGGGAAAAGTCTGGTCACCGATTCGCTTGACCGAGCTCAGAGTGACACGTAAAATGTAAACAAAAGCGAACCGTCGTTTCGTTGGGTCGCCTCAATGCTCAAACTTTCACGTGGCAAAAAAACAATAACAAATCGTGAATTAAAATTACATACCTCATATAAGGATAAACTAAAAATGCATTAATTTAATTACGGTACGTTCGATCGATCTGAAATTTTGATACGATGCATTGTTAGGTAAGACGGGTCCGTGTGCCAAATTTCAGTTCGATCGGATCATTGGAAGTGGGTCATTTTCGACTTTTGTTTTTCCGCCCGCCGAGCCCATGAGATGATGAGAGAGAGACAGAGAGAGAGACAGACAGAGAGAGAGAGACGGCGGTGAAGTTAATATAAGGGATTTAAAAACAAAAACACTTGATGAGCTCATGGAATGCCCACATGTTGCCATGCACGTGTCCCTGACTTAGGGCTCTTAAGAGCACGTGGCTCGTCTCACAGAGGACGTGGAAAACTGTTGTCCTAAAATTTCAGCCAGTTGTTATCTTATCCACAGCCTTTCCCCAGATAACTAGGATTTATCAGTAGCTACTCCCCAGATAACGGGATTATTATCTTTTCTAAACGTTTCCGCCGAACACTGAACTCTTGTCGCCGGTCTCGGTGTTTGGCTGGTCTAGAGAGGGGCGTGCCTCACGTTTAGAGAGGGGCGTGCCTCACGTTTAGAGAGGGGCATACCTCACGCCACGTCGAGTTTATCAGGCGTCGAGTTTATGAGATATTGATTGATGACTTTATTACACTGAATATCGTGGAATATGTTTGTTTTTTGATGTCTTTATTTACACGATGCTGGGAACCAATATAGGAACCAAAAGATCTCTAAGGCCCGATGAATACTTTATCAGTACTGGCATTCGTCTTTGTCCTCTTAACGATCATAGTGACTTAAGAGCCCCATGGTCGCATCTACAATTACAACGTTGTAGTGACTTGAGCCACCTCCTAGTCAACGCCCGCCAATCTTAACTTAAGTAATGAAACTCCATCTCATTTTGAAACATGGGTTTGTGGGGGGTGGGGGCACACATTGACTACAACTGACAACGCATTTGTTCAAAGATTTAATTTCTAAAATTATCTTCTTTTTTTCCTTTTTGTTTTAACTATTGACCTTAGAATGCCCCACTTATCGTCATTATGCCAATGTCAACCCGATCCTATTAACATTAACTTGTAGATGTCACACGTTGACACTAATAACCCTGGGCGATCCGATTATTTCAGCATTGCCGAAGTCAGTTTCAATTAGCGATGCACTTGTTGTATATGGATTCTGCCGATTTAATCGCTTTCAACTCCGTCCGCTTATTTCACATGACTTCTTGCGGGTAATACGATTTCAGAGACACCGAATCTAATAGGCTAATGACTAGAGAAACAATCTTATATTTGTTTCATGGGACTTTTTATTTAAAATTTTGTTTAATACAGTGGTGGAAAACTGCGGCTCGCGGGCCACATTTGGTCCGCAAAGAGGTAATGTCGACACGCGGACGTGTTAAGCAAATGCTAAAAATATAAATTAATTTATATTCAAGTCGGATGTGTGTGCTTGAACTGAAGTTGATTTGTGTTTCAGTGCTGCCCTTTCACGTTTCGTTACCTCAGATGCTGCCTCGTTGTTTGTTTGTTTTTTTTGTGTTGTTTTTGTATTTATTTTGTGTCGGGTATTTTTTGTGTTTTTTTCCACCACCACTGATACAATTCATTCTAATTAACATCTTGAAAGTTGGCCTTGTGTCTTGAACGTTGGCATTGCGTCTTAAACGTTGGCCCTGTGTCTTGAACGCTGGTCGTGTCTCTTGAACGTTGGCCCTGTGTCTTGAATGTTGGCCTTGTTTCTTGAACGTTGGCCTTACGTCTTGAACGTTGGCCTTATGTCTTGAACGTTGGCCTTATGTCTTGAACGTTGGCCCTGTGTCTTGAACGTTGGCCCTGTGTCTTGAACGTTGGCCTTGTGTCTTGAATGTTGGCCTTATGTCTTGAACGTTGGCCCTGTCTGTGTCTTGAACGTTGGCCCTGTGTCTTGTACGTTGGCCTTGTGTCTTGAATGTTGGCCTTATGTCTTGAACGTTGGTCTTGTGTCTTGAACGTTGGCCCTGTGTCTTGAATGTTGGCCTTGTTTCTTGAACGTTGGCCTTACGTCTTGAACGTTGGCCTTACGTCTTGAACGTTGGCCTTACGTCTTGAACGTTGGCCCTGTGTCTTGAACGTTGGCCCTGTGTCTTGAACGTTGGCCCTGTGTCTTGAACGTTGGCCTTACGTCTTGAACGTTGGCCCTGTGTCGCTAACGTCGGTTAGTCCATTCCCCACCCCACCCACACACACCAAATACTAATTATAGTACAACCCAATAGCTCTGAACAAAGCAAGTATTTGACATATCCTTTAAATTACGACTTTTAGATGTACACAAACATCACACTTACCAATCACCCGATCCCATGGTTTAATTACTCATCCTATCTAAACGATCTCCCTACCCGTTACATCAGGTACGCCATTCCACAAAGTAGTGGTATATGATCCTTCGAGAAGCCCCAATACGTTAGTGTAGACTCCCGAGGGCTTTAAAACAACAACAAACAAAAAAAAACTAACTTGTAGTACGTCAGACAATGGAACTTGTAAAAAGCGTTTTTGATAAATATATTATATATTTTTTTAAATAAATTGTTAAAAATAAACGAACTGACCTTTAGTTCTAGTACATCAACACCTCCAACGAGTACGCCATGACCCCCTAATGCCAAGTACCTGACCTCTCACGACGAGTACATGACCTCTGACTGGGAACCCGACCAGACATTAATCGCCCATACTATCACATGCGTGTCATACGTTGTCTTGTTGATCTCAAAGTTTTTTGTTGTTTTTTCCTTATCGAACCGTGTACTATTGATCGCATTGATTCGGTATCAATCACTGACCCGTCGATAACTGTTATCAGGTCACCTGTCATCTACACTAAACGGGTGTTGGTTGGTGGGCTGACAAACCTGATCCATGATTTATGATCATTTTATCTTTTGCCACTTGCCGAATTTTTTTCCCTTCTATTTCCAAACACTGCTTTACACTCCAAACTAACACTTAATAGTTATTTGAAAGTAAGGTTTTGATTCGTGCCTTGTAGCTGGAACTTGAAGTTTTACCATAGCAATTTTTGAGCGGGTAAATGTAATTAAAACTCATTTGCGTTTTTTTAAAATAAAAATAAACAGAAAACGTTATTACGATTGCTTGAACCAGATTCCATTTTGACCAGCTATTTACACCACTCCACTGTTACTTGCTCCAATCGTGTATACCAGTGGTTCCCAAACTTTTTTGACCCACGGACCCCTTTTATATTCAAAACTTCCCCACGGACCCCCAAGTGAAACAAACTTCATAGTACAAAAATTACAAAAGCGACATTTTGATGAAAAGTACGGTTTTTATTGAAATTATTACTTTTGTTTAAGATTAAATTGAAAACAATTAATAACTTGGATTAACGTGATGAGATTTTATGAGTGTACGAGCAACAATGCCCGTCCAAGGACGTTTCGTCACCGTTCGGTGGCATGTTGTAACTCCCCTCCAATAGCCGTCTCGACCGGCATAGATGTGCATCATGTCAAAAATACTATTCATTGTAGTTAAAATAAATAACTCGTAAAAACAGAGATTTTGACTATAAATCCCAACGCGCATAACTCAAAATAAAGTCTTGGAAGAAATACTGCACCAAACATAACTCGTTTTGAACGTCCGCATAACGTGTTCAATATGATTGGCTGTAGGAGTCATATGTGTTTGAGTGACCAATCGCTATCGATGACCGCACGGAACATAGCCTTTTAATATATAGGATTTATGACCGACTCAATGTTTGTGTGTAGGAACCGCAAATCCTCACGAGCACCAATTTCTAGTCGTTTATTTTTTTTATTTTTGCTGTTCTTGTTTTTTATGATGAGGTTCATAACGCCACTGAATATTTGTTCTACCAAATAGGAAGGCAGGAAAAACAGTCAAAAATTCTGCACAATAACCTATAATGCATGATATAAAATTTGGATCTGACTTTGTAACCATAATTTGTGCTATCCTAGTCCAAATATTGGTTTTAGTTCCTCATTTGTCGATATTTCAATAAGGCGCTGCTGTATTATTATGTATTCATCTGTGTTTTGGACCTGATATTGTCCATGCGCTAAAGAGTTCAACTGCCGTTCGGAAATATCCAATAGTGACGAATGCCTACAAATCTTTGGTTCAGGTCTGAGGTCTGCATGAAGAGCCGTTAAGTTTTGAGAGTAAGCAAGCAAATCTTTATCTCTATTTTGCAATTTCAAAGGATTTGAAAACTGAGAACATTCTCCTGTTCCTAAGTTTTGTTTGCACAGAAAAAAGTTTGCAACAAACTCAGACATAACGCTTTTAGTTTTGATTAAATTTAATCGGTTACCTTTTAGTTTCAAATTAGTTTCGTTAAAGTTGGGTAAATAATTCATTCATAAAGGATATGTTATTTTTTAGAGTTAATTGTGTTGCTGATCATTGTCTTTGTTTTCCAGGAATTTGGACACTGAATCAAAGAGAGCAATAAATCGATTTAAATATGTACGTGATGATAACCAGCGTACTTCTGTGTGAATAAATAATCAATTATAGGCTTCTTCAATTTCCAAACCATAGTGAGCAAATAATCTCTCATCAAGGCATTCATTTTGATTTTATTAATTGCTCTAATGACATAATGTAGTGATCCATGCAAACTTTCAATAAGATATTTTTGAATATTTGAGTTGATGAATGAATCAATTTACTGAAAATACATTTGGTATAGCTTGTATGCCAGAAAGTCAAGAGTACTGCTTTAACTTCAAACATTTTTTTTAAAATTCAGTTAATAACGTTTCATCTTTCTTATCTGTTTCCAAACATTTAGCCATACTTCAAATATTCATTAACACCATATTGACGGAATTGTTTCTTCGGCTCACTCAGTGCTGGATTTACCTATTAGCTAAACAAGCTATAACTTAGGGCCCCTGCCTTCTTTGGGGCCCTGAAATTTTGTTTTCATATTTGTCACTGATATAGAATATCTAGATTTCAAAAGGGCCTTAAATAGCTTAGGGCCCCATCAAGTCTAAATCCAGCCTTGGGCTCACTCATTCTGTTATCTGTTGTAACAGACCACTGTTAAGAATTATTAACGTTTTCAATGGAATGCTACAGTAAAGCCCTATTGAAAACATTATTTGATGATAGGATACAATTTAGATAAATATAACTTCCCGACACATCGAAAATACACAACCTCGCAACACTCGTAGATTCAAGTTAAAAACTTATATTTGTATACTTATAGTTATAGGAATTCGGCATTTCTTCTGCATCAAGCTTGACCTTTCAACAAACCAAGTATTTTGATTGGTTATAGATGTGGAATTACAGTAGTTATACTAATTGTTCTACGTAACACAACATTGTATCCATGAAGAATAGTATCTAAGATGGTATTTAATTAGTAGAACAGGCATTCAAATACTATTTTATTTATTATTATTTATTTTAATTTCAATAATAATAAACATTTATCAGTTTTATTATTTTATATTAAACCTTGCGCGGACCCCCTGACGTTGTTCAGGGACCCCCAAATCAATTTTAATTTTCCGCGGACCCCCTGAAGGGTTCCGCGGACCCTTGGGGGTCCGTACGGACCACTTTGGGAACCACTGGTGTATACTAACCAAGTGGCCCCACTTTTCCCCATCTCTTACCATCTCGCCTCACACTGCTACCAGCATATGTTGCCACAATCATCTACCCTCACGTCACCCCACTCTTGTACAGGTATACTTTGTGGCGCCCAATCTTGAACCAGTTGTAATCCTCCATGCAACTTCTCGTTCATCTGTGATGTCCCTCATCTTCTAGTAATTATGTTACTCCTATCTTTTAGAAATTATATTCGCCAACTATTGTAGCAACTGTTGCATCTATCTTCTCGCTCCACAAAATTTAGCGTTACTGGAACAGATCCATAGCCAAGTATTTAAAATGCCGTTGAAGTAACAATAACAGAAACATATTTTAAAACACCCTAGCGCCCCTCTGCTGGACCACCCCCCCTTCCCCAGCTGACTTTTTTGAATCAGAGATCGGCTGAAAAAAAAAGGATCATGTTTTCTAGAACCCATCATATAGGCATGGACCCGGACCCACATCAAACAATCAAATTTTTATTCTTGGGGAAACACATCCGCTTTAATGAGTAACTAACGAAACTAAAACGGTGAAATATCGGAAAGGAATTCAAAGATACTTGGATGAATCTTGAAGAGGATACTTCCTCCCCTGTTGGTTTGTGATCGATAACGTTACCATGACAGTAAGGGCGGCGTTCAAACATGGAGACTTTGTGAAAGACTTTATGAAAAGTTGATTTTCAGCATAATAGATTATGAAGTTTCTGGTAGAATGTCTTCACGCTCAGATAACGTAGCTTGGCTGATCCTGACGGGAAGAAAGGGGGAGGGGGCATCCAGGAGGTACGTGTTAGTGTTGCAAAAAAAAAGAGACAAATGTCCCACGTGCAAACTTGGCTGCAAAGCAGAAAGAAAAGCCCCAGGCCCGCGTACACACTAGTAGTACACGTGTCACACGAGCGAACCAGCTGACTGCCCATTCAACACGTTGTCGATCATTGCATCAGCTTCGCATCACGTGACTGACGTGAGCAGCACAAGTCGTTTGTTGCACCCGTGCCAAGGGCATAATGCTCCCCCCCCCCAGATCATTTTTTAAATTATTTTTTTTTAGGGGAAAAAAAATTTGTCACGCAAATATGCCCTTGAGCTCGCATATTAGTTTTTTAAATAACATTTAAAAGTTGTTTTTCTTTTGTAATACCGTCCCTTGCCCAATCAAGAAAAAACAATAAAAAATATTTTAAATTAAAAACAACAACAGATAAAACAATTCTTTGCTGAGCCATAAAAGCGCCCATTACAAATGAGTCATTCTCCCCACGCGGCGTGTAAGCGTGACGTCACTGGGGCTACAGATGGTGAAGTTGTGTTTCATAAAGAAGCATTAAATATTCACGGGGAAGATTTCCTGATAAAAGGTGACTGCTGCAACCATCAATGCAAAAGAGAGGTAAGGGAAAGAAGGGAAATACAAAAGAAAGATAAGGGAAAGAAGGAAAAAGAAACGTAACAATACAATCCCTCCCTTCCTCCCCCCCGCCCCCACTTCCCATCCCTCACAAACTAAACTACAGCAAGCCAAATGTAAAACATAAAGACATCCAATAATTTCTGGCTCCTGTTTTAGTTCTGTTTTCTTACTCCCGCCCCCTCCCCTACTGTTGAGATTACTTTTTTGGCGTCCCATTTGTCTGCGAAGTGCTGCTAAATTTGATCATCCCATCTTATTAGACATCCGACATACGACTTAGTTTTCCCAGATTTGTTTTGTCAAGTGGCGCTGTTTTCAAGTGTCAGTTCCGTCTTTCTAAATAACAAGGAACATAATTATGTTTATATATATAAATATATATATTATATATATATATATATATATATAAACACACACGCGCACACACGCACACACAAACACACACAGACATAGAAAGGCAAAACAGGCTGACTTTAATGTAGTTTGGTTAAAAATTGTTATCGGCGGCAACATGGGGGCTTGGGAGTTAAAGCTATCTTGATTGGCATTTGACTTTGGCTGAGAATTTACTTTAAACAACTGTAGTCTGAAACTGAGCCGTGATCTCACTTTCTTGATAATGTGTGTGTGTGGAAGGTGGGGGAGGGGGAGGAGGCCTCACTACCTTTGTTTGGATTGTGTCTAAAACCCCATTTGTTAAGTCGAGCTATATATATATATATATGTATATATATATATATATATATATATATAATATATATATTATGTATGTATTGTATATATACAATAACGCTTGAAAGTTTTTAGTTCTAAATTTTAAATCGATAAATTTTAGTGTCGAAAATAAAAATGGCTCAACACATCAGCAACAAAAACACTTCTAGACACACTCCATTAGGACAAACTCTCGTAATTTGTTAAGTGCCACTTGTAACCCACTTTAACACCTCTTCGTCTGTTATTGTAAAATTATAAATTAATTTTAAAAAAAACAAACCTGTGCATCCGTTTATTTTTCTCCATCTCATTTCAGACTCCATAGATTTCAGCCTGACCGACCTTGACCCTTGCAGTGACGTGGCGATGGAGGACAGCTTTCAAGAATTCATCGATTCGGCCCTCGACAAATCCTCGGGAACGTTTTACGGCAACGACGACGAGGCGGCGGGAATGAAACCGGAAACGGGCGCGGTCATATACAACAAGGATGACTTTTTCCACATGCTGGGGCTGCGCCCTACTGCACAGGCAACGACGGCAACGCCCACGTTTTGCTCAACACAAATTCTCGAAGCAGTCCCCACCAAACAGACTTCATGCTCATGGACGGAAGCCTTCACATCCACCGTCTACTCCACGGCGTACAACCGGCAACACCACGCCGTCCAGACCAGCCCCAGCACCCAGGGCGTCCGAAGACACTACGCGCCCAGCTCCTCCCCGCAGGTCCTTCTCATTCCGTCCACTGAGCTCATGACCCCCTTGACCATAGATACTTCCTTTGACGTCATCAGCCTCGAGTGCCCGGGCGAACTCTCGCTACAACGTGACGACGTGACGATGGCCGAGAACAGCGGCGAAACGTGCGACGATTCGGACACCAACGAGTTTCTAAAATGGCTCCACGACGCCAATGAGCAAAAAACCAACGACGACAACAACAACGAAATCCACCTCGGCGGTTTGATGGCGTCGTCGATGGAAACGGGGAACTACTCGCAGAGAGCGGTTGAATCTGAACTCGATTTGGAGTCGTTCATCGACCTGGACGATTACATCACGGACTCCACGACGCCATATACGGAAGTGACGTCAATGGCGCCGACTCACGCCCAGCCAATAAGCGACTGTCTCGCTGCGCACCGGAAGTCTCAAAACACCGTCTCCGATCTCAAACTGTCCTTACTGACGGAGCTCTCCTACCGCTTCACAGAGAGCGATCGCCAGAAAACCGATGCAGGGTCGGATTACTTAACTTTACCAACGCAGCGCTGCAACAGCTCGCGGGACCTCCCCCGTCGCCCCCCATTCCAAACACAGCCTGGGATACAAGACGTGGCCTTCATCGGTGTCTGAGTCACCCTCTCACTCCCCGCTCTCTGTGAGAAGCTCGGACATTTCTTCGGTCTCCCCATTGTATGACCACGACGGGACCCACTTGTCCATGCTTGACTTGTTCTCCGAGGAAAACGCCCCTGCCTTGCTCCACATCGAAATGTCGGACCAGGACATCAGGTTTATGTAACGGGGTCGCGGGTTTCGCTTTATTTGATTTCTGTTTTGAAGAGCGCGGTCGAGTTTTCGACAAAACTGTTAATTAGTGGACTTTTGGTGATAAGTTTCAAATAAATATTTTTTAAAAAAAATTGTATTTGAAAGAAATTGTGATAATCAACAGCAAATAATTGTATCTCAGGAATATCTTTATCATACATGTAATGTATGATAACTTGTACTATTTATGGTAACCGTTTTCTTTTGTGTGTGATGAATTTATCTACCACACTTGTGCTAACACATTATATTTAAAAAAAAATCGTTATTATCTTCCACCCCGCCCCCTCACCCTTTAAAATAATCAAACCACAATCGTTTTCTTATATCTGTCTTGAAAGCGCTAAACATTTCCCTCTCACCCCATACAAGTATTGGCAAAAAAGAAATGTAGAGTTCTTCGGATTTTCCCCTTCTTTATTGTTAAAAAAAAACTGTAGACATCTAGTCATTTTATGTTTTCTTGTTCACTGTGATGACTCCGAACATGTTTATTTTGTTTATTTATGTCTTTCATTTAACATTAATTAAGTTGACCTTTTTTCTCCGTAAGAAACGTTTGAACAATATGTTGTTGTGGAAACATTATCACCAGATTTGAATGGATTAGATCGTGTAATGAAACACCCTGGTAAATCATTTAGTCTTTAAGTGTATATGTATTTTTTTTATAAAAAAAAAGCAAATAAACAGGCCAAAACAACAATAGAAAAACATATGATGTTTGGTTCAATCAAGAAAATACCATAAGTCATATGACTCCCGGCATCAGATTTTAAGTTAATTACACACATAAATTTGAATATACAAGTGTTTAGCATGCGTTAATTTTTATTTAAAAAAAACAAACAACTAATTATTAAACCCACTGAATCCATCAAAGAATGTCATTAAATTTTTTTTTAACGACATTCTGAAAGCTGCCGGTTAGGCACAGTAAGATATCTGTTAATCTTTGATGACTGTGAGCTGGATATTTTTAAATAATGCAGGATGATTCTAGTTTGTTTTGAAGCCATTTGATTTCTATTTCGAACGTTTATTTTCAACTAACATATTTGCCAGGCCTGTAGTCATTGCGCCTGTACAACTTCATTCACCCAGCAACCGGAGAGGTTGATTGGACATTATGACGTTGTCTCGCTTTTTTTTAAGACAACCTATCCGTATATAAATATCTCTCCCCGATTACTGAACTTGTCATATAACAAACAGTGGCGTCACTAGGGGGTGCGGTGGGGGCGGGCCGCCCCGGGTGACACCAACCCTAGTGACGCCCCTGATAACAAATGTATATTTTTGTAAATAAGAATCTCTTGTGATAAAGGGGATGCTTTAGTTGTTTTGTTTTTTTAAAATTAGTTAACATGATACAATTCCATGATATTTTTATGAATTTGCCTTACATGGGTCTGTCCCTGGAGCGGTCAGATTTTATTTTCCTGTTGGATATTTTCTAAATAAATTCAACTGTTCACATTGAAATGTTAAACATATTTGCGGCTTTTGTGTTTTGATTTTTGTTTTGTTTTGTTTTTACGTTTGTATTTTACATGTTTTAACTCGTTAAATGTTTCCAATTAGGAATAAATAGCAGTATTAGTAAATATCAGAGAATTATTTGATTCCAGCTATAAATAGAATGTTCAAGAAGCAATGATCGACCTCAAACACTTGATAATCAGACTTAAGATCTAGCTGCTGAGAACATGTTCAAATCGTTGTAAGTCGGTCGTTGTCTGCCTCTGGAGGACGTAATGAAGGAATTTAGCAACATTTTCAATTTAAGTTTAAAGATGCAAAATACAGGGAAACATTACCAATTTAAGTTAAAAGACGCGTACTGCACAGTAACATTACCAATATTTACCAATTTAAGTTAAAATATGCACACTGCACATCAGTAACATTACCAATTTCATGTAAAGACGCAAACAGCATGGTAACATTACCAATTAGGTTAAAGACTTGTTAGTAACGCTGTCAATTTAATTCAAGGCGGTTGCTGCATGGGTTATTATATAAAATATTGAGTGAGACTATACGAGTGTATCAGTGTATCGCTGATTCACTGACAGCAAAAACAAACAATTTGTTTTAAATCTCACTGAAAACGCTGAACTACTTATTTGAGAAGTTTTCATTTCGTTAGACAATTAAAAACTGCTAATGTTACAGGTATTCCGTGTTGCAATATGAAATTACAATTCAGGTAAAGACAATGGCGTTCCTGGCCAAAAATCAATTGCTGTAATGACAAGGGGGCACATTTTTATAAGCTTGCTGGAGCACTTAGCAGTGGCGTCACTAGGGGGGGTGGTGCGGTGGGGGCGGGCCACCCCGGGTGACACCATCAGGGGGTAACACCAATATATGTAAAATTCTGTATGTTCCCGTTATTTGGCACGGGAAGACTCGGATGAGTTTTATGTGGTAAGTCGTGAGGGGGTGACACCATGAGCTACCACCCTGGGTGACACCAACCCTAGAGACGCCTCTGGCACTTAGTCATATGTATGTCTGAGACACATTGGCTTAGTCTGGGGTATTATAGAACGGCTAGTGAATGGATAATTGACGGTAACACGTTCCATTCCATTCATTGACTAAGCTTATAATAGAGCATTGGTGGCGAATCTTTTTGTGGCCACGTGCCCGAAATTAAACCAAAACCAACTTATTTATAGCCAAAGCTCCAAATAGACCTAAAATGGGAGTTCGGCTTAACTGGTTTGATTGAGGAAGTAATATTTTAGTCCACTGAGGCTCTCTGCATGCCAACTGTGGCCCGCGTGCCATTGGGTTCACCATCAGTGTAATAGTGTATAAAGTCTAGACTGGTTCAGGAATTTAACAAACGCTGTGCGAACAGTAAAAATAATATATTTTACCGTGTGGCCACACTGCAACGTAGTTTCACCACTTTTATTGAGTCATATATTTACCTTCTTTTTCTTGACGACTACCTTTAACATTACCCCTTGTGAAACATGTTGGTACTTCCTTGTCGTTATCTCGTACAGTAGCTTGACAAATTTATTTATCAATATATACTATTTGCATTCAAAAAAAATCATTCCACTTGTAGTTATTTAAATTAAACATGATGAATCCAAATGAACCAGAAACAAATGGAGAGATCTTCTTACGCCTAAGATATTAATTTTAAAAAACAACAATTAGGTTGAAATTTGTACATTTCAGATTTTATTGTTTTTGAAAGCAGCTAAGGAGACAATACTGACAATACGGATCCACCTAAGCAAATCCCCCATTTTTGGGTTTCATTGGAGTGTTGGCATTTTGCTATAAATAGGTGGGTCTTGGTTGAATTTTGGGCACGCGGCCCCAAAAAGGTTCGCCACCGCTGGTCTTGACCAACGGTGGCCAAACCGCTGCCCACGAGCTGCATGCGGCTCTTCTTTGTTCACATTGCGGCACGCGTACAAATTATGAAAGATATGTTACAAGGATTACATTTCCATGCCAGGTTTAATGACCCATTTTAGAGCTTCAATGGGGCTCTCAACGAATTTTAAACACTTTAAAGTGGGTCTCACTAACTACAGGTCTGGCCACCCCTGGTCTAGTGGCTCTCACTTACTACAGGTCTGGCCACCATTGGTCTAGTGGCTCTCACTTACAACAGGTCTGGCCACCCCTGGTCTAGTGGCTCTCAGTTACTACAGGTCTGGCCACCCCGGGTCTAGTAGCTCTCAGTTACTACACGTCTGGCAACCCCTGGTCTAGTGGCTCTCAGTTATTACAGGTCTGGCCTCCCCTGGTCTAGTGGCTCTCAGTAACAACAGGTCTGGCCACCCCTGGTCTAGTGGCTCTCAGTTACTACAGGTCTGGCCACCCCTGGTCTAGTGGCTCTCAGTTACTACAGGTCTGGCCACCCCTGGTCTAGTGGCTCTCAGTTACTACAGGTCTGACCACCCCTGGTCTAGTGGCTCTCACTTACTACAGGTCTGGCCACCCTGGTCTAGGGGCTCTCCGTTACTACAGGTCTCGCCACCCCTGTCTAGTGCTGGCTCTCAGTTACTACAGGTCTGGCCACCCCTGGTCTAGTGGCTCTCAGTTACTACAGGTCTGGCCACCCCTGGTCTAGTGGCTCTCACTTACTACAGGTCTGGCCACCTCTGGTCTAGTGGCTCTTAGTAACAACAGGTCTGGCCACCCCTGGTCTAGTGGCTCTCAGTATTACAGGTCTGGCCACCCCTGGTTTAGTGGCTCTCAGTAACACAGGTCTGGCCACCCCTGGTCTAGTGGCTCTCAGTTATTACAGGCCTGGCCACCCCTGGTCTAGTGGCTCACAGCAACAAAAGGTCTGGCCATCCCTGGTCTAGTGGCTCTCAGTTACTACAGGTCTGGCCACCTCTGGTCTAGTGGCTCTTAGTAACAACAGGTCTGGCCACCCCTGGTCTAGTGGCTCTCAGTAACAACAGGTCTGGCCACCCCTGGTCTAGTGGCTCTCAGTTACTACAGGTCTGGCCACCCCTGGTCTAGTGGCTCTCAGTATACAAACAGGTCTGGCCACCCCTGGTCTAGTGGCTCTCAGTTACTACAGGTCTGGCCACCCCTGGTCTAGTGGCTCTCAGTAACAAACAGGTCTGGCCACCCTGGTCTAGTGGCTCTCAGTTACTACAGGTCTGGCCACCCCTGGTCTAGTGGCTCTCAGTTACTACAGGTCTGGCCACCCCTGGTCTAGTGGCTCTCAGTTACTACAGGTCTGGCCAACCCTGATCTAGTGGCTCTCAGTTACTGCAGGTCTGCCACCCCTGGTCTAGTGGCTCTCAGTTACTACAGGTCTGGCCACCCTGGTCTAGTGGCTCTCAGTTACTACAGGTCTGGCCACCCTGGTCTAGTGGCTCTCAGTTACTACAGGTCTGGCCACCCCTGGTCTAGTGGCTCTCAGTTACTACAGGTCTGGCCACCCCTGGTCTAGTGGCTCTCAGTTACTACAGGTCTGGCCACCCCTGGTCTAGTGGCTCTCAGTAACAACATGTCTGGCCAACCCTGGTCTAGTGGCTCTCAGTAACAACAGGTTTGGCCAGCCCTGGTCTAGTTGCTCTCAGTTACTACAGGTCTGGCCATCTCTGGTCTAGACAAACCCTTAAGTTATGGCCGTTACTGAGTGTAGCCTCAGACACAAAAGTTAATTATAGTGCCTTCGGGAATAATGGATGCCCCCCCCCTTCTTTTTCCACACACATACAAAGGAGAGTTCTGGCGAAATATACGAATACAATCTCTAAAACACCATTTCTCATCAATAAAAAGTTTTGATCTCTCTGCATCTCCCTCCTACGCCCTCTACATCAAGACACCATAAAATGAGTCACAGCCCCCTTCCATCCACGCCCCTGCATCAAGACACCATAAAATGAGTCACAGCTCCCTCCCATGCACACCCCTGCATCAAGACAACATAAAATGAGTCGCAGCTCCCTCCCAGGTACGACGCTGTATGGATACACCATAAATGAGTCATAGTTCGTATATCTATAATTTTCATTAGCCTATTTATGTTCTCGTTAGGCAGACTTCGTGCCGCACATGCTGGCCCGGATGACGAGTGACGATTTCAATATTGTAAATGAGGTTTGTTGTGTTTTTTTCCCCCACCCGTTTTTCTTTATACATAAAATTATGTCGTCTCCGTGCACCAGATGGCGTCGTGACAAATTCTTGTACGTGATGTAGGTAAAAAAATCCAGGTAATCTAATCTCACAGGTCTCATGTTAAGGTACTGTGGAAGGGGGTGTGGGGGGGACGACTACTGTCACTGTCCGACACCGCAGAGGCGTATTCAGGATATTTTACGCCTCGGGGACAAACTATACGAATTGGTACCACCTCCCCGTTTAATTAATAACTTACACTTGTTAACTTATTATGGCGTGATGTTGTAAGCCTCATTTTGGCGACACGGTACCTTTGTGCCAGGGGACATGTGCACCCCCTGCCCCTTCCCATCGCTACGCCTCTGTAACACAATGAGGTTAAATTGAAAGGGGGAAAAACAGAATGTAAAATTCTTTTTTTTTATTTTAATTTTAAATATTAAATTTACTCTATGTGCCCTAGTGATTGTATACACAATGATTGTTGCGATTTTGACTGTTAACGTTATAGGGTTTGCATACACATTATGATGATTGTAAAAATTCCGATGGCACACAGAGCATATAGTCGTAATGATGATTTACATAATGAGGGTACACAAATGACTTCTTTTTTTACATACAACTTTCGGGGGAAAAAAATTACAGACTCCAATGGATTCCAAATGAATGTTAAAACGATAATACAATTTTAAAATAAAAATTTGCCGTATATTTGCTAATATAGGCTAACGATTCAGCTTTTAAACAATTTCGGTGTTTACCTAAATGAAAAGCCGAATAATTAACCTATATGCATCATAATTAGAGTTAAGAAATGAAACGAACCCTCATCCATACGATGACGTAAACCAAATAATAGTACAGTTAACACAGCAATCTTAATTGAAATCTTTCTAAACAGCACTGGTGCTCAATACTGATTGTTTTTGTTTTTGCATTGTTTTTTTTTCGTTTTTTTATAAAAAATTATTATTTATACTTATTTTATTTTGTATTTATTTATTTACTCTTTATTTAATAACTTTTTTGTATTTGCTCACAAAATCACTCAACACCTTCCAGTGTGTTCTCTTATTATTATGCAATATAAAATAACATTTAAACATGCATAATCTTATATATATATATATACCGTACATACTTTTCTTTCGTATTATTATTATTTATTTAGACGTGCATACGTAAACAAAAATGTTTTTTCTTCCTTATTTCTTGCATACCAGAACAAATTTGCTGTGATACGTCACACAGTTCGGAATCCAAGGAATTACAGCGAATTAACTGACTTCGCAAAATAATGAATTGTGACTTAACGGGATATATATATATGCGTTATAAAAATATAACTATAATAGCGTACACCCGTCAAAAAAGACGGAAGTTTTCAGCTGAAATCTATTTATTTTATAAAAAATGCACCTTTTTTAGGGCACCTACGGCGCCGAACTTTTTCAAAAGCCCAACTAACTTGTCCTTGTTTGATAAATACGAAATATTAAACTTTCTGAAATGTACACAAAGTATTTTATAATAGGGTTTGCAGGGCGCCTATGGCGCCCCCTTTGTCTTTTCATTTTATGATTAACCATCATCACATCCTCTTTTTTAAATCCTTTATATTAACTCGTGGTGTCTGCGGCCGACCGACCGACCGACCGACCGACCGTTCTTGTCGCCAAAACTTTTGATCGATTTTTAACCCACTTTCTCGTAAGCCAGCGAGTTGAAATTTTGCAGGCAGTTTTGTACCGATAATAAAAACAATGTATCAACATTTCTGATCTATCGCATGTACCGTCATTAAATTATTGATTTTTTAGATTATTTTATTTATTCCTATGTATCATGCTATTTTTTGAGATAGAGCGTCGCGGTGCGTATTATATTGAACAACCTTTCTGTCGCGCAATAAGGTGCGTATTTTATTGACAGCACTTTTTATAAACATATTCCTGATCGGTGCGCATTATATTAAACACGTTTTACGACACAACTGCAATTTTGTATTTTTGGATGGTCTGGCGCTGCGTGTTATAATGAACATTCTTTTAGTTACGTCTCATACGTAAAGGATTAATAGTCAAAAACTTGGTTTTTTACGGGTTGTTTTTATTACATTGTTGCCTTTTCCAAAATTAAAATATGAGCTAAATCAATGACGTTATATAATATTTTTTACTGCGCATCTTTAATTTGCACACCTTTTGGTGCATTGGTGCAGTAATTTGGTTTTCCCTGATTTCTAAAATTAGTAGCGTCAGGACTGACCTACAGACACTACTGACTTGCGTGACAATTGCAATATTATATTATCTGTTACAGACGCTTCTTCTATACAGAATATTTTTGCGTCCTGCGCTTATCCACGATCTTGGTCAAGTCTTGCATTTTATTCGAGTTTTAAATGTTGTTAGTGTATGAATTTTCCTGGTTTGATCAGCCAATACATTCCACGTCCGAATTCCAGACAGTAAGATCGTGAAATTGTTTGGGTTTGTTTTTGCATACGGAATAAGAAAAGTGATTTTATCACTGTGTCTATCTGAGGGTTGTATTATAACAATAAAACTTGGCCGCAGTCTTTTTTACTCAGAAAGAATAACTCCCTTTGGGCTGACCTTATTCGGTGAGCATCAAACAATCTCCACCAAAATCAGGCCCCGAGGAGCAATTGTTTGATATCCCTTCCAATTTTTTGTTTGAATGCAACTTGAGTTAGGCGCTTAAAATGTGGTTGTGTAGGGCAGTTCTTCTCAAAGTGGTGGTCCGTGGACCGGTGCCGGTCCGTGGACCATCCGCCGCCGGTCCGCATAAGTTACCAAGAAAGGAAAGTATAATTGTAACCCTCCATTTCCAACCATTTAATACTAACCCTATAGAACATCAGTGGCGTAGCGAGGGAGGGGGCAGGGGGGAACGCCCCGGGCCGCCGCCCGGGCGGCACTTTGCCAGGGGCGGCAAATTCCTATTCGTTAATTAGTTTCTTAAAATGAAAATTTTAAAAGAAAGAAGAGTTTTTTAAAATCGAATTTAAAGAAAAGCCAAATAAGAAATTAATAAAAGAAATAAAGGAACTAGCATCGATGACGTAAACCAAAAATAGTCAGGGCATGTGAACGTTTTAACTGCCAAAACTTAAAACTCCTAATTGGATATAAAAATTTTCTGATACTAATACTACTGTAATAAATTAGTATGAGAACGAGACACTGATGTTTTGTTAAATTCATTGATTCTTAAAATTTGACAGTCGCCCATGTTGTAAAATTTGCGGCAAATTCCTCGTTGTTCATTGGCTAATTGTTAAAACGTGAAAATAAATTTTAATAAAAGAAAAGCCAAGATAAAAAAAATTAAACGTAAGGAAGAACTATATTAAAATACGAGAGCGCTTCTAATGCCAAAAACTTCAAACTCCATCATAAATCTAAAGTCTTCTGATACTAATGTTACTGAGCTGGAAAACATCGGGGCTGACAGTATGACAATATGTGCCGGTATATATAATTGATTCAAGTTTGATTTTAACGTAAGTGAACTACTGGTAAAATTGTCTGCGATTTATATGGCTTATTTTAATTTTCATGTCTTTTGTTTTGTGGTATAAACAAAAATAATGGAAACAATTGCTTATCTAGTGAATTAAAACTTGGCAAAAATAAATACAAAATTTGGGGGGGGGCAAATTCGTCGTTGTTAATTAGCTAATTGTTAAAATGTGAAAGTAAATTTTTTTTAAATAAAAGCCAAAATAAGTACTCAATAAGTACTCAACATTACCAAAGTTCTTTTCAAGTGGGATGAATCAGATATTGGATTAAAAAATAGACTATTAATAAAGACCGACAATTAGTTGTTGTAAAAGAGAAAAAAAAACTGGCAAGAAGTTATTGTTAGAATATATGACATTATTAAATCCTAGGCAAAATTGAATGTTACTTTTTGAGGTCATAGAGAGGGCAATACTGTTGCAAATAAGGGCAATATTCTGGAACTAATGCATTATAATAGCTTTCAAAATACGTTCGAGCACTCCGAGAGCATAGTGAGAAAGGGGTAAAAAAACTTGTCATCTAAAATTCAAACTGAGCTCATAGCAATTTTAGGAAATACAGTTCACGAAAAATCATCTTTCTTCAATAACAAGATACCAAATATTGTTCCATTGTAATGTATTTGATAGCTCTTCATATATTTGACATAAGGATCAAACAAGTCCAGTTGTGTGATATGTAAAGATTGAAAATAAAAAAGTAGACGCTGTAGAATCTTTCAAAGATTTCATTCAAGCAAAAGTAAATCTGCTTACGACATTTCTGAAATGATTTTGAATAAATGATGATCTTAATATAGTGGACTACATAGTCCCAACGTGTGTTAATACACAGGCCCAACGTGTGTTAATACACAGGCCCAACGTGTGTTAATACACAGGCCCAACGTGTGTTAATACACAGGCCCAACGTGTGTTAATACACAGGCCCAACGTGTGTTAATACACAGGCCCAACGTGTGTTAATACTTCTTAATGGCTTGAAAGTATACAAGAGTTCAACAAAGGCGCAAAAACATAAAATCTCATGTCAAACTCGTTCAAACAGTTAAAACTAATTTGTTAACATTATAGTCAAACTGAAACGAATTCTCCAACTATTTTAGTACACTTGAGCGTTGTTACGCATTCTTTTCAAAGTCAATACACTGTTGGAAATACCTAATTGCTTCTACAGGCCAGGCATTCAGACTTCAGGATACATAATAGTGAATATACCATGGAGCCATTTTGATGTTACTTTGTATGCTATAGAAGTGAAAGATGCAGACAAAAAGCTCAACACACGAACAGACGCAGGAACTTTGCTAGTCACAATGAAATCTTTTTATTTTCAAAGTTATATTTAAAAAAATGCCCGAAATTCTTTTCAAACGTATAGTGCTCCAAAAAAAAATAATTCTTAGTAGTGGCAACTCACAGATAAACTAATGGAATGGAATACTTATGAGATGCTTTGACAATTGATAAAAATTGTGTGGAGACCTCGTCATTTTAATCGAACCTTCCAATCAAAGAACAAGAGAGCAAATTCTTGGTGATCAAAGAAAATATGTATGTATCCATGCTATGTAGAATAACAGTTAAGAAGAAATTGGTTTCTTCATAAGATGAGGTTAGTGTATAAATTAGTGTGAGGCTTTGGCAGTTATATAGAATTTAGAAAACAGACATGATTTTCGGACACCAGCTAATCTACTGGACTTTGAAATTTTGTCTTCAAATTAGAGTATTCAAAATATCCCACATGGCATAGTCAGACAATGAATATTTTAACGCCAAGAATAGAACAACAATTAATGAACTAAAAACTAGGTGGTTTATTTAAGTTTATAAAGCTATTTAGGCTCGAAGTTACACTGCCTAAAATAATATAATTAATTCGAACATTGCTTACAACTGTCTTAAGTAATGCAAGGTATTAAAAAGGCTTCTCTAAAATTATTTTAATGAAAAATTAATGACGATCAATTAAGAATACACCAAAATTGTCTAAACTATTGTTATTTTGGCTATTGAGCATGCCATGGCTGCAAACATTGATACATGAAAGATTGAGCCATGAGGAAAAACATAAAACTTTAATTTTATTAAAGAAATGAAGCCTTTCTTTTTAACATAAACATATATAGTGTTCTTATTATTACTTTCTAATTATAATTTTTTTTTACTTTATGACGTTAACATATTTTTTCGGCAAATTTGGTTTCTGCCCCGGGCGGCACATACCCACGCTACGCCGCTGTAGAACAGGTCAATATTTCGGCAGTAAGCAAGCACATAAAATGAAAAAAAAATAACTTAAATTTCATTTCGCTACTACATCAGTAAAGGTAAAATAGTCCACCGGTCCTGCAGCAAAGGAAAAATTCCAGCCGGTCCGCCACAACAAAAGTTTGAGAAGCACTGGTGTAGGGGTGTAGGGAAACGGTTGTGGGGAAAAAGTCACAAGGTAAAAGTCTCAACAATCGTATGTTTAAGAGTTAAAGGATTTTGGGTTCGTTTGTTTTTTTCGAACAGTTTTCTTTAACATGAATTTATTAGTATTAAATAAATTTGGCCACACATAAAAATCGTGATAAACAATGAAAGGTAGAAGTAGAAGGGAGTTACATAATGTTCCGTTTTGGACCGGAGGCCCATAGAGTCTTTCTTTTCTTGAATGAGCCATGTTAATATAATTTTGAAGCAACTTAGAACACAAAAAACTGAATGATTCATGTTAAATACTATATGGATTTGAACCAATAATATCCACTTATAATATAGTTACTAACACCTTACACTACTGGGGTCCTTACAAATACCCAAATAAATAATAATTATTGCATTTTTTAAATAGAAATCTGATACTTTTTTTCCTAATTATAAAGTGACTTTTTTGTCTGTAACCTTTTCCCGATTCTTTCTTTTCCGGCTTACCAGGAAAATTGGGTGTGGATGGGGGGGGGAGGGGCTACAACGGGAAATTTTAAATTTTTCATTCAGCAAAAGGATTGTTCTAATTTTTTTTTGATTAGTTTTTTAAAAGTTTTTTGTTACAATTATTCATTCTTAAGGGGAACTAACCACAGCAAAGTGGCGCCTTAAACAAATAAACATGCCATACTTTTGTTTAAAGAGTATTTATTATCTTATTATCGTTAATTGTTGCTGGAATTTCCAAGATGATCCAGTTGCCGCGAGCAAGGTTAGAGATCCACAAAGCAATAGTTGGCGTCAGCACGCATGCGCAATGTGACGGTGGTGTAATTGAGCTGCTGTGCGATATTATCATGTAGCACGTAGAATGGTGACACTAGGATATGGGGAATGAATTACCTCAAGAAAGAATAGTTATCAAGGATGTAAAATGATGGGATCAAGGGGCGGATGTGGAAGGTAGACGGTAGATTATACCACATTTCCCATATACATTGTGAACTCCAATGCAAATACGGAGCAGACAAATATTCGAATTGTTAACTCCGTTGTATGTCCTAGAAAGTTGTAGGCCAATAAAGACATATCAGTACGAATGCACACCTTCGAAAATAATTATAAATCCTCAAATCATATTTTTACATCGTTCCCTTTTCAAAAATTAAAATATAAACTCAAACAATCACGTCATATAATATTTTTTTAAATTTAACAGCGCGTCTTTAATTTATAATTATTTTGCACACCTTTTTGGGCGCCTACCGATGCACGCCTTTTATTAAAATATAAGCTCAAACATTTATAATAAAGGCGAAAAGGAATTTAATGGGTAAGCCCGAAAAAACCCATCAAGAGAATAAAACAAAATCGATCGCAGCGCCACCTAACAGCATTACAAATTAAATCCATACATACAGACAACGGGAATTATGTATATTGATAGTATGCGTTTCGGCTAATGACTTTGTCAGTACAAATAACTTAAACTTACACAGCTATTAAAACTAAATTTAAATTATCTTAGACATTCTATATCAAGACGTAAATATAAAGAAAGGAAAAGAAAGTACAAAGAAAAAGAAAACAATGACACAGGATATACGAAAAGGGAGGAAGTATCAAAAGTCAATTTAACGCCTTTAATGCGTTACACGTTTGACTTCCTGCATTGTATGCATAAATGTACAATGGTATAAATGGATGTGATGAAAAATAAATACTTTTTGATTTAACACAAATTAAGGTGTACATTATTTAATGCATTGGCCATTTGGCTCGTGCTAATGGGATTTTAAATACCGCACAGGTCCGCACTCCAGAATTTTAAATTCTAATAAAAAAGATTTTTTTAAAATCTATTTTTAAAAAACAATTTAAACTACAAGCTTTTATTCGCACATGTGCAAAAATAAAGATTTTTTTCTGCTACCCATTGAGCTGTGAGGGGCACAAGTGGTTGTGCGCAAGGCCAACAACTATGCCGTGTAAAAAAAACATAGTTACAAAAACACCGAAAAGAGTAGCAAAAGACATTTCAGTCCTCGGAGAGGATGGATTCCTTGAGGAGGAAAATATGACGCCTAATAGTGAAAGCCAAAACCTGGAAGCTGTTGGGCCGACAGCCAACATCTCTACCAGGACTACCACCGTCATTGGAGCTTGGAATGTCCGCACGATGTATGAGGCTGGTAAAGCTGCACAAATAGCCGCTGAGATGAGGATAAGCTGACCATTTTCGGAATTAGTGAAGCAAGATGGATTGGATGGGGACAGAAGAGATTAATCTCAGGAGAGATGGTGATATTTTCGGGACACGAAAAAGACGATGCCCCACATACCCTGGGTGTTGCTATGATGCTATCAAATGCAGCACAAGGAGCACTCAATGGATCGGAGGCCCATGGACCTAGAATTCTTTTAGCAACCTTTCGGACAAAGAAATGTAGCATCAACCTAGATGTTATCCAATGCTACGCACCAACTAATGAAAGTGATGAAAGAGACAAAGAAGAATTCTACAATAGAGTAATGACCATAGTCCAGGGTCGCCCACGGAGGAACATCGTCATCCTCATGGGAGACTTTAATGCCTAGATCGGCAATAGCAACACAGGGTACGAAGAGGTTATGGGACAGCAAGGGATAGGCGAGATGAATGACAATGGTGAGAGGTTTGCGGACCTATGTGCCACAGCAAGCCTGGTCATAGGGGGGAGTATTTTCCAGCACAAGATAATTCACATTGCTACATGGGTCTCACCGGACATGAGAACGATGAATCAAATAGACCATGTATGTATTTGTAAAAAATTCAGGTGAGTAACGAGTAAAGACGTACGGGTAAAGAGGGGAGCTGATGTTGCCTCAGATCACCATCTTCTTGTGGCCAGGATGAATGGAAGATCCTGGAGAAGCTGGCCCAGGATAGAGATGCCTGGAGGTCTTTCGTAGGTGGCCTATGCCCTTGGAGGAATCGCAGACGACGACGATGATCGGTAGATGCCCCTCATGGACGAGAAGGCTCAACATTGTAAAGGGTTAATGGATTCAGGAACTTTCATCTCCATTTTGTAAAGCAGTAATCCATCAGAAGAGCTGTCATCATTTTCTGCCTCTGAGTCAGACTCCATTACTGCCATTAGCTTAATATGCTTTTCATTTAGTTTGATAAGTAGGCGAAGTGTTAGAACCATGGTAGGCAAACCTTATCATTATTTTGAACATTCCCGTCAGTCAATAGTTTGAAACCAAAATGTTCGCGTAATCGTCAGGAAATTTATTATTTATCGGCCGCTTTTTTTTTCCTTATTTTTTGACTTCCAATAATTTGTAAGTGATGGGTCGATTAATCGTTAAAAATAATTTAATCGTTCAAATTTTATAACGATTAATCGAGAAATTAGTGTATTTTTTAATTTCGAAAAGCGTCAATTTCCGAGAGCCACTGAGACAGGAATAGGTAAAAGTATTCGAAGTGCAATGTGTGTGCTAGGAAAGTCCCTATATCTGGATCGTTTTAGGTGACTGCAGGAATTATAGAACTCAATGATTGCAGCTCTTCAGCAAGCATGAAATCCCCAAGATCCTTACTTTCGCAGGCTGTGAGCCTTTTCTCCAGATTCATACTACATATGATAAGTGTTGTTGTTGTTGTTCTTATTGTTGTAATTGATGAAATTTATTATAAATAAATCCAAACGGAGTAATGATGCCTTCGTAGTATTTCAAAGGGAATGTCCATCGACATGATTGCCTTATCAACAATCTGGTTAAATAAATATGTGCGAAAGTTTTCTTGTGTATCTATAAATCCTTCATACGCTCCTTCATAAATTGCTTGTTTCTTTTCTTTTTCGCACAATCGTCTCTTTGAAAATGGCTCAACTTCTAAGTCAGTCCTAATTTCTTTTGAAATTGCTATTGCTGTTTCAAAACCGCAATTTCTGTAGGATTTCAACCATTTGCAAATAATCATACTATTGCCACTTTGATTTCTCATGTTCATACAGTCTAAAACTGTCACTTTTCCAGTCCCGTCGGATGCCAGAGCAGACTGTGTTGCCAAAAAGTTTACAACAGAAACAAAAACAGAAAAATGTTGTATTTAAATGAACTGAACTGAATTATCCCTTAACCCGTCGTTGGGTCGTTGGGGCACAATCATGAACTGCACACTATCTCACGCCATTTGTCCCGGTCATTTGCTGCCTTTTGAGAGTCGCTGAATGTCAGGCCGGTCCACTCTTTGATATCGTCTTCCCATCTCTTCCTTTGTGTGCCTCTTTTCCTTCCTTCCCGGACTGTGCCTTGCAATATAGTCTTTGCGAGACCTCCAGATCTTGACACGTGTCCGTACCATCGTAGTTTCCTCTTCTTAATTAAGGTGAGAAGGTCCTCGAAGGGGTCAATGACAGTACTTATTGTGTTGCGGACCGCTTCGTTTGTGATGTGCGCTGTGTAGGAGATGTTCAATATCTTTCTGAAACATCTCATCTCTAGCGCATTGAATCTTCTTTGGAGGTCTGCAGTGAGCGTCCAAGCCTCACAACCATACAAGAAGACCGACATCGCCAGAGAGCGCATTAGTCGGATCTTTGTATTTAAATGCCGAATGTATAAGCCATTTTCGGTTTACAACTTCTCCATTTGCAACTTGTCGTTTGTAAACGTGTAGAAAGTAGTAAAATGTTTAGTCAAAGCGTGGGTCCATGAAAAGCGCGGGGCCCAAGGCGGTTGCCTCGTTCGCCTTGCCCTAAGGCCGGCCCGTGTAAGTATTTCTCGGCAACTACGCAAAACACTATAATCGGAATTTGTGGGTCTCTCTTGCGGGAAGACATTTTTCGTGAAGCAAATAATTCAGTTAAATTTTCTATACTTGTCGACGAGATAAATGACATTTCAGGCATTGAGGAGATGTCACTTGGTGTTTGATTTGTCAAAGAACAAAATGGGGAAATGATGGTCACAGAAGAATTCCTGTGATATATTCCAATAGTCGATAGAACAGCTGAAGGTTTAGCCAACACCATCATTACAAATCCATTAGAATTTGGATTAGATATGACAAAGTTTGTTGGTCAAGGATGCGACGGATGTTCTACAATGGCAGGTAAAGAATGAGGAGTCCAAGCAATAATTCGAAAAAATACCCAAAAGCAGCATTTGTACATTGAAATTCACAAAAACTAAATCTTGTCGTGAACGATTTAAATAATGTGAATGACGTACGAAACACAATAGGAACAATTAAGGCAATTATAGTGTTTTTCGAGAAAGTAATCAGTGAATTAACCTAATTCCAAATGTTCCTTTGCTATGTGAAAATATATGGACACTTACATATAAAAGCTTGCGGATTTTTGCTGAAAATGTGACAGAAATTGTTAAACAACTGGCTTATTTAGAACAATCAGTAATTTAATCAGTTATACAAATTACTTGCAGATATAATTCTTTTTTTATGTTTGATATATGTACACCGTCTTCAATGCAATAAACTTTCAGGAAATTTAGTTCAGTTTTATTGTAACAATGTTATGACATTTTTCTAAAATGTAGCCCCCCCACCCCCCCTAGCCGACGCCCATGAAAGCCAAGCTCGTCTATTTTTTTAGAGTGAACTTTTGGGTCTTGGGGGTTTTGTAAAGGAGAGTTGTATGTAAACTCAGTACTAAATATATTATGAAATCTGAGAAGTTGGGAAGAAAGAGAGAGAGAGAGAGAGAGAGAGAGAGAGAGAGAGAGAGAGAGAGAGAGAGATAGAGAGAGAGAGAGAGAGAGAGAGAGAGAGAGAGAAGGGGGGGATCTTATGACAAGGGAGAGCATCGACAGGTAAAGAGTTGGGTTTGCTCCGGTTCGGGTAGGTCGGGGTGCACTGTTAGCACCAAGTCTTTTGATTGGTCGCACTGTTAGCACCAAGTCTTTTGATTGGCTGCGAGATCTGTAAATAATAATATAAAAGAAAGATGTTAAAAATGAATGACGTCAATGGATGCTAGAAAAAGTCATCGAAGTAGGTGGCTGAACTTTCTGCAACAAGAAATTGGCGCGATGCATAAATTTCACCGTCTCGAGTTACCTGCAGCACTGTTATTACGACTATTTTTGGAACAAGCTTTACTAGCTTTAGTCACACGAATTTTGAGTCTTGACCCGAATGTCAAATTCTTAAAAACAAGCTAATTTGGCTTCGCAACAACTGATGTCTAAAGTGGCATTATTCCACTTCTTTGGCCTGGTTGATGAATAAAATATAGTGTCTCAACTAATAGTCAGATACTCTTGGCGCACGCAAGAAATGAGCAAATCAGTTTATTGCGCTGTCTTTGTCATTTCATGGCTGAAATCTATTAAATGAAATATTCCCATTTCAGTTGGTAAAAATTTCATTAGGGGCCGTCCTTAAATGACGTCACGCAAGTTAGGCCGAATACTTTTTTTCCCCCCCTCGTCACACGTTGTCACAAAACTTAGAACAGTTGTCCAATATGACGTCACAAAGCTTTGTCCCCCCTCCCCTCTCATAAAGCTGTATTTCCTATTTGAAAATGAGTATTTTTCAAATAACTTTTTGTCATTTACGTTTGTATTTAATGTAAGGCTGCACTCTAATATCGTAGCAGGCGTGAAGCCTTGTAAAACGTCATTAAATAAATTGCAAGCAATCAAATATTTTTTATTTAAAGTTGCGCGTTTTTTTGTGTGTCGATCTGACTTCACATTTCTTAAACACCCCCTCCCCCCCCCTCGTTACACATCGTCACCAAAATGTGACCCCCCCCCCTTTTTTTTTAAGCTGCGTGACGTCATTTATGGACGGCCACTTCACATTAAGATAGTACTAATCTCAACCGATAGATTTTTTAAAAATCTTATTTTAATTTGATTCAACATAGTCGTGATGACTTACAAATTTATCATGCCAAAATATTTACAAACGTGTTCTATTTCAATATTTGTGCTGAACATTATTCTATTACGAAACCCTTGTCTAAAAATAGTAACACACGTAATGAGATATGGCGTTTTCTGGTATCATAAATGTCAAACGCTATTAGGAGAAGTACACTGCATACAAATCATACATTCTCTCCAACCGTCCAATCCTTTGTCTCAAAAGTGACGTCAAGACTGCTTGCGCTTTCATCCGAATCTCTCTGTCGACTTTTTCGAGGGGCCGCCGGTTAGCTACCCACCAGTGTAAACATTGTTTTCTTTTTTCCTATTTCGTTATCGCCGCTGATGTGATCAACAAGAAACACGCGACTGGTGTCTGATCTCGATCCCTATATTACATTACATAGTGATACAATTTTTGTTTCATTATTCGGCTCACGTTACGTCTATTAATTTCATCACTGTGGACAGATCCGCTTTCAGAAAAAAGGGGACGGGTAGAGGTTTGGGTTATCTTGATAAAGTCATGCGCGGAGTGACAGCGTCTATAAAAACTGTTGACTACGTGGTAAACACGTACAAAAAAAAACGAGGTTACAAACAAAGGAAATAACCCTGGGGGGAAGTATAGCACACATGGCAGTGATGGGGAGATCGCGTAGTTGGACAAGTGGTAGCAGCTTACATGATAGCAGGGCATAACAGAATAACAGGATAGAAGGATGGACCAACCAAGCGAAAACAAAAATCTCAATTTCACGAGCTAAATTGTGGACACTTTGCCCTGATACGAAAACAAAAGATCTTCTCGTGTGGCGTTGCGGAGAGTCACATCACGTCTACGTGATTAACAAGAGTTTTTTTTGTGGTCAAAGTTCTTTCTGTTTTGTTTTTTAATGACTTAGCTAAAATGTAACATCGGCTGGATTTATGAAAAGCTGTTTATACTTGGGAAAGTTGATTTTTTAATACTAAGTCTGAGTGCGCTCGCTAGACTGCGGAATGGAGCGTCATATAAATGTAAAATGCCTGCAGTGAACAATCCAGTAACTTTAGACGTAGTAGATAACCTAAGGGAACATGACACAGATAAAAACAATTTTTTACGAGAATGACTCCCTCCCACACACACGTTTTCCAAATTCTCAAATAAAATTTTAAATATTAATAATAATTATTAAACAACCCCGTAAAAACAAAGTGTTTGACTATAAATCCCTTACGTATGAGACATAAATAAAAGTATTTATTATGTTCAATATAATACGCAGCGCGGCAAACATGTGCAGACTGAACGTGACTGAACACTCCTTGCTGTAAAACACGGGGATGTGGTCATCGATGTCTGGAGTGAACTCTAGTGACACGTGGAGGTCAACAATTGCAGACGGATACGTAAAGATACTTGGAGATAGATAAACTAAAAATGCATTAATTTAATTATGGTAAATTCGATCGATCTGAAATTTTGATACAATGCATTGTTAGGTTACACAAGTCTATGTGCAAAATTTCAGCTCGATAGCATCACGGAAAGTGGGCCATTTTTTTACTTTTGTTTTTCCGCCCAACCGACCAAGAGATCACGACAGACAGAGAGACAATACGGTGAAGTTAATATAAGGTATTTACAAATAAGAAAGCAGGGCTGGTTTCTGATTTATTTTTTTTCTCTCGATTAAACGGGAAAAAACCCCACCTTAATTCGATTAATCGATTAATTTCGATTAATTATATTTTTATAACGCATATATAGATCCTGTTAAGTTGCGATTCATTATTGCGGGAAATTGGATAAGTCGCGGTAATTCCATGGCTCCCAGATTTTGGGAAGTAACACAGCAAATTCGTTCTGCTATGCAAGAAATAAGGAAGAAAAACCTTTTTGTTTACGTATGCACGTCTAAATAAATAAAAATAATACGAGGGAAAATGTATGTAAGTAGCAAAAAATATAAATAATTATTAATAAATTGGGAATTTTGAAAAAATTAGACATATTTTAAAAAAAATTTAATCAAATTTTAATCGATCAAAGTAATTTTAATCGATTAAAATTTTCAACGATTAATCGATTGATTAATCGGTAATTTCCGCAGCCCTGAAAATAAGCAAATATTTTAAAATGACAAAAAAAATCGTCGCCAGCAAGTATGCTTATAAGTAGTTAACTATATCTATTTGTAAGTCCAATTGGGAATGATATTTTCTGCCGACAAGCCCAACAGTGCACGGTGATAATGCAGAAGTCGACGAACCATACGTACGGTAATACTTCTGCTATTAGTCTTTCTTTTTGTTTGTTCGCTGACGAAGGCTTTTTTCACGACACGTTCGTTGTTTTGAGGCGTCCTTGTCAGGCTCACGCTTACCATTTGCACATTATATATTTTAAAAAAATGTATACACAGCTTGATTGCAGTCATATCCAATTTATATACTGTTGGTCTTCTGGTCCCAATCGAACTTGAAATACATTGTTCTACAAGCGTCAGATCTCCGTGGGTCTTCCGATGTTTCGACTTGCCTTTCAATAGTGTGTTCATTCCGGAATTTTCATGGAAATAAGAGCATTATGTAATTTTACAAACACATTCCATACGGAGTCTGTAATGTTAACCAATCACTTGTGAGTCCTGTCCAGAGCCACAATTTGTGTTCTCCTTAAACCAATAAAAGATATAGGCTAATGAAGAAGAAAAAACACAAAGGTCCGATAGCGATTTTGTTCAGCGATTACTAAAAAAAGCTTTCCTATTCATAATTTCTTACGCCAGGCCGGACAAGTCACTCGTCTACAGGCCGGAATAGTCGCTCTCCCACAAGCCGGACAAGTCGCTCTTCTACAGGGCAGTGAAAATAAAACAAACCGTAAAAACAAAGTTTTTGACAATAAATCCCTTATATATGAGACATAACTAACATTATTGATTATGTTCAAACGCGACAAACATGTACAGACTGAATCTGTCTTAACTCCCCCCGAGGTCTGGTCACCGATCGCTGGACAAAGCTCAGAGTGACAAGCAAAATGTAAACAAAAGCACGCCGGTACATCGACGGATGGCGTCAACGCGAGGACTGAACTCTCACGTGAAAAAAACAACAATAACAAACAGTGAAATTGAATTACAAACGTTGTATAGAGATAAACAAAAAATGCATTAATTTAATTACGGTACGTTCGATCGATCAAATACTCGATGTCTGGCCATATATCAAATAATCTATGTCGGGCCATATATCAAATACTCGATGTCTGGCCATATATAAAATACTCGATGTCTGTCCATATATCAAATACTCTACGTCTGGCCATATATCAAATACTCTACATCTGGCATATATCAAATACTATTTGTCTGGCTTATATCAAATACTCTTTGTCTGGCCATATATCAAATACTCTATGTCTGGCCATATATCAAATACTCGATATCTGGCCATATATCAAATACTCGATGTCTGGCCATATATCAAATAATCTACGTCTGGCCATATATCAAATACTCGATGTCTGCATGGCCATATATCAAAATACTCGATGTCTGTCCATATATCAAACACTCTATGTCTGGCCATATATCAAATACTCGATGTCTGGCCATATATCAAATACTCGATGTCTGGCCATATATCAAATACTCTACGTCTGGCCATATATCAAATACTCTACATCTGGCCATATATCAAATACTATTTCGTCTGGCCATATATCAAATACTATTTGTCTGGCCATATATCAAATACTATTTGTCTGGCCATATATCAAATACTCTCGTCTGGCCATATATCAAATACTCTACGTCTGGCCATATATCGAAATACTCTACATCTGGCCATATATCAAATACTATTTGTCTGGCCATATATCAAATACTATTTGTCTGGCCATATATCAAATACTCGATGTCTGGCCATATATCAAGTACTCTACGTCTGGCCATATATCAAGTACTCGATGTCTGGCCATATATCAAATACTTTACGTCTGGCCATATATCAAATACTATTTGTCTGGCCATATATCAAAGTACTATTTTTCTGGCCTTATATCAAATACTCTACGTCTGGCCATATATCAAATACTATTTGTCTGGGCCATATATCAAATACTATTTGTCTGTCCATATATCAAGTACTCTATGTCTGGCTATATATCAAATACTCTACATCTGGCCATATATCAATATCTACATCTGCCTACATCCCAGTAAAAAACAATCTACAAAAACCCCAATGAACTTTGGATATCATAAATGTAAAAAATAATTCTAAAGTTAATAAACAACTTGTTATTGGAATGTGCTGGAAGGTTCTGTTCTCCCGGGGATCCAGCTGCCAGAGATCACACGAGCGGTTCATTTTTTTACCCTTGCTGGAATTTCCCCCAGGCTCCATTTTGTTTTTGGCATAACTCTATATTTGGAAGTCACGTGGTCCATTTTCCTGACAGTTTCGGATAAGAGAGTTTCTCATTGAGATGCCCGTAGTGACGTGTCGATGACTCGACTTACACGTGGAAGTGCTTCGTTCGCCCAGACTGATGTCACCTATCTTTGGTATCATGATAATGGCAGGATATGTAACGTGTTCCAGATTTCACCCACAAACCATATCTGCAGTCAAGTTTTTTTTAAAAAGAAACAATTTAACCTCATTGATCAATTTTAGAAAAACACATAACCGCTCCTAGCAGTCCCGGACACTGAGACATAACATTCAGGACCGGTCTATCTCTATGAGATGATTGTGTGGAAATGGGAGTTTTATCTTTATTAGATAATAGTAACAGGGTTAGCAGAGTTCATCTCGAGAATGGAGTAAAAAAAAATGTCGGCCGTAACTGTAGTCAATACTTATGACGCGTTGAGCAGAATTTATCGGAATGTCGTAGTGATTCGTGTGGTTAAGCCTCCAAGTACGTGTTCTCATGAGTTAAACATTCATGTATGTTCTCATGAGTTAAACTTTCATGTATGTTCTCATGAGTTAAACATCCATGTGTGTTCTCATGAGTTAAACCTCCGTGTATGTTCTCATGAGTTAAATATCCATGTATGTTCTCATGAGTTAAATCTCTATTTATGTTCTCACTTAGTTTAACTTCCATGTATGTCCTAACAGTGAAATAGCTATGTATGTTCTGGCAGTTAAATATACATTTTTATTTCCCTCATAAGTTGAACCTCCGTAGTATGTTCTCATGAATTAGATATTCATATCTGTACGTGTAAGTTAAACCTCCGTGTATGTTTTCATGGGTTAAACCTCCGTGTATGTTCTCATGAGTTAAACACCCATGTATGTTCTCATAAGTTAAACATCGATTTATGTTCTCATGAGTTAAGCCATCCATGTGTGTTCTCACTGCAATGATTTCATCGTTATTGGAAGACCATTTTAATGTAATGTACGTCTTTCAATTTCAAATTACTTTTTTCCACAGATAGAGTAATTTGGAGATCACGTAGCTTTCATTCCATTCCTATTTTAATTAGATTTCTATTTCAAAATTCTCACATATGATTCCGTTTGCTATATTGAATTATATTCCCTTTTTAAGAATAAATAGTCGATATTTATGTGCCCTGGGGCACACTGCCACATTTAATTAGTAATTAATACTCGACAGATCAATGAATTATACGCCAATGTCTTATTAATTTCAATTTGTCTTATTCTTCTGTCCAGCGGCTGGATTTTTTCAGAGGCTCCACATCGCTTTCTAAGAACCCTTGACGTGGTATTTAAATGTTTCGTCATGCTATTAGCAAATGATGAAATATAATAAGGGTTTATTGCTTTTTTATATTGTGAAAGTTGAAACTTGCTTCACTCGCTCTATTAATAAGACTGATAACAAGGCGTGTTGGTTGGGGCGCTAGAGGGCTGAAGGGTGGTAGGGAGGAGGGAGAAGAGAATAGAGGGGAAAGGAGTTTGGAGGATGAGAGGCAGCGGCGTAGCGTGCGTATGTGCCACCCGGGGCAAAAGCTAGGTTTGCCGCCCCTCCCCCCCCGAAAAAATATGTTGATGCTATAAACTAAAGAAAACATTTATTATAAAGCAATAATAAGGACCCATACATTTTTATGTTAGAAATAGATAGAAGTGCTTTCATTTCTTGAGTAAAATTGAAGTGTTCTGCTTTTCCTCATGCCACAAAATATTTTTAATTCATCAATGTTGTCAGCTTTGCTGTGCTCAGTAGCTTATAACTTAATCAATCTAGGTATATTCATTATTGTTCGTAATTAAGTTTTCATTAAATTAATTTTAAAGAAGCTTCTCTCACAGCTTGGATTTCTATTACAGCTGTAACCAATGTTCGAATTAATGGCATATTAGGCAGGGCAACTTGGAGCCTAAATAATGCAATGAACTTGGATAAATCAATTGGGCTTGAATTCATATTTTTCTTGTTCACCTTTTAGGTAAAATAGTCATTGCTTGATAATGTCATGTGATATTCTTTTGAATTTGAAAACTCTGATTTGATAGCAATATTTCAAAGTTTCCAAATTCTTTAACTTTCAAAACCTCAGATGAATTTCTACATAACAATATTCTTCTGAACTGTTTTTCTACATAGCGTTGCAAAATATACGCGTTGATCGCCAAAAATTTGCTCGCTCGTTCTTTGTCTGGACGGTTCGATTAAAATGATGAGGTCTACACATACAATTTTAGAAAATGTCATTCTGAAAGTAGTCCATAAGTTTCTCTGTGAGTTGCCTCTGCGAAGCATTTTTAGCACTAAAAATTTAGTTTCAGCTGGAGCACAATGTAAACAAATCAGTTTTAATGAACTGTTTGAGAGAGATTTGACATTTGGATTTATGTCTTTGAGTCTTTCTTGAACTCCTGTATACTCTCCAACCATGTTCTTATACTACTTCGGACCCATTTTCTTTCAGTTCAGAAGCTTTAGTATCAGAAGACTTTAGATTCATTATGGAGTTTTAAGATTCAGCATTAGAAACATTTATTTCATTTATTCATTTTTACCTTGGATTTACTTTTCTTGTATTAAACTTTACTTTAACGCTTTTCATTTTTAGATGCTAATTAATAGCTGAGGAATTAGCCGCTCCTGAGAAAGTGCCGCCCTGAGCATTTGATTGGCTCATGTTTGAAATTGATATGGTACATTAACTTTTACTTCTACAACAGGATCAGCTGTCTAATTCAAAGAATCAGTTAAGTTAGCAGCAGATTAGTGTCACGTCTCATACTTAAACTTCTTAAACACCTTTATTTTTCATTTCAGTGGCATAATTTTCAGAAGAATTTTTATCCACTATGCAGTTTGGAATTTGCCAGTAGAAACCTACACATATTTTAGAATCACTCCTTTGTATCTTGTATTAATTTCTTTTTTTTCCTTCATAAAGAGCTCCACTTTCTTTTAAAATTGTCATTCTTTGAAATTAATTAACGACGAGGAATTTTACGCCCCTAAGAAAATGCCGCCCGGGGCATTTGCCCTCCTTGCCCCCCTCTCGCTACGCCACTGAATGAGAGGGAGGGTGAAGGGGTAGGAGGAGAGGGTAAAGAGATGGGAACGATGGAGAGAGGACATTGTTTGGGGAACACGCCTCGGTAGATAATGAGCAGAGTTTTGATCATGCGTCCTTTATAAAGAGAGGAAGAAGAAGACGAAAATTAAGAGCGACATGGAAATTATAAATGGTGGCCAGGAAAATTAATATTGAGAATGAATGTTACCAATAAAAATGTTAAGAATAAATAAAACATTGATGCTGAATGCGAGAATGAAAAATAACGATGAAAATAAAAAGCAACAATAAAATTTAATATCAACAAAGAATGAAAATAAAAAGTTACAATAAAATTTAATATCAACAAAGAATGAAAATAAAAAGTTACAATAAAATTTAATATCAACAAAGAATGAAAATAAAAAGTTACAATGAAATTTAAATATCAACAAAGAATGAAAATAAAAAAGTTATAATAAAATTTAATATCAACAAAGAATGAAAATAAAAAGTTACAATAAAATTTAATATCAACAAAGAATGAAAATAAAAAGTTACAATAAAATTTAATATCAACAAAGAATGAAAATAAAAAGTTACAATAAAATTTAATATCAACAAAGAATGAAAATAAAAAGTTACAATAAAATTTAATATCAACAAAGAATGAAAATAAAAAGTTACAATAAAATTTAATATCAACAAAGAATGAAAATAAAAAGTTACAATAAAATTTAATATCAACAAAGAATGAAAATCAAAAGTTACAATAAAATTTAATATCAACAAAGAATGAAAATAAAAAGTTACAATAAAATTTAATATCAACAAAGAATGAAAATAAAAAGTTACAATAAAATTTAATATCAACAAAGAATCAAAATAAAAAAAAGTTACAATGCAATTTAATATCAACAAAGAATGAAAATAAAAAGCTACAATAAAATTTAATATCAACAAAGAATGAAAATAAAAAGTTGCAATAAAATTTAATATCAACAAAGAATGAAAATAAAAAGTTACAATAAAATTTAATATCAACAAAGAATGAAAATAAAAAGTTACAATAAAATTTAATATCAACAAAGAAGGAAAATAAAAAATTACAATAAAATTTAATATCAACAAAGAATGAAAATAAAAATTTACAATAAAATTTAATATCAACAAAGAATGAAAATAAAAAGTTACAATAAAATTTAATATCAACAAAGAATGAAAATTAAAAAAAGATACAATAAAATTTAATATCAACAAAGAATGAAAATAAAAAGTTACAATAAAATTTAATACCAACAAAGAATGAAAATAAAAAGTTACAATAACATTTAATATCAACAAAGAATGAAAATAAAAAGTTACAATAAAATTTAATATCAACAAGGAATGGAAAAAAAAAGTTACAATAAAATTGAATATCAACAAAGACACTTTGAGGGGAATCAAAACTGAATTCCTCAAATCTCTGCTCTGACCGTCTGTGTGTTTGTAAACCTTCATCTGCTAATTTCCCACTGTATTTCCCCCCCAAAAGGGACACGTTTATCGTTTGAGGATTTATATCTTATAGAGTTGAAAAAGGTCTTAATTTTTCGAGCTCAACTTTATTTTTGAAACATGTAGTTGTAAGGCACGCTGGCTTTGAATGTTCTGTTCCTGACGGTGAGTTCTGCTGTGCTGTTGAATACAAGACTCTAATATATTAATTGTATATGGTATTAAATCATACCAATTTAGTTGGAGACCTCCAAGCATGGCCGTATAAAAAGTTAAAACTCAGCTAAAAGTATGTATATCTATATTTTTAAGGGAGTCCCAACAGAAAGATTTTGAGTCAGACTGACTTCTTTGGAAGTTTTGATTTCTTTATACTTATTTATATTTTTAGCTTTTTGTTTTTGTTTTCCATATTTAAATTAGATAGAACAATTAACTAGAAAACCCAAGATAAATCAATTTTATTTACCTTTACCGTTCAACAGCTTTGATGTTCGTGTCTGTACCCGACTCCCTCCCATCCAAATTCTTTCTTCTTCATTCTAACATTTATCGCTGTATATTTTTTGCTAGGTCAAGGTTAATGTGTATTTAGGGAAAGAAAAGGTGATGAAAAGTTTTTATGATACACGTATTAATGCGCTGTTTTTCAACATCCTGGATCACGATAAGAGTTATAGTGGGAAAAATGTTGGCTTAATTTAGAAACACCACGTGATAAAACATTACAGGTCGTAAAGTCGACTTTAACCGCAAGGGAAATCTTAGTCACGATAATAAGAGTTTTAAAGAAGGGGGAAATAACTAAGGGTTGGGAATCTACTTAATCAGGGGAGCTAACAAATGTATCTATAGAATGATTTATTCCATTTGACCAGGACGGCAAGACAAGAAAACAATCTTTAAATGGCTTGACTGATTTATTGAATATATGCTTATTGTAAAAGTACGTGGATTATTTGTGGCAATATTACAGTGTAAAAGAGATAATGTGGGTAAAGAAGAGTTTAAAAGTGATTGTGTGGGTATAGAAGAGTGTAAAACAGATTGTGTGGGTATAGAAGAGTGTAAAAGTGATTGTGTGGGTATAGAAGAGTGTAAAAGTGATTGTGTGGGTATAGAAGAGTGTAAAAGTGATTGTGTGGGTATAGAAGAGTGTAAAAGAGATTGTGTGGGTATAGAAGAGTGTAAAAGTGATTGTGTGGGTATAGAAGAGTGTAAAAGTGATTGTGTGGGTATAGAAGAGTGTAAAAGTGATTGTGTGGGTATAGAAGAGTGTAAAAGTGATTGTGTGGGTATAGAAGAGTGTAAAAGGATTGTGTGGGTATAGAAGAGTGTAAAAGTGATTGTGTGGGTATAGAAGAGTGTAAAAGTGATTGTGTGGGTATAGAAGAGTGTAAAAGTGATTGTGTGGGTATAGAAGAGTGTAAAAGTGATTGTGTGGGTATAGAAGAGTGTAAAAGTGATTGTGTGGGTATAGAAGAGTGTAAAAGTGATTGTGTGGGTATAGAAGAGTGTAAAAGTGATTGTGTGGGTATAGAAGAGTGTAAAAGTGATTGTGTGGGTATAGAAGAGTGTAAAAGTGATTGTGTGGGTATAGAAGAGTGTAAAAGTGATTGTGTGGGTATAGAAGAGTGTAAAAGTGATTGTGTGGGTATAGAAGAGTGTAAAAGTGATTGTGTGGGTATAGAAGAGTGTAAAAGTGATTGTGTGGGTATAGAAGAGTGTAAAAGAGATTGTGTGGGTATAGAAGAGTGTAAAAGAGATTGTGTGGGTATAGAAGAGTGTAAAAGTGATTGTGTGGGTATAGAAGAGTGTAAAAGAGATTGTGTGGGTATAGAAGAGTTAAAAGGATTGTGTGGGTATAGAAGAGTGTAAAAGAGATTGTGTGGGTATAGAAGAGTGTAAAAGTGATTGTGTGTGTATAGAAGAGTGTAAAAGTGATTGTGTGGGTATAGAAGAGTGTAAAAGTGATTGTGTGTGTATAGAAGAGTGTAAAAGAGATTGTGTGGGTATAGAAGAGTGTAAAAGTGATTGTGTGGGTATAGAAGAGTGTAAAAGTGATTGTGTGGGTATAGAAGAGTGTAAAAGTGATTGTGTGGGTATAGAAGAGTGTAAAAGAGATTGTGTGGGTATAGAAGAGTGTAAAAGAGATTGTGTGGGTATAGAAGAGTGTAAAAGTGATTGTGTGGGTATAGAAGAGTGTAAAAGTGATTGTGTGGGTATAGAAGAGTGTAAAAGTGATTGTGTGGGTATAGAAGAGTGTAAAAGTGATTGTGTGGGTATAGAAGAGTGTAAAAGTGATTGTGTGGGTATAGAAGAGTGTAAAAGAGATTGTGTGGGTATAGAAGAGTGTAAAAGGATTGTGTGGGTATAGAAGAGTGTAAAAGAGATTGTGTGGGTATAGAAGAGTGTAAAAGAGATTGTGTGGGTATAGAAGAGTGTAAAAGTGATTGTGTGGGTATAGAAGAGTGTAAAAGAGATTGTGTGGTATAGAAGAGTGTAAAAGAGATTGTGTGGGTATAGAAGAGTGTAAAAGGATTGTGTGGGTATAGAAGAGTGTAAAAGTGATTGTGTGGGTATAGAAGAGTGTAAAAGAGATTGTGTGGGTATAGAAGAGTGTAAAAGAGATTGTGTGGGTATAGAAGAGTGTAAAAGAGATTGTGTGGGTATAGAAGAGTGTAAAAGAGATTGTGTGGGTATAGAAGAGTGTAAAAGAGTGTTTTAAAGTGAGTGTGTGGGTATAGAAGAGTGTAAAAGAGATTGTGTGGGTATAGAAGAGTGTAAAAGAGATTGTGTGGGTATAGAAGAGTGTAAAAGAGATTGTGTGGGTATAGAAGAGTGTAAAAGAGATTGTGTGGGTATAGAAGAGTGTAAAAGAGATTGTGTGGGTATAGAAGAGTGTAAAAGTGATTGTGTGGGTATAGAAGAGTGTAAAAGAGATTGTGTGGGTATAGAAGAGTGTAAAAGAGATTGTGTGGGTATAGAAGAGTGTAAAAGTGATTGTGTGGGTATAGAAGAGTGTAAAAGTGATTGTGTGGGTATAGAAGAGTGTAAAAGTGATTGTGTGGGTATAGAAGAGTGTAAAAGAGATTGTGTGGGTATAGAAGAGTGTAAAAGATGATTGTGTGGGTATAGAAGAGTGTAAAAGTGATTGTGTGGGTATAGAAGAGTGTAAAAGAGATTGTGTGGGTATAGAAGTAAAAAGAGTGTTATAAAGAGTGTGATTGTGTGGGTATAGAAGAGTGTAAAAGATGATTGTGTGGGTATAGAAGAGTGTAAAAGTGATTGTGTGGGTATAGAAGAGTGTAAAAGTGATTGTGTGGGTATAGAAGAGTGTAAAAGTGATTGTGTGGGTATAGAAGAGTGTAAATGAGATTGTGTGGGTATAGAAGAGTGTATAAAGTGATTGTGTGGGTATAGAAGAGTGTAAAAGATGATTGTGTGGGTATAGAAGAGTGTAAAAGAGATTGTGTGGGTATAGAAGAGTGTAAAAGAGATTGTGTGGGTATAGAAGAGTGTAAAAGTGATTGTGTGGGTATAGAAGAGTGTAAAAGTGATTGTGTGGGTATAGAAGAGTGTAAAAGTGATTGTGTGGGTATAGAAAGAGTGTAAAAGAGATTGTGTGGGTATAGAAGAGTGTAAAAGAGATTGTGTGGGTATAGAAGAGTGTAAAAGTGATTGTGTGGGTATAGAAGAGTGTAAAAGAGATTGTGTGGGTATAGAAGAGTGTAAAAGAGATTGTGTGGGTATAGAAGAGTGTAAAAGAGATTGTGTGGGTATAGAAGAGTGTAAAAGAGATTGTGTGGGTATAGAAGAGTGTAAAAGAGATTGTGTGGGTATAGAAGAGTGTAAAAGAGATTGTGTGGGTATAGAAGAGTGTAAAAGTGATTGTGTGGGTATAGAAGAGTGTAAAAGTGATTGTGTGGGTATAGAAGAGTGTAAAAGTGATTGTGTGGGTATAGAAGAGTGTAAAAGTGATTGTGTGGGTATAGAAGAGTGTAAAAGTGATTGTGTGGGTATAGAAGAGTGTAAAAGAGATTGTGTGGGTATAGAAGAGTGTAAAAGAGATTGTGTGGGTATAGAAGAGTGTAAAAGAGATTGTGTGGGTATAGAAGAGTGTATAAAGTGATTGTGTGGGTATAGAAGAGTGTAAAAGTGATTGTGTGGGTATAGAAGAGTGTAAAAGTGATTGTGTGGGTATAGAAGAGTGTAAAAGTGATTGTGTGGGTATAGAAGAGTGTAAAAGTGATTGTGTGGGTATAGAAGAGTGTAAAAGGATTGTGTGGGTATAGAAGAGTGTAAAAGAGATTGTGTGGGTATAGAAGAGTGTAAAAGAGATTGTGTGGGTATAGAAGAGTGTAAAAGAGATTGTGTGTGTATAGAAGAGTGTAAAAGTGATTGTGTGGGTATAGAAGAGTGTAAAAGTGATTGTGTGGGTATAGAAGAGTGTTAAAAGTGATTGTGTGGGTATAGAAGAGTGTAAAAGTGATTGTGTGGGTATAGAAGAGTGTAAAAGAGATTGTGTGGGTATAGAAGAGTGTAAAAGAGATTGTGGTGGGTATAGAAGAGTGTTAAAAGAGATTGTGTGGGTATAGAAGAGTGTAAAAGTGATTGTGTGGGTATAGAAGAGTGTAAAAGTGATTGTGTGGGTATAGAAGAGTGTAAAAGTGATTGTGTGGGTATAGAAGAGTGTAAAAGTGATTGTGTGGGTATAGAAGAGTGTAAAAGTGATTGTGTGGGTATAGAAGAGTGTTAAAAGAGATTGTGTGGGTATAGAAGAGTGTAAAAGAGATTGTGTGGGTATAGAAGAGTGTAAAAGAGATTGTGTGGGTATAGAAGAGTGTAAAAGTGATTGTGTGGGTATAGAAGAGTGTAAAAGTGATTGTGTGGGTATAGAAGAGTGTAAAAGTGATTGTGTGGGTATAGAAGAGTGTAAAAGAGATTGTGTGGGTATAGAAGAGTGTAAAAGAGATTGTGTGGGTATAGAAGAGTGTAAAAGAGATTTTGTGGGTATAGAAGAGTGTAAAAGTGATTGTGTGGGTATAGAAGAGTGTAAAAGTGATTGTGTGGGTATAGAAGAGTGTAAAAGTGATTGTGTGGGTATAGAAGAGTGTAAAAGTGATTGTGTGGGTATAGAAGAGTGTAAAAAGGATTGTGTGGGTATAGAAGAGTGTAAAAGAGATTGTGTGGGTATAGAGAGTGTAAAAGAGATTGTGTGGGTATAGAAGAGTGTAAAAGAGATTGTGTGGGTATAGAAGAGTGTAAAAGTGATTGTGTGGGTATAGAAGAGTGTAAAAGTGATTGTGTGGGTATAGAAGAGTGTAAAAGTGATTGTGTGGGTATAGAAGAGTGTAAAAGTGATTGTGTGGGTATAGAAGAGTGTAAAAGTGATTGTGTGGGTATAGAAGAGTGTGAAAGTGATTGTGTGGGTATAGAAGAGTGTAAAAGTGATTGTGTGGGTATAGAAGAGTGTAAAAGTGATTGTGTGGGTATAGAAGAGTGTAAAAGAGATTGTTGTTTCTTTAGTGTAAACGGGATAGTATGGGTATAATAGAGTGTAAAAAGGATTATTAGAGTGGGTTAGAGCGTAAAAGGGAGTGTTCGTAACTGTGTGAGAGTGTGAAATGGATTGGGCACGGGTTTGTTATGATGTAAGGCAAAGCTAAGAGATGTGTAGAATCAATGGCAATTACCCTTGCTCCGCCACTTCATTCACAGAAACGACATTATGACGATATTATTGCTCCGGATTCAGCTTCGGCATTCACCTGGTAAAAGGAGAGATCTCCACTAAAATATAATTTAGGGCGGAGTCTATATGAAATGGATGTTTGCTCATGGGAAACACTATTTGAGATAGCCAGGAGAACAGCGGAGCACCTCAATAGACTTGGTGATTATATGCTGAATGCTGTACATTTAGAATGTTTACTTAAGTGCTTTGCTCGGATTTTGATTGGAGCTTTATAAAATGTTGGGTGGAGTACACGAAACCGAAAAGAGTCCATTTGGCAATATTGTGTTGAGCCATGGACTCAACTCAATGAGATGTCAAGTAGGCTAAGTGGGCGGATCAAAGCAGTCATTAACTAGCCAATAAAAGTCGCCGGAATTCAGAGTTTTTCAAGAGTTTACTCCCAACACTTCAATGATGCCGGATCGACCCAAATGTTTGTAATAAACCGATGGTGACCACTGTTAGAAAACTATAACTATAATGTCTTGGGGGGGTCGTCTTGTTATTGGGGCAACTTCATGTTATAGCTGTGGTAGCGTTTAGTTGTGTGTGTGTGTAGATCATAACTATGTGTGTGTAGTACATAGCTTTGGTAGCGTTTAGAATTAATGTTTTTTAAAAAATCTTCTTATCTCATCTATACAGACGCTCCTTCTATGCAGAAGATAATTGCGTCCACAGACCATGACAGATGATCTGTTGGCAAATGATGCAGCGTTCACAGGCCACGGCTTTGTGGTTTCCACGCATTACCCAGCCGCCTAACTAGTGTTAGGTACCCATTCGGAGCTGGGTGACTCAGGGACGCCCCTTGCCTTCAAGTGGATTCGAACCCGTGACCATCGGTACGCCAGTCGAGCGCGCTGCCACTCGACCACCGCGCCTCCTAAAACCTAAAACCTAAGACACAAAACCTACCTTAAATAAAAAAATTTAATATTTTTATTTTAAGGTAGGTTTTATGTTCGTGTGTGTCTCAGAATTAATGGTGTTTCTTTGTTTTATGTTTTTTTAAATATATTTTAGTTATGTTCATTGCTGTAGCTAGCGTTACATCTCCTGGGGATGGGCACATATTTTTTGTCGCTTCCCTTCTACGAAAAGATCTGCATCACTCCTAAACATAACAATTGCCCCTTAATGTAAGCCACGTCATAGGTCGGCACACGCGGGACTAATCGTGATGTATTTTCAAAAATTTAAAGTAGGCCACAGATAAAAATGTTGTTTTGATATTGCACCGAAAAAAAACAACAACCTATATCGATCAGAATCGATCTATAAAATTTGGATTTGTACCGCCGTATTGCGATATTTTATCAAGTAGAAAATTGTCCAGACAAATGAAGATGCCCCACAGACCCTGTTCCTAGTTTGGTTACGAACGGGTTGAAACTGAATATTTCTGTTACCGCCCCATATTTGTCTACCTTTTCAAAATACACGTACTCTAAAATTGGGCTGATACAGAGAGAATGAAAGTCTCTAAAGTACTTAGGATATAAGAAATATAATAGCCCAAGTCACAAGTTGGTTGGAGTATGTATCCGTAACACTATGACGTCATTTTTGAGCTTATATTCAAGTATATATACAAGGCGCACATCAGGAGGTGTGCAAAATAATTAATAAAACAAACCCGTAAAAACAACGTTTTTTACTATAAATCCCTTATATATGAGTCATAACTAACAGTATTGATTATTTTCAAACGCGACAAACATTTACAGACTGAATCTGACTTAACTCAACTTTGCTTCATAACCCTAGGAAAGGGGGGGGGGACCAAGTTCAGCAAGACACGTAAAATGTAAACAAAAGCACGCCGGTACTTCGATGGGTCGCGTCAACACGCGAACTGAGATCTCACGTGAAAAAAAAACAATAACAAACCGTGAATTTGAATTACATACGTTATATAAGGATAAACCAAAAATGCATTAATTTTATTACGGTACGTTCGATCGATCTGAAATTTTGATACGATGCATTGTTAGGTCAGACGGGTCCATGTAACAAATTTCACCTCCATCGAATCACGGGAAGTGAGTCATTTTTTACTTTTCTTTTTCCGCCCGACGTACGAAGAGATGACGACAGACAAGATTTCGAAGTTAAAAGGGATTTAATAAAAACAAACCCGTAATAAAACAAACCCGTAAAAACAAAGTTTTTGACTATAAATCCCTTATATATAAGACATAATTAACAGTATTTTTTATTTTCAAACTCTTAACTCAACTTTGCTTCATAACCCTAAGGGGGGGGGGACTGAGCTCAGCATGACACGTAAAATGTAATCAAAAGCACGCGGGTACGTCGATGGGTCGCGTCAACGCATCAACTCAAACTCCCACATGGGAAAAAAAACAATAACAAACCGTGAATTTGAATTACATACCTCATATTAGGATAAACTAAAATGCATTAATTTAATTACGGTACGATCGATCGATCTGAAATTTTGATACGATGCATTGTTAGGTCAGACGGGCCCGTGTGCCAAATTTCAGCTCGATCGGATCACGGTAAGTGGGTCAATTTTTACTTTATTTTTTCCCCCCGCCCGCCCAAGAGAGACAGAGAGAGACGGCCGCGAAGTTAATATAAGGGATTTAAAAACAAAGTTTTTGACTATAAATCCCTTATATAGAGTCATAACTAACAGTATTGATTATTTTCAAACGCGACAAACATTTACAGACCGAATCTGTCTTAACTCAACTTTGCTTCATAACCCCGGGGGGGGGGCGGGGTGGGGGGAAGAGGGTAAAAGTCTGGTCACCGATCGCTTGACCGAGCTCAGCGTGACACGTAAAATTTTCATACGATGAATTGTTTGGTGAGACGGGTCCGTGTGCCAAATTTCAGCTCGATCGGATCACGGGAAGTGGGTCATTTGTTACTTTTGTTTTTCCGCCCGCCCAAGACAGAGATGAATAGACGGCGGTGAAGTTAATATAAGGGATTTAATAAAACAAACCCGTAAAAACAAAGTTTTTGACTATAAATCCCTTATATATGAGACATAACTAACAGTATTCATTATTTTCAGTCTGCTCACCGATCGCTGGTCCGAGCTCAGCGTGACACGTAAAATGTAAACAAAAGCTCGCCGGCACTTCGATGGGTCGCGTCAAAGCGTCAACTCCAACTCTCAATTGGGAAAAAAACAATAACAAACCGTGAATTTGAATTACATATGTTATATTAGGATAAACTAAAAAATGCATTTATTTAATTACGGCACGTTCGATCGATCTGAAATTTTGATACGATGCATTGTTATGTGAGACGGGCCCGTGTGCCAAATTTCAGCTCGATCGGATCACGGGAAGTGGGCCATTTGTGACTTTTGTTTTTCCGCCCGCCCAAGACAGACAGACAGAGAGATAGAGAGAGAGAGAGAGAGAGAGAGAGAGAGAGAGAGAGAGAGAGCGAGAGAGAGAGAGAGAGAGAGAGATAGAGAGAGAGAGAGAGAGAGAGAGAGAGAGAGAGCGAGAGAGAGAGAGAGAGAGAGAGAGAGACAGAGAGAGAGAGAGAGAGAGAGAGAGAGAGAGAGAGAGAGAGAGAGGAGAGAGAGAGAGAGAGAGAGAGAGAGAGAGGGATGACGACAGTGACGCCGGTGAAGTTAATATAAGGGATCTAAAAATTAAAACATTCTCGCCATAAAAAAAATATTATATGACGTCTTTGTTTTAGCTTATATTTTAATTTTGGAAAAGAGAGCGATGTAAAAAGAGGATTTGAGGATGTATAATTATAAGATACTTTGTGTACATTTCAGGAAGTTTAATATTTCGTATTTATCAAACAAGGATAAGTTACTTGTGTTTTTTACCAAAAAAAAATAAATAAAAATAAAATAAACACCTTAATTAATATATAAGGAATTTGAATAACTGCCATTACAATGATATAGAGAATAAATTTGGCCGCCAGTAAAAGAATGACACTCTTGTCTATGGCTTACGTAAGGGACATTCGAGCTGGGTGGGACATGTCCAGGGACATTCGCGCTGGCTGGGACGTGTCCAGGAACATGAATTATTTTACTCTTAATCCTGGTATTATTTTATACCCCCACCACATTTCTGGAACCATTTTGCATTGAGTTTACACAAAAGAAGTTCTGCTGTGAATGACCTGAATCGAGTAGGAAAATAAAGTCATATTTTAGAGTACAGTCATTCTTCGGCATGTGTCGTTGTGAGTGGCCTTTAGACCGGTGACATAACTTGTGCACCAGGTCAAGGTCGTTGTGAGTGTCCTTTAGACCGGTGACATAACTTGCGCACCAGGTCAAGAAGAGGCTAGTACATACTTTTTTGTGATCTTGTCATTTCCGTTGTTGTATACCACCCCTGCCCGCTATCCCTCGTCCTTTTTCCCGGTCTGTTTCAATCTTCCGGTGTTGGACGTCATTTGTTGCCACACTTAGTCGTCAACTTCACTGCCTGGCTTCATGTTCCAGTGTTGGACGTCATGTGTTGCCAGTCTTCAACTTCACTGACTGGCTTCATGTTCCAGTGTTGGACGTCATGTGTTGCCAGTCTTCAACTTCACTGACTGGCTTCATGTTCAAGTGTTGGACGTCATGTGTTGCCAGTCTTCAACTTCACTGACTGGCTTCATGTTCCAGTGTTGGACGTCATATGTTGCCAGTCTTCAACTTCACTGCCTGGCTTCATGTTCCAGTGTTGGACGTCATGTGTTGCCACACTTAGTCTTCAACTTCACTGCCTGGCTTCATGTTCCAGTGTTGGACGTCTTGTGTTGCCACACTTAGTCTTCAACTTCACTGCCCGTCTTCATGTTCCAGTGTTGGACGTCATGTGTTGCCACACTTAGTCCTCAACTTCACTGCCTGGCTTCATGTTCCAGTGTTGGACGTCTTGTGTTGCCAAACTTAGTCTTCAACTTCACTGCCTGGCTTCATGTTCCAGTGTTGGACGTCTTGTGTTGCCACACTTAGTCTTTAACTTCACTGACTGGTTCCAGTCCACCTCGATAACAAGAGCCATTTTTCTTTTCGTTTCGATGTCTTCAGTTACGCTAAATGCATCACTGACGATAGTCACAGCCTAATGGGCCAATAAAACCACATGTTGAAGAGCAGATGTCCCGGCTTCACATGACAACACGTGACAACAACACGGTCTCATTTGCAGGTATTTTGTGACGGGTGTCATTGACATCACGTGACGACAACACGGTCTCATCTGCAGGTATTTGTGTGTGGGTGTCCGGAGACGAATGTTTCATGACGTAGAACAGGAAATGTGGTTCACCGCGTCTGTCGTGCCGGTGTGCATGCTAGGAACATTGAGGTACTTTGTTCTACTGTTGCACACGAATGATGCCGTCCTTGACCTTTTAAAGTCTCTTGTATTGAAGGCCTTGACCTGGATAACTTTGTTAGTTATTTGTTTAAATTTTTGAATTTGTGAATGCTAGAGGCCATAACCTGGTCGCAACCTGTTCGTAGCCTGGTCGTAACCTGGCAACTGAGCAAAACGTCTCTAAGTTTGATGTCTTGTCGAGGGTTAGTTTCAATGTCCTCCATGAGATAGTGCCATTGACCAGAGTCGTAGGTTAGGGTGGGGGAGGGGGTACAGAAGACCCCCTACCTCCGACTAGCAGGGCATCGACACTGGATTTGATTTATTTTGAATTTTTCAGTTATTGTATCACTGCAATGAAGAACACAATTAACTAAGAACACAGTTAATGCCATTTCTTTAGGTTTATGAGTTGTAGTTGGTAATTATAAGTTAATGGAACGTTTATTAAATACTTCAAGTTTTGAGGTATCTAGCTGGGTGGGTCTCTCAGTTGTGAAATGTCTTCACATCCGTATGGCAGTCTGTTCTATTTGAGCACCGTGAATGGATGATTTGTTAAAGAAATATCATTTCCTGGAAAGTGAGGGGCTTGGTGAATGTGTAAGGTCAGAATTGGTCAAGAGTGCCTAGGAGTCAGAAGGGACACTGAACTGTTAGTTTGAAGATTTGGTAATGCTCTACACCAGGAGTGGCAAGACATGAAGTAACTGAGAGCAATTTTAAAATAAAACACAATTGTTGGGAGCCACATGGAAGCACTGTGGGTCATTTAGCCTGGCTTGGAAATCTCCCAGTAATCCTTGTAACATATATTTCATAAATTGTACGCGAGCCGCCAGGTGAACACAGAAGAGCCGCATGCTGCTCGCTCGCGAACCGCGGTTTGGCCACCGTTGCACTATGCTAATTAAGGAGTCAGATGACATTGGGATATAAGGTTTTGTTGTAGATTATTCATTAATTTGTGGATATGGGACGTTGACCTCACAATACCTTAAAGACATTCGTTACCTTACGCCTTAAATGCTGCACTGTTATTTTCGGTTGTTTATTTACGTCACTTCCGGCTAAATTTTTCTTGACGTTATCTCGAGCTGCCTACCAGTCGATTTATTTTCATTTTTTGGGGGGGGGGTGTAAAATGCAATTTTAATCATAGTTATCGCATTTTATATTATTTAAATCATCTCCTATATTTTACGATTATTTTGCTCTATTTAAAATGGACTTCACGTGCAAAGATAAATGTTTTGTTGCAAACTATATAGAAGTATTTGTTAAGACCAACATTTAATGGCAAGCGATCCATTCAAGGTTGATAGCTGCGTTGTCAGGGGATAAACAAGTAAAATGGGAAGTGCTGTGCCAATGAAGTTTCCCCCTTCAAAGTTGATGAGCCGTTGTCTAGTGTTTTTCTGTAACAAAGCTGAAGTGGGTCAATGAACTCCCGGACAAGAGATGTGAACATTGGACTAGTGGTGTGGTAATGGAGGTGCACTTCAGTGGTGTGGTAATGGAGGTGCACTTCAGTGGTGTGGTAATGGAGGTGCACTTCATTGGTGTGGTAATGGAGGTGCACTTCAGTGGTGTGGTAATGGAGGTGCACTTCATTGGTGTGGTAATGGAGGTGCACTTCAGTGGTGTGGTAATACAGGTGCACTTCAGTGGTGTGGTAATGGAGGTGCACTTCAGTGGTGTGGTAATGGAGGTGCACTTCAGTGGTGTGGTAATGGAGGTGCACTTCAGTGGTGTGGTAATGGAGGTGCACTTCAGTGGTGTGGTAAATGAGGTGTACTTCAGTGGTGTGGTAATACAGGTGCACTTCAGTGGTGTGGTAATGGAGGTGCACTTCAGTGGTGTAGGTAATGGAGGTGCACTTCAGTGGTGTGGTAATGGAGGTGCACTTCAGTGGTGTGGTAATGGAGGTGCACTTCAGTGGTGTGGTAATAGAGGTGCACTTCAGTGGTGTGGTAATAGGAGGTGCACTTCAGTGGTGTGGTAAATGAGGTGCACTTCAGTGGTGTGGTAATGGAGGTGCACTTCAGTAGTGTGGTAATGGAGGTGCACTTCAGTGGTGTGGTAATAGAGGTGCACTTCATTGGTGTGGTAATGGAGGTGCACTTCATTGGTGTGGTAATGGAGGTGCACTTCATTGGTGTGGTAATGGAGGTGCACTTCAGTGGTGTGGTAATAGAGGTGCACTTCAGTAGTGTGGTAATGGAGGTGCACTTCAGTGGTGTGGTAATGGAGGTGCACTTCAGTGGTGTGGTAATGGAGGTGCACTTCATTGGTGTGGTAATGGAGGTGCACTTCAGTGGTGTGGTAAATGAGGTGTACTTCAGTGGTGTGGTAATACAGGTGCACTTCAGTGGTGTGGTAATGGACGTGCACTTCAGTGGTGTGGTAATGGAGGTGCACTTCAGTGGTGTGGTAATGGAGGTGCACTTCATTGGTGTGGTAATGGAGGTGCACTTCAGTGGTGTGGTAATACAGGTGCACTTCAGTAGTGTGGTAATGGAGGTGCACTTCAGTGGTGTGGTAATGGAGGTGCACTTCAGTGGTGTGGTAATGGAGGTGCACTTCAGTGGTGTGGTAATGGAGGTGCACTTCAGTGGTGTGGTAATGGAGGTGCACTTCAGTGGTGTGGTAATGGAGGTGCACTTCATTGGTGTGGTAATGGAGGTGCACTTCAGTGGTGTGGTAATACAGGTGCACTTCAGTGGTGTGGTAATGGAGGTGCACTTCAGTGGTGTGGTAATGGAGGTGCACTTCAGTGGTGTGGTAATGGAGGTGCACTTCAGTGGTGTGGTAATGGAGGTGCACTTCAGTGGTGTGGTAAATGAGGTGTACTTCAGTGGTGTGGTAATACAGGTGCACTTCAGTGGTGTGGTAATGGAGGTGCACTTCAGTGGTGTGGTAATGGAGGTGCACTTCAGTGGTGTGGTAATGGAGGTGCACTTCAGTGGTGTGGTAATGGAGGTGCACTTCAGTGGTGTGGTAATACAGGTGCACTTCAGTGGTGTGGTAACGGCGGTGTACTTCAGTGGTGTGGTAAATGAGGTGCACTTCGGTGGTGTGGTAATGGAGGTGCACTTCAGTAGTGTGGTAATGGCGGTGCACTTCAGTGGTGTGGTAATGGAAGTGCACTTCAGTGGTGTGGTAATGGAGGTGCACTTCATTGGTGTGGTAAATGAGGTGCACTTCAGTGGTGTGGTAATGGAGGTGCACTTCAGTAGTGTGGTAATGGCGGTGCACTTCAGTGGTGTGGTAATGGAAGTGCACTTCAGTGGTGTGGTAATGGAGGTGCACTTCAGTGGTGTGGTAATGGAAGTGCACTGCAGTGGTGTGGTAATGGCGGTGTACTTCAGTAGTGTGGTAATACAGGTGCACTTCAGTGGTGTGGTAAATGAGATGCACTTCAGTAGTGTGGTAATGGAGGTGCACTTCAGTGGTGTGGTAATGGAAGTGCACTTCAGTGGTGTGGTAATGGCGGTGTACTTCAGTAGTGTGGTAATACAGGTGCACTTCAGTGGTGTGGTAATGGCGGTGTACTTCAGTGGTGTGGTAATGGAGGTGCACTTCAGTGGTGTGGTAATGGAAGTGCACTTCAGTGGTGTGGTAATGGAGGTGCACTTCAGTGGTGTGGTAATGGAAATGCACTTCGGTGGTGTGGTAATGGCGGTGTACTTCAGTAGTGTGGTAATACAGGTGCACTTCAGTGGTTTGGTAAATGAGATGCACTTCAGTAGTGTGGTAATGGCGGTGTACTTCAGTGGTGTGGTAATGGCGGTGTACTTCAGTGGTGTGGTAATGGAGGTGCACTTCAGTGGTGTGGTAATGGAAGTGCACTTCAGTAGTGTGGTAATGGCGGTGTACTTCAGTGGTGTTGTAATGGAGGTGCACTTCAGTGGTGTGGTAATGGAGGTGCACTTCAGTGGTGTGGTAATGGTAGTGCACTTCAGTGGTGTGGTAATGGAGGTGCACTTCAGTGGTGTGGTAATGGAGGTGCACTTCAGTGGTGTGGTAATGGAAATGCACTTAAGTGGTGTGGTAATGGAGGTGCACTTCAGTGGTGTGGTAATACAGGTGCACTTCAGTAGTGTGGTAATGGAGGTGTACTTAAGTGGTGTGGTAATGGAGGTGCACTTCAGTGGTGTTGTAATACAGGTGCACTTCAGTGGTGTGGTAAGGGAGGTGCACTTCAGTGGTGTGGTAATGGAAGTGCACTGCAGTGGTGTGGTAATGGCGGTGTACTTCAGTAGTGTGGTAATACAGGTGTACTTCAGTGGTGTGGTAAATGAGATGCACTTCAGTAGTGTGGTAATGGAGGTGCACTTCAGTGGTGTGGTAATGGAGGTGCACTTCAGTGGTGTGGTAATGGCGGTGTACTTCAGTAGTGTGGTAATACAGGTGCACTTCAGTGGTGTGGTAATGGAGGTGCACTTCAGTGGTGTGGTAATGGAGGTGCACTTCAGTGGTGTGGTAATGGAGGTGCACTTCAGTGGTGTGGTAATGGAGGTGCACTTCAGTGGTGTGGTAATGGAAGTGCACTTCAGTGGTGTGGTAATGGCGGTGTACTTCAGTGGTGTGGTAATACAGGTGCACTTCAGTGGTTTGGTAAATGAGATGCACTTCAGTAGTGTGGTAATGGCGGTGCACTTCAGTGGTGTGGTAATGGAGGTGCACTTCAGTGGTGTGGTAATGGAGGTGCACTTCAGTGGTGTGGTAATGGAGGTGCACTTCAGTGGTGTGGTAATGGAGGTGCACTTCAGTGGTGTGGTAATGGAGGTGCACTTCAGTGGTGTGGTAATACAGGTGCACTTCAGTGGTGTGGTAATGGAGGTGCACTTCAGTGGTGTGGTAATACAGGTGCACTTCAGTAGTGTGGTAATGGAGGTGCACTTCAGTGGTGTGGTAATGGAGGTGCACTTCAGTGGTGTGGTAATGGAGGTGCACTTCAGTGGTGTGGTAATGGAGGTGCACTTTAGTGGTGTGGTAATGGAGGTGCACTTCAGTGGTGTGGTAATGGAGGTGCACTTCAGTGGTGTGGTAATGGAGGTGCACTTCAGTGGTGTGGTAATACAGGTGCACTTCAGTGGTGTGGTAAAGGAGGTGCACTTCAGTGGTGTGGTAATGGAGGTGCACTTCAGTGGTGTGGTAATGGAGGTGCACTTCAGTGGTGTGGTAATGGAGGTGCACTATAGTGGTGTGGTAGTGGAGGTGCACTTCAGTGGTGTGGTAATGGAGGTGCACTTCAGTGGTGTGGTAATACAGATGCACTTCAGTGGTGTGGTAATGGAGGTGCACTTCAGTGGTGTGGTAATACAGGTGCAGTTCAGTGGTGTGGTAATGGAGGTGCACTTCAGTGGTGTGGTAATGGAGGTGCACTTCTTTGTTGTGGTAATACAGGTGCACTTCAGTGGTGTGGTAAAGGAGGTGCACTTCAGTGGTGTGGTAATGGAGGTGCAATTCAGTGGTGTGGTAATGGAGGTGCACTTCAGTGGTGTGGTAATGGAGGTGCACTATAGTGGTGTGGTAGTGGAGATGCACTTCAGTGGTGTGGTAATGGAGGTGCACTTCAGTGGTGTGGTAATACAGATGCACTTCAGTGGTGTGGTAATGGAGGTGCACTTCAGTGGTGTGGTAATACAGGTGCACTTCAGAGGTGTGGTAAAGGAGGTCAAATTCATTAGTGTGGTAAAGGATGTGTACTTCAGTGGTGTGGTAAAGGAGGTGCACTTCATTAGTGTGGTAAAGGAGGTGCACTTCAGTGGTGTGGTAAAGGAGGTGCACTTCAGTGGTCTGGTAAAGGAGGTGCACATCAGTAGTGTGGTAAAGGAGGTGCACTATTATTGTGTGGTAATGGAAGTGCACTTCAGTAGTGTGGTAAAAGAGGTGCACTTCATTGGTGTGGTAATAGAGGTGCACTTGAGTAGTGTGGTAAAGGAGGAGCACTTCATTGGTGTGGTAATGGAAGTGCACTTCAGTAGTGTGGTAATGGAGGTGCACTTCAGTAGTGTGGTAATGGAGGTGCACTTCAGTAGTGTGGTAAAGGAGGTGCACTTCAGTGGTGTGGTAATAGAGGTGCACTTCAGTAGTGTGGTAATGGAGGTGCACTTCAGTAGTGTGGTAATGGAAGTGCACTTCATTAGTGTGGTAAAGGAGGTGCACTTCAGTGGTCTGGTAAAGGAGGTGCACTTCAGTGGTGTGGTAAAGGAGGTGCACTTCAGTGGTGTGGTAATACAGGTGCACTTCAGTGATGTGGTAAAGGAGGTGCACTTCATTAGTGTGGTAAAGGAGGTGCACTTCAGTGGTGTGGTAAAGGAGGTGCACTTCATTAGTGTGGTTAAGGAGGTGCACTTCAGTGGTGTGGTAATACAGGTGCACTTCAGTAGTGTGTTAAAGGAGGTGCACTTCATAAGTGTGGTAAAGGAGGTGCACTTCAGTGGTCTGGTAAAGGAGGTGCACTTCAGTAGTGTGGTAAAGGAAGTGCACTATAGTGGTGTGGTAATGGAAGTGCACTTCAGTAGTGTGGTAAAGGAAGTGCACTTCATTGGTGTGGTAATAGAGGTGCACTTTAGTAGTGTGGTAAAGGAGGTGCACTTCATTGGTGTGGTAATGGAAGTGCACTTCAGTAATGTGGTAATGGAGGTGCACTTCAGTAGTGTGGTAATGGAGGTGCACTTCAGTGGTGTGGTAATGGAAGTGCACTTCAGTGGTTTGGTAATGGCGGTGTACTTCAGTAGTGTGGTAATACAGGTGCACTTCAGTGGTTTGGTAAATGAGATGCACTTCAGTAGTGTGGTAATGGTGGTGTACTTCAGTGGTGTGGTAATGGCGGTGTACTTCAGTGGTGTGGTAATGGAGGTCACTTCAGTGGTGTGGTAATGGAAGTGCACTTCAGTAGTGTGGTAATGGCGGTGTACTTCAGTGGTGTTGTAATGGAGGTGCACTTCAGTGGTGTGGTAATGGAAGTGCACTTCAGTGGTGTGGTAATGGCGGTGCACTTCAGTGGTGTGGTAATGGAGGTGCACTTCAGTGGTGTGGTAATGGAAGTGCACTTCAGTGGTGTGGTAATGGAAATGCACTTAAGTGGTGTGGTAATGGAGGTGCACTTCAGTGGTGTGGTAATACAGGTGCACTTCAGTAGTGTGGTAATGGAGGTGTACTTCAGTGGTATGGTAATGGAGGTGCACTTCAGTGGTGTGGTAATGGAATTGCACTTCAGTGGTGTGGTAATGGAGGTGCAGTTCAGTGGTGTGGTAATGGAGGTGCACTTCCGTGGTGTGGTAATGGAGGTGCACTTTAGTGGTGTGGTAATGGAGGTGCACTTCAGTGGTGTGGTAATGGAGGTGCACTTCAGTGGTGTGGTAATGGAGGTGCACTTCAGTGGTGTGGTAATACAGGTGCACTTCAGTGGTGTGGTAAAGGAGGTGCACTTCAGTGGTGTGGTAATGGAGGTGCACTTCAGTGGTGTGGTAATGGAGGTGCTCTTCAGTGGTGTGGTAATGGAGGTGCACTATAGTGGTGTGGTAGTGGAGGTGCACTTCAGTGGTGTGGTAATGGAGGTGCACTTCAGTGGTGTGGTAATACAGATGCACTTCAGTGGTTTGGTAATGGAGGTGCACTTCAGTTGTGTGGTAATACAGGTGCACTTCAGTGGTGTGGTAAAGGAGGTCAAATTCATTAGTGTGGTAAAGGATGTGTACTTCAGTGGTGTGGTAAAGGAGGTGCACTTCATTAGTGTGGTAAAGGAGGTGCACTTCAGTGGTGTGGTAAAGGAGGTGCACTTCAGTGGTCTGGTAAAGGAGGTGCACTTCAGTGGTGTGGTAAAGGAGGTGCACTTCAGTTGTGTGGTAAAAGAGGTGCACTTCATTGGTGTGGTAATAGAGGTGCACTTGAGTAGTGTGGTAAAGGAGGAGCACTTCATTGGTGTGGTAATGGAAGTGCACTTCAGTAGTGTGGTAATGGAGGTGCACTTCAGTAGTGTGGTAATGGAGGTGCACTTCAGTAGTGTGGTAAAGGAGGTGCACTTCAGTGGTGTGGTAATAGAGGTGCACTTCAGTAGTGTGGTAATGGAGGTGCACTTCAGTAGTGTGGTAATGGAAGTGCACTTCATTAGTGTGGTAAAGGAGGTGCACTTCAGTGGTCTGGTAAAGGAGGTGCACTTCAGTGGTGTGGTAAAGGAGGTGCACTTCAGTGGTGTGGTAATACAGGTGCACTTCAGTGGTGTGGTAAAGGAGGTGCACTTCATTAGTGTGGTAAAGGAGGTGCACTTCAGTGGTGTGGTAAAGGAGGTGCACTTCAGTGGTGTGGTAATACAGGTGCACTTCAGTAGTGTGTTAAAGGAGGTGCACTTCATAAGTGTGGTAAAGGACGTGCACTTCAGTGGTCTGGTAAAGGAGGTGCACTTCAGTAGTGTGGTAAAGGAGGTGCACTATAGTGGTGTGGTAATGGAAGTGCACTTCAGTAGTGTGGTAAAGGAGGTGCACTTCATTGGTGTGGTAATAGAGGTGCACTTTAGTAGTGTGGTAAAGGAGGTGCACTTCATTGGTGTGGTAATGGAAGTGCACTTCAGTAGTGTGGTAATGGAGGTGCACTTCAGTAGTGTGGTAATGGAGGTGCACTTCAGTAGTGTGGTATAGGAGGTGCACTTCAGTGGTGGGGTAATAGAGGTGCACTTCAGTAGTGTGGTAATGGAGTGCACTTCAGTAGTGTGGTAATGGAAGTGCATTTCAGTAGTGTGGTAAAGGAGGTGCACTTCATTAGTGTGGTAAAGGAGGTGCACTTCAGTGGTCTGGTAAAGGAGGTGCACTTCAGTAGTGTGGTAAAGGAGGTGCACTATAGTGGTGTGGTAATTGAAGTGCACTTCAGTAGTGTGGTAAAGGAGGTGCACTTCATTGGTGTGGTAATAGAGGTGCACTTTAGTAGTGTGGTAAAGGAGGTGCAATTCATTGGTGTGGTAATGGAAGTGCACTTCAGTAGTGTGGTAATGGAGGTGCACTTCAGTAGTGTGGTAATGGAGGTGCACTTCAGTAGTGTGGTAAAGGAGGTGCACTTCAGTGGTGTGGTAATAGAGGTGTACTTCAGTAGTGTGGTAATGGAGGTGCACTTTAGTGATGATGTAATGAAGTTGCACCATGGAGTTGTAAGAACGAAGTAGCACTACTACATTTGTTGTATTCCGAATGACATTCCTTGCTACGCCGGGTCTATTGGCTGGCTATGATATATTTTTCTATGCAGGTTTTTTAAATTACATTAAATCAATATCATATTGGATTGTCCGTTTACTTCCATAGCGCTCGTTATCTTGCGTAAAATGTTCTCAATATTATCGGATTGCATTTTTCATACTTATATTTCTGATCTTCTGAAAGTTTCATTTTCAAGAACATCCTCATCACAATTTTAAGTTATACTACAGCCATATGGCCGAAATGATATCACCGTAGAATAAATAGAAGTAAAACAAGATTTTTAAAAACCACTTTTTTATAAGCGGACTAAAAAGAAGAAAATAATAATTTTTTTCCACAGAATTGTGAAGGAAAAATCTTTTTCTGGATTGATAAAAATTTCAAACTTATATGCTCAAGTACTATGATGTAATATGACTAAAAACGTGGGGCGGGCGCTTCTCAGGCTTAACTAGTTCAATTCACTCATTTTCTTACTCGTCATTTGTAAACTCTAATCATTTTATCCAAACGCCCAAAAAGTGCCCGCCCACGTTTTTAGTCATATTACATCATAGTACTTGAGCATATAAGTTTGAAATTTTTATCAATGCAGAAAAAAATATTTTTCCTTAAAAATTCTGTGGAAAAAAAATATTTTCTTCTTTTTAGTCCGCTTATAAAAAATTGGTTTTTTAAAATCTTTTTTTTACTTCTATTTATTTTATTCTTTTTAGTCTAAGTGTATGCTATGGTGAGTTTTGAAGTATTGATTATGTGCAAATATAATACGCATTGCCCGACAAACATTTACAGACTGGAAATGACTGATCTCCACTTGATGTTAAACATGGTTGATGTAGTCGGGGTTGGTGTGAACTCGGCACGTGAATGTAATGTAAACAAAAGCAGAAGGATAATACATATGCTTATATATAGATAAACTAAAAAGTTCAATAATTTAATAACGGTACATTCGATCGATCTGAAATTTTGATACAATGCATTGTTATCCAAGATCTATCTGTTTTAAAAATATGAGATCTCTAGGACCATCAAAAGTGGTTTAATTTTACGTTGGCAGATTTGAAAAATTGTGGACAGACAAACAGGAATGAAAGTGAGGTAATAAAAACGTGGTAAAAAGAGATAACAAATACTTATTGACACATTTGCCAATGCATTTAAGGCAGTTCACATCCGTTGCAAAGTGCGGGTATATATCTAGTATAATATAAAATAACTATGCCAAATGCCGAAAAAAAGCCAGCGACAGTTAATTTTTAATTCGATTTTGGGGTTATATAATGTTATATCGGTTTGACAGATTCATTACTGAGACATTTTTGTAATAAATGACAACTGGATTGAGACCGCAAAGTCCACACTGCCATTCAGAGGAATTGTTCACATTTCAAAACCTGAATGGGACTGACACAATGACAGGTCGGCCCTTTATGTCTGTAGACATAATGGCTAGTTACGCCGAACTGGGGGTTATGGCAACCGTCAATGGTGAGAGCGCGCGTCCTACTTCCTTATCGTGGTGTCATGACACGGTTGTAGATATGATAGATACACAATCACAGGTTTGTGACGGTCATTGTGACCATACACAATGCCGTGTTTCTATAACGGTTTCTGTTGCTGTTGTCTGTTCAAGGGACAATCACGGAGCAGGAAGCTACCTGATGGGCTTTTTACAATAAGGAGACGGTTGTGATAAATATAATGTAAACCGAAACGGTTCTAGGAAATCATTTGCTGGTGTCATGTTCATCGCAACTCTAGAAATTAATTTTTTAAAATCCTCAAGTAATTTCCTAAGTGTCATTTTTCTGTGCACATAAACTACATTAAAGTCTCTTGTGATATTGTTTATTCAATTTTAAGAATTTATTTTAAAAAAGAGCTACTGCTATATTTTTCATTCATTCCTCTATTCGCTTATGCTGTTGCATTTCTTTATTGCCTACATTACCTCAATGATTCACAACCACCGTTCTCCCCAATCTGCTTGGGTCTTATCTTCTCTATGCGGTACATTTATTAAAGATTAACAATACAGTGGTACTACTAGATACGAATGATTCAAGATACGAAAGATCCAAGATACGAAAGGCCACTGGAAGAATTTTTTTCTCCCCAAGATATGAAAAAAATCCAAAATAAGAAAAAACGCACAGCTGACAACACTGGCAATAACAGGACGTCATTCAACGTGCCACAAACAGTTCTGCTCTCCTATTGGTCAATTCCAGCCCTATTGCTGTGTCGCAGCTATGTGTTCGTGCGTATCATGCATGCTTTATTTACTGTTTAGTTTGGTATTGGTGTGAATATTGTTGTGAAATCTTTTTTTTTAAAGCGTATTTTTATGGCCATGGCTCCAAAGAAATTAATCACCTAGCTCGAAAGGTAAAAGTTCACATTTTCTATACATATTATTTTTCATTTATTTTATTCTGTTTTCATTGTTTTATTATTTATTTGTTTGTTTTATAATGTGTACTTTTAAGGATTGAAGAATCCTACTTGGTCTATAGTTTCCCCATCATATTTTCCATTTTTTGGTGTTGTGTCTGTGTGGCTTTGAAAAGATTAGGTATTTTACATGTAAATCTTATTTCGAGATACGAAATATCCAAGATACGAAAGCCAACCCAGAACGGATTAAAGTTCGTATCTCGATGTACCACTGTACTTTTTATTTTCTAAGAGAAATGGTCAGATTTTTTTCTTTTGCCTATCATTTTATTTATTTGGGGATTTATGGTTTGGCTAAATGTAATTTTAATTATTAAAAAAAAATCATTTGAAGTAACTCAAATTGGAAATATGGGAGGTGGGGCGCGAAGCCAAGGGTTGGGGGAAACAAGGGGAAGCTACTCCTTTTAACATAACTTAAAATATATCCTATACTACATACCATTTTATAGCCAGCCTCTAAATATGGTGTAGTCCTTATGCTCGCCATTGGGATTCAAACATTTTATAAATTTTTTATTTTTTTTAAGTAACAGATTTCATGAACAAAAAATATTTTTTTTAGAATTGCACACGTCTCCGATTAGTGTTCTTTCGAATTTATTTTTTCCCCCTTTCTTTCTAAAGCCACTGCCCAGGCCTAAAAAGCAACGACACAAAAATTAATATTTAAATAATTGCATCCAGAGAGCACTGTAGAAATTAGGTAATTGTTCCGTTAAGACCCGTTAAGTGTTTTCTTAATTTCGCTGAGAGCTCTCGGTCTTTCCCCAGGCGAGGCGCGTGTTTACAGATACTGGTTCATTCCCTGATTGATGTCTCGGCATGGCGAAATGAAGCTTTTTTTAAAATAAAATAAAATAATTGTATTGTTTATCGGCAGGAGATATGACCAGAACGTGACTGTCGTAAACATTGACATATGTCATACAATATTTCTCGAGCGCAATTAAAGCGAAGGAGACATTTCAGAATGGTTTTTATTTACTAATTGTTGATGCTTAAATTCGAATCCAACTACTCATTAGTTTCATTATTTGGTGTAATCTTCACAAGTGTAGTTTTATTGTGATCATTGAGAAGTTATATAAAAGAGAATTCTCTTCAATTTTCTATTGCTCTTTCGTAATTGAGTGAAATGGAATAATTAAAAAAAATATAGCCAACGAAGTTAACAATTTCAGGAATATATTCCTTTTTAAATGTTAGTGATATGAGGCAGTAGCGGGGGTGGGGGGGGAGGTGCCAAATTGAAAAATTGCATATTTATTTGTTATTGCTTTATTTTATGAAGTTGTCACTGTACAATTTGAACTGCAAATAAAGATTCTTTACATCTGATGTATATTAACTGTTGCTCGCAACGTATATGGTTGTGTTGTTTGTTGATTGAGTTTAAAGGCAGGGGTTAGCGTTATTCCTAAAGAGAACGGTAAAGCCACGCAAATTCAATGTGCTTAGGCCGTTAGCACTAATCGTATCATAAGCTTCTTTCTGGAATGTACAGTTCAAGACTATTATCTGTTTGAAATTACGTAATAAAAGATGTAGGTGCTCGGTTTCAAAACAAATACAGGGCATTCAACGTAGCGACAAGGCATGGTGCAACATCTAATGGATGTGCCGGCTAACTAAACAAACGGTTCTACGGGCAAAATGGTAAGAAGATACAGCGACTGACGATAGTATATTCACACTTCATTTAGAGGTTGCACTGTTGCGGATTGTATGCTGCTCATGTTACAGAAACAACGTCCAATTTTCTTTTACTGCTTTTGATAAGAGCTGGAAACTGAGCCCACAATTATATGATCAATAGAGCCCACCATTATTTGATCAATAGAGCCCACCATTATATGATCAACTGAACCCACCATTATATGATCAACTGAACCCACCATTATATGATCAACTGAACCCACCATTATATGATCAACTGAACCCACCATTATATGATCAACTGAACCCACCATTATTTGATCAATAGAGCCCACCATTATTTGATCAATAGAGCCCACCATTATATGATCAACTGAACCCACCATTATTTGATCAATAGAGCCCACCATTATATGATCAATAGAGCCCACCATTATATGATCAACTGAACCCACCATTATATGATCAACTGAACCCACCATTATATGATCAACTGAACCCACCATTATATGATCAATAGAGCCCACCATTATTTGATCAATAGAGCCCACCATTATATGATCAACTGAACCCACCATTATATGATCAACTGAACCCACCATTATATGATCAATAGAGCCCACCATTATTTGATCAATAGAGCCCACCATTATTTGATCAATAGAGCCCACCATTATATGATCAACTGAACCCACCATTATATGATCAACTGAACCCACCATTATATGATCAACTGAACCCACCATTATATGATCAACTGAACCCACCATTATATGATCAACTGAACCCACCATTATATGATCAACTGAACCCACCATTATATGATCAACTCAACCCACCATTATATGATCAACTGAACCCACCATTATATGATCAACTGAACCCACCATTATATGATCAACTGAACCCACCATTATATGATCAACTGAACCCACCATTATATGATCAACTGAACCCACCATTATATGATCAACTGAACCCACCATTATATGATCAACTGAACCCACCATTATATGATCAACTGAACCCACCATTATATGATCAACTGAACCCACCATTATATGATCAATAGAGCCCACCATTATATGATCAACTGAACCCACCATTATATGATCAACTGAACCCACCATTATATGATCAACTCAACCCACCATTATATGATCAACTCAACCCACCATTATATGATCAACTGAACCCACCATTATATGATCAACTCAACCCACCATTATATGATCAACTCAACCCACCATTATATGATCAACTGAACCCACCATTATATGATCAACTGAACCCACCATTATATGATCAACTGAACCCACCATTATATGATCAACTGAACCCACCATTATATGATCAACTGACACATCTGATCAGCACATTTGCTGCATTTTATCCTCTGTATAGTAGGAGCGTCTGTAACAGATAAGATCAGATTTAAACATTGAAAAAATAGACAGCAGTAATTGGGTTTTACAATACAGCTCTATGGCGGATTAAGGGGGGGGGGCTGAACGGGCTAAAGCCAGGGGCCCCCGATGATTAAGGGCCCCCAAATTTAGTATATTCTATAAGAAAGATGGACAAATGTTTGCATGAATTCCTGAAAATATCATAAATTAAATAAATTAATTTTAAAAAAACTAATTTTATAGGCTCACTAAGAGAAAATATTAAAGATTATTCTTTATATTTTTAAGCTTCACAATTCATCAGGCTCGTGTGGTCTTGAGGTAGAAAGTCGCCCTGTTGTGCAAGCGATCACGCGATCAATTCCCGGCGTGGGCACACATTTTTTTTTAAATTGTATTTTTACACTCAATATTAAGATACCGGCAAACAGTTATTTCTTCGTATTCCATTTTTTCATGAATAATCTTTGGCTTGGAAGGCCGATCCCGTAGTACAGACAAAGTATGTTAAAGGAAACGATGAACTATTTAGTTACAAGTTACAGTCTTATATTAGCTGCTAGCAATCATTTTATTTAAAGGGACGCAGTTTGAATTGCAGCCAGGGGCCCCGTGCAGTCTTAATCCGCCACTGATCCAGCTGATGCAGAAATCATTGCTCTAGTTCAGTGGTTCCTAACCTTTTGGGGTCCATGCACCCCTTCAGATGCCCAAAAAAGTTCATGCACCCCCTCGTGAAACTTGCATAAAATGCATAATAAACTATGTTTATTTTAGGAACACAACAGTTTTGACCATAGGCAACAGAGAATTTAGTTAGTGATCTGCTGCTTCTTATGATCAATCAGCGATTAAATCTGGAGAATCCTGCTTCACAGAGATAGGTTGTGTCAAATGGAAGGGAGAGTCGATTACTGCACTCTTGGCTAGTTGTGGGTAGGAATCTAGCTGGGAGCACCAAAATTCAATCAAGGTATTGCAACTGAAGGCACTCCTCGTACTTCTCTGGTTCTCAAATCAATCATGTCATCTTTAGCAAAGTCACTGTCATCAATGTTGTCCAAGTCACAGAGAAAAGGATTGCGAATCCAATGGTCTTTCCTAGCAATTTTTTGACAGAAATACCCATCAAAGGACTTTTGCAATGTTGAAAGGTGCTCTGAAATTTCCCCTTTGATTTTTTCAGGCAGTGATCCCTCGGTGCTTCCTTCTGCACCAGATATTACAACTTCATCCAAGTGTGGAAAGTTGGCAAGTTGGACTTTTCTTTTCGTCATTGGAATAGTGGCTCTTTGTTTAGTAAGGCTTGCATTCTCTCAGTAGCATCCATTACAGTCACAGCAGGTCCTTGGAGAGATGTGTTCAACTCATTCAAGATGGTGAAGATGTCAGACAGGTATGCCAAGTAAAGAATGAAATTTGGACAGTCAAACTTGTCATCAAGGTCACTCTCTTTTTCTCGCAAGAAAATGGCAAGCTCCACTCTCAGTTCTACTAACCGAGAAAGTATCCGTCCCTTGGACAACCAGCGCACCTCATTGTGGTAGAACAGAACTTCATGCTCAGAGACCACCTCCTGACAGAACAACTTGAAGAGGCAGTGGTTCAAGGCATGTGAGCGGATAAAATTTACAACTTGGACTGCAGTAGAAAGAACTGACTTCGAGGTTGGAGGTAGAGTTTTGCATGCCATGGCCTGACGATGAAGGATACAGTGTGTAGTGACAATATCTGGAACTTCTTTCCTTACCAGTAGAGCACCACCTGTGCAAATTGAAGAAATTCTTGAAGTCCAGTCAAAATGGTTTTCAGTGAAGAATGCCCTGACTAGCTGCAGCACATCAGCAGCTTTGTTAGTAGCTAGGAGTGGCTTACAAAAGAGAAATTCCTCCTTCAGCAATCCACTGAGAACATATCTCAGAAATACAAGAATCTGACTGCATTGTGCTACATCAGTGGATTCATCCAGCTGCATGCTAAATGGAAAAGGACTGCTTCTCATCTCACACAAGACTTGATTCAGAATGTCTGCAGCCATGTCACTAATCCTGGAATGAATAGTGTCATTGAACAAAGGAACTTTCTCAACCTGCTCCCTCTCCTGGTGACCACACATCAGTTCCACCATCTCCAGAGCACAAGGCTTCACCAAAGTTCTCCAATGGTGTGGGGCTTCTTGTTCTTTGCAATAAGATATGCAACTTTGAATGATGCCTCCAGTGCAGGTTTCTGTGACAAAGAAAATCCAAGCTTGGGCAAGGTACCTGAGGTCAAGAAGCGAGCTTTCTTCTGCTTGAAGACCTCAACACTGTCCTTGGAATTGGATGGATGGACTTTCTCCAAGTGCTCTCGGAGTATAGCAGGCTTCATGTTGTCATTGCACATGATTTTTCCACAGATAAATCACTGAGGCTTTTGTGTTCCATCTCTCTCTCTCTCTCTCTTTATTATTTATTAACGATTTTGAGGGGGTGATGACAATCAGAAAGTCATACCAGTACAGGCAAATTTTTAACTGACGAAGATGATGTTTTTAATGACTGGAATTGGATGCTCAACTCAAGATTTTAGATTTCAATGACAAATAATGGCTTACAATTAACGTTTTTAAGACCTTTGCAGCGTACCGAGCAATAAAAGTGAAGGGAAAAAATCCCAAAGTTTACATCCGCTCAAAACGGTTAGAGATATGACGTATTTGATGACAAAATTAAATTATTTTTAGAAAACTGTGACTTAAAACACGAAATTCCGAGGAACATGTAGAGCGAACCGTTCATTTTGCGAAAAAGTTTTTCCGTCAATTTTTGACATGCGCAGAACGATGCGCAACCGAGTATGGGGGGGGGGAGGTTGTACATGGGAGCCCTTTAACGCGGCATGCCTTGCTTATGGTTTATATTTATCAGTTATCAGTTTTTCTTTCTTTTTTTCCTTCTTCCTTTTTTTTCTTCCTCTTTTTCTTTTTTTTCTCTGAATGGTTCATGCACGCCCTGGAACCTGCTCATGCACCCCTTGGGGGTGCATGCACCACTGGTTAGGAACCCCTGCTCTAGTGGAAAAGGTTTGGGGTAAAAAATTAAGTGATCCATTGCACAGGTAGCCGGATATCGAATTGTTTAATGTTAAGCAAAATTGGGTTTTTAGTGGCCACAGAGAAGATGAATTTACATTGAATTGAGAACATTTTCTTGAAGTTGAAATGGTATTTTGTGCCCTATCTCAAACAATTTATCTAAATTAAATATGACCGAGTGCTAACATAGTACTTCTGACCCTAAAGATGGGTACATGCGCAGTAAAAACATCCGCATTGAGCTTTTCGTCACAGAAAAGAAATACACAATGAAATGACTCTGCTAATCTTGTGTGCGAGATCTTTATCACGGATGTTGTTGCTGCGAGATGGTTTGTTTTCACCTGAAATATCCCACACTAACGAGGCGTCTGAAGTGATGAGATGTGTGAACGTTCCCAAAGAGAAAGTTGAAGTGTTTCTTTGATTTTTACAGTGAAAAAAAGGGGGGGGGGTGGTGCAAAAAAGGTGACCTCATAAACAGAGGGAGGGCGGTTGATAGTAAATGGCGGGTTATAGTAAAAAATAAAGGAAAAGGGTTTATAATCTCCCTTTTTACGCCATGTAAATTTTTAGTGAGAAAATGATAATAATTTTTTTTAAAATTAAATATTTTAAAAAAATACAAAAGCATAAATATTACTTCGATATATTGAAAGTCCGCGCACACTTTTCCAAAAAATTAAGATACTAATAACTTAATTTACTCTTTGTACAAAAAGTCATAAAACTTTTTTTTTCTAAATCAGAAATAAATAAAAATGGAATAATTAGTTAAATTAGGCTATATCCTAAGACTATGCCCACAGAGAAGTGGTTAATATAGATGAAAATTTTAAAAGAAAAAAATCTGCATCGTTTTTTGTTTTTTTTTCATTGCATATTTGTTGTCTTTTCAAGGCCTGCACACAAGTTAACCTGCGCCGAAGATGACATGGGTAATTTGATATCAAACAAGAAGGTAAACAAAAACCTTCCAAAGCCACCAGAGAAGGAAACGTCACTGAAAACAAGGGCCTGAAGTGACAGCGACGTTCATGTGTATGTACAACCAGAGTTATCGTCGCTTGGTATTGTACTTTAAGACAACTTCCTTGATGGAGAGGTGATCAGTTACAATGTTTAAGGGAGATGATGCACGACAGGCAACATGAGCTGGCATTAGGAAATTGTGCGAAGAGAAGCAGGGTGTTAAGAAAATTAATTGGTTTATACTTTTATTCACTGGGTTCATTGAATTGCTTTAAGTTTTAAGGTAAAACATGAAGTTCCTCTTTAAGCCGTGTGGAGTAGTTTGGTGAGACTTGAAAGGAAAAGAAAGAAAGCTTAAAGTGCCATTTTGACTTGTAACAGTTTTAGGCAGTCAAGGTGTGGCAACTGAAAAAAATAAATGCATAAAATATATTGTTTGATGTTAAATCAAACTCTTTATTTAGAAACAATCATGATCTCATCGCTGCTCAAATATTTTCAACAATACTTATTTATTATATATATTATATATATATTATATATATATATATATATATATATATTATATATATATATTATATATATAAAACTATTCATAGAGGGGTTTTAAAACGTTTATACATTGAGACTCTTCAACCGGCAGCTGTAAATGGGACTACAGACTATTCAAGTAATGTCTTTGTCAGGGGGCTCAAACACGCGGCCCGCGGGTAGCATGCGGCCCACCAAGTTGATTTTCGCGGCCCACGAGAAAGCTTACCAAAAATGTACTATTCGTGAAATTCAGACAGCTAATACTTATACACGTACAATTTTAATGTTAATCTAAAACATAGCAATAATAATGTTTACTTTCGATTAAATATGTGTGTCTAAATTGTAAATTATTAGTGATAAGTAGTAAAATTAGTTAAGATGTATGAACTGTATCTTGTTTACCAGGGTCGATTTGTTTGGGGGATGGTGGTGGCGCGGCCCCTGGCTCTTGACACACCTTTAAAGTAATAACTGGCACATGCCTTGACCCGAGTTGGAGTCCCTGGTCTATGCCAACTGTTCGTATTAATATTAACGTAAAGTTCGGTGTATCCATAAGATTTGCCTTCTTTATATTCACAAACTAGCTCTCCAGATGGCATAACCATAACAAGGCTGGGACAGAGGATTTCTTCATCCATCAACGAAATCAAGCAGAATGATCAACGTCATTGTGGTCCTATCCATTAGATTTACAAAGGATTTCTTTCAGAACAACAGCATCACTGATAACAATTGTCACATTGTCGGCATGTCAGGGTCAAGGTTACGTCTGGTTATTTAAAAAAGTGTGTATGTGTGTGTTGTGAGGGAAGATGCTGGCTGAATCAGGGTCAAGGTTACGTCTGGTTATTTTAAAAGGTGTGTGTGTGTGTTGTGGGGGAAGATGCTGACTGAATCACCAGAAGTCAAGTGCCGAGGGATGAGTGGTTCCGGAAAATTGTGACTAGCTGAAAGCTAACTACCAGATGTAAAGACTTGATAATGATACATACCAGTAAATAAGTCAGTTTCTTCGGGAATCAATGACATATCTCTAAACTCAAATTACATCTAATTTTTATGAAATGAATCGTTCATCTCTGGAAAAAAGACTATATTGTCAAATACCATCAAGCAATTTAAAAAAATTATTTAAAAAAAATTATATAAAAAATAAAATTAGAACATCCTTATATAATAAAAGGCAAGTTTCTGTCCGTTCTGTCCGGTCATCTATAGCGATTGGTCCCTCAAACACATATGACTCCTACAGCCAATCATATTGAACACGTTTACGCGGACGTTCAAAACGAGTTATTTTTGGTGCAGTATTTCTTCCAAGACTTTATTTTGAGTTATGCGCGTTGGGATTTATAGTAAAAAGCTCTGTTTTTACGAGTTATTTATTTTAACCATAATGAATAGTATTTTTGACGTGATGTACATGTAATGCCGGTCGAGACGGCTGTTGGAGGGGAGGAACGTCCTTGGTTGCTCGTTAAAAATAAATATGAAAGACTTTAGACATTGCTCCCTTTTTTGTCAATACAAGATGAACTTGATGTCTCAGACATCGAAAATACTTTTCAAGTCGCAGTGCGCTCGACTGGCGTACCGATGGTCACGGGTTCGAATCCACTTGAAGGCAAGGATTTGTTCCCGGGGCCTAGGGCGTCCCTGAGTCACCCAGCTCCGAAAGGGTACCTAACACTAGTTAGGCGGCTGGGTAATGCGTGGAACCCACAAAGCCGTGGCCTGTGAACGCTGCATCACTTGCCAACAGATCATCGGTCATGGTCTGTGGACGCAATTATCTTCTGCATAGAAGGAGCGTCTGTATTGATCAGATAAGATAATCTTCTACACAGAAGATTATTGCGTACACAGACCATACCGGTCTGTTTGCAAGTGATGCAGCGCTGAGGGTTCCAGCTGCCTTTGTTTCCCTAACTACTGTTAGGTCCCCAATGGAAGCTTGGTGGACTCAGGAACACCCTTGACTCCGGAAACAGGTCTTTGCCTTTACATGGATCCGAAAATCCTGACCATCGGTACGCCAGCCCAGCGCGCATGCCACTCGACCTCGTGCCCCTGATTGCCAACCATGCGTCCTTCAATCCAACACATGTGGGTTTTGAAGGATGGAAACTTAGTCGAGTCTATTGTTCTTCTCGCTCTTTGTTTTGTACTTTCCAGCATATCCGCCCGCCCATACCCTATCCAGCATTTCTTTCCACAACATCTGAAAGAATCAACACAAGTCATTACAAATGAGATTTTATGTTTCAACACAGACAGAGCTGTCTTGGGGAGCGGAAAAAGAAAAAAGAACTCCGTCTCCACTTTTCCTGGCATGAAGGATTTATACGGAGGTCGGGCGCAGAGACGTAATTAGTGTGAAATAATTTATACATGTCAAGAAGAGGCGGGGTGAAGTATTGTGGTGCGACATATTTGCTCCTTTTCATATGATTTATGTACGTAATTATTTTTTTAAAAAAATTTTGAACGTTAAGTATCCCTCAAATATAATTTATTTATTCATTATTTTTTTCACCCCTCTAAGGTTCGTTGGTCCGTGTGCAAAGTAAAAAAAAACAAATACTCGTGTGCAAAGTTGCACAACATCCATACATTTTACAAAATTTGCTTCTCGGTAATTCTAAACTGCTACGCCTCGTCGGTCAGATATCTGCGCAGAATCGCATCTTAAATGGAACATTGCCCGCAGCTACATCTTGTCAGAATGTGTAGATCGGGGCACCCTTGTTTAATTATTTTTTTTTATTGTACACATTTCGGGCATAAAAATATATATTTCTAAATTTATTAATATTTATTCTTGAAAAATCATGTGATTTTCTCATAATTCATCATACAATTTTTTTTTCTGAAGTTTCTTATATCTTTTTTTTTAGCAACGGCCTTGGACGTCAAACAACCTATTTACACAATGTTCTGTGTTTTGCAAGATGTATCCGTGAGGTCATATCTAGTGTCGCTGTCTGACATCATGACAATGACGGTGACATAGTTGTCTCGCCTATCTCGGTAAACATCTCCTGATGAGGTTACACAACTCCCATATGACGGACAGCATAAATAATAGACTTCAATGTATGGCATTTGAGCAAACGTTAATGTCTGCTTAGCTTGGTTTAAAAAATAATAATAATAAAAACTAGATATGATAGATTACTTACAGAGATTAGTTTCACAGGATTACAACGGTTATTGGCCCCATGGCAAGGTTTAAAATTAAATATGTTTGTCTATTTGCAGGACGAAAAAATATGCAGGCCGAGGAAATTAATTCCCATTTATTAAAAATATTTTTTGTTTCACCAAATGGAGGAGCGACCTCTCCATAATTCCTTTCTACCGCAGTGGCTCTACAAAGGATTTATGGCTTCTCTACAGTGTTTATAAGCAAATGAAGCGACTTTCTTTCGATACTGAATGACATGTTACTTGGTAACTGTCGATAATCATGTTAAAACAAGAGTTTAGGTTCTAATGTATACTTATTTCTTATAATATGATACTCGATTTAAAACAAGAACTTAGATGGAAGTGTATATATGGGGTTTACATTTGATACTCGGATAAAAATGTTGTATTTATGTTGTAATCGATGTTTCAGTTTATATGAAGTAATCATAAATTTTAAAAGCTAAACTTTATTTACAATGTTAAACCACGAGGGCTGCAGTCGGACCTTTTTTTAAATTTTATTACCGTTTTTATTAACTCGCTTTCGTTCCTGTTTGTTGGTTTGTTGGTTTGTTTGTCCAAGATTTTTTTCAAATCTGCCAACGTAAAATTGAACCACTTCTGATGGTCCTAGAGATCCGAAAATGTTACCACAGATAGATCTTGGATGACAATGCATTGTATCAAAATTTCAGATCGATCGAATGGACCGTTATTAAATTATTGAACTTTTTAGTTTATCTATAGTCTATATATAAGCGTCTGTACCGTCTGCTTTTGTTGACATCCGTGAGTTCACCCCGTGACCACATCACAATGTTTTTATAACGTTGGGCGGGCGCTTGTGAGGTGTTTGGTAACATAAATAGAGGTAAAATAAAACAAACCCGTAAAAACAAAGTTTTGACTATAAATCCCTTATATATGAGACATAACTAAAAGTATTGATTATGTTGAAACGCGAAAAATATATACAGACTGAATCTGTCTTAAAACTGTGGAGGGTCTTGTCACCGATTGCTGGACCGAGCTCAGCGTGACACGCAAAATGTAAACAAAAGCACACCGGTACACCTGGTTAAATGTGGTTTACCTGGGTTAAAACACGATATGTGTTCACCGAAGGCTGGGGTGAAGTCAAGTGACCCGTAAAATGTAAACGATAGCGACCACTACAAATAGTTTATATAGATAAACAAAAAATGCATTAACTTAATTACGGTACGTTCGATCGATCTGAAATTTTGATACGATGCATTGTTAGGTGACACGAGTCCGTGTGCCAAATTTCAGCTCGATGCCTTCACGGAAAGTGAGTCATTTTTTACTTTTGTTTTTCCGCGCTGCCCGCCTAAGACAGACGAGACAGAGACGGCGGTGAAGTTAATATAAGGGATTTGAAAATATTTTAAAAAACCAGGTTGTTATAAGTGGACTAATAAAACAAACCCGTAAAAACAAATTTTTTGACTATAAATCCCTTATATATGAGACATAACTAAAAGTATTGATTATGTTCAAACGCGACAAATATTTAGACTGAATCTGTCTTAACTCCCTTTTGCTTTTAACCTGGGGTGGAGGGTGGCAGAGGGGAAAGGTCTTGTCACCGATCGCTGGGCCGAGCTCAGCGTGACACGCAAAATGTAAACAAAAGCACGCCCGTTCATCTGGTTCAAACACAAGATGGTGTTCACCTGTGGCTGGGGTGAAGTCAAGTGACCCGTAAAATGTAAACGATTGCGACCGCTTCATATAGTTTATATAGATAAACTAAAAATGCATTAATTTAATAACTGTATGTTCGATCGATATGAAATTTTGATACGATGCATTGTTAGATGACACAGGTCCGTGTGCCAAATTTCAGCTCGATGGCTTTACGGGAAGTGGGTCATTTTTTACTTCTGTTTTTCAGCGATGCCCGCCCAAGACGGACAGACAGAGAGAGAGAGAGAGTGAGAGAGAGAGAGAGAGAGAGAGAGAGAGAGTGAGAGAGAGAGAGACAGAGAGACAGAGAAGCCGGTGAAGTTAATATTAGGGATTTAAAAAGAATGAAATAAATAGAAGCAAAAAAAAAGATTTTTCAAATCCACGTTTTTTAAGCGGACTAAAAAGAAGAAAATAAGTTAAAACTTATTAGTTAAAGTACTTGGATTTAATATGACTAAAAAGGTGGGGCGGGTGTTTGGTATAAAAATTAAAGATTTCTAATTTAGAAGGCAAAAGAGAGATCTATAAGTGAGAGAATGAGTGAACCGCATATTTTAAACATCATAAGCGCCCGCCCCACGTTTTTAGTTATATGGAATAGAAGTACTTGAACTAATAAGTTTTAATTTATTTTCTTATTTTTAGTCCGCTTATAAAAACGTGGTTTTTAAAAATCTTTTTTTTTACTTCTATTTATAAATGGGGCTTTTATTAATGTTATTTGAACAATCGAACCCGGATTCGACGCGTTGAGGTGTGCCACCTGTCAACTGCCAAATTGTCTGACACAGCTACAAAACACGAGATTCCACATTCAAGAACACCTTACTTGTCTTGGTGTTTACTTTTTATCTCGCTTTTTTCCGGGTTTAGAGAGTATAATTTGTTCAGATTAAAAATTGCTCCTAGTGCATTGACCGTGAGTATGACGTCATGACGAAGGTTTTTCTTTATGCAGTTGGGAAAACAACAAGACAATTTTTTTCAAACGGTTAATAAGGGCCTCCGCCATTGGCCCTCCTCAGGGTATAATTAGGAATGATGTATTTCTAAAGAATATTTTCCCCCCATAAGATTTTTTTAACCCACGCAGTTCCATTCTGCTCCACATCTCATTAGAAATATGATCATAAATGCCAACAAGTAAAAGATAGATGGCCAGCCTTAATGTAGAAAGAGAATAGTTTATTGATCCGAGGAAATTTTTTAAAACTAAAAAAAAATTGACAATTCGTCTTAAAGGTATGAGTATGCAATTATACGGTATTCTATGTTTTGTTTAATGTATGTGCCCCCCTCACCACTATATTATTTGGCTCATCCAGTTCTTCTTACCCCGCACCATTGATTCTCTTTACACCACCATCCCCAATACCCTTGATTCTGTCCACACAGTCACCTTTCAAACTCTTGAATCCCCGCACTCCATCCTCCTCTAAACCATCGGTTACTACCACTCCATTACACCATGTCCTTAGTCCTGAGACATCCTTTTCCCCTTGACTTGGTTTCCTACGCCCCCACTCCCTACCTCTCTTTCATACGCCCCTACTCCCTACCTCTCTTTCCTACGCCCCACTCCCTTCCTTTGTTTCCTACGCCCCCACTCCCTACCTCTCTTTCCTACGCCCCCACTCCCTACCTCTCTTTCCTACGCCCCCACTCCCTACCTCTCTTTCATACGCCCCCACTCCCTACTTCTCTTTCCTACGCCCCACTCCCTTCCTTTGTTTCCTACGCCCCCACTCCCTACCTCTCTTTCATACGCCCCTACTCCCTACCTCTCTTTCCTGCGCCCCCACTCCCTTCCTTTGTTTCCTACGCCAAAACTCCCTACCTCTCTTTCATACGCCCCCACTCCCTACCTCTCTTTCCTACGCCCCCACTCCCTTCCTTTGTTTCCTACGCCCCACTCCCTACCTCTCTTTCATACGCCCCTACTCCCTACCTCTCTTTCCTGCGCCCCCACTCCCTTCCTTTGTTTCCTACGCCAAAACTCCCTACCTCTCTTTCATACGCCCCACTCCCTACCTCTCTTTCCTACGCCCCCACTCCCTACCTCTCTTTCCTACGCCCCCACTCCCTACCTCTCTTTCATACGCCCCTACTCCCTACCTCTCTTTCCTACGCCCCCACTCCCTTCCTTTGTTTCCTACGCCCACACTCCCTACCTCTCTTTCCTACGCCCCACTCCATTCCTTTGTTTCCTACGCCCACACTCCCTACCTCTCTTTCATACGCCCCTACTCCCTTCCTTTGTTTCCTACGCCCACACTCCCTACCTCTCTTTCCTACGCCCCTACTCCCTTCCTCTCTTTCCTACGCCCCCATTCCCTTCCTTTGTTTCCTACGCCCACACTCCCTACCTCTCTTTCCTACGCCCCACTCCCTTCCTTTGTTTCCTACGCCCACACTCCCTACCTCTCTTTCATACGCCCCTACTCCCTTCCTTTGTTTCCTACGCCCCTCTCCCTTCCTTTGTTTCCTACGCCCACACTCCCTACCTCTCTTTCATACGCCCCTACTCCCTTCCTTTGTTTCCTACGCCCCACTCCCTTCCTTTGTTTCCTATGCCCACACTCCCTACCTCTCTTTCATACGCCCCCACTCCCTACCTCTCTTTCCTACGCCCCCACTCCCTACCTCTCTTTCCTACGCCCCCACTCCCTACCTCTCTTTACTACGCCCCCACTCCCTACCTCTCTTTCATACGCCCCCACTCCCTACCTCTCTTTCATACGCCCCCCACTCCCTATCTCTATTTCCTACGCCTCCACTCCCTACCTCTCTTACCTATGCCCCCACTCCCTACCTCTCTTTCATACGCCCCCACTCCCTACCTCTCTTTCCTACGCCCCCATTCCCTTCCTTTGTTTCCTACGCCCACACTCCCTACCTCTCTTTCCTACGCCCCACTCCCTTCCTTTGTTTCCTACGCCCACACTCCCTACCTCTCTTTCATACGCCCCTACTCCCTTCCTTTGTTTCCTACGCCCCACTCCCTTCTTTTGTTTCCTACGCCCACACTCCCTACCTCTCTTTCATACGCCCCTACTCCCTTCCTTTGTTTCCTACGCCCCACTCCCTTCCTTTGTTTCCTATGCCCACACTCCCTACCTCTCTTTCATACGCCCCCACTCCCTACCTCTCTTTCCTACGCCCCCCACTCCCTACCTCTCTTTCCTACGCCCCCACTCCCTACCTCTCTTTCCTACGCCCCCACTCCCTACCTCTCTTTCCTACGCCCCCACTCCCTACCTCTCTTTCATACGCCCCCACTCCCTACCTCTCTTTCATACGCCCTCACTCCCAATCTCTATTTCCTACGCCCCCACTCCCTACCTTTCTTTCCTACGCCCCCACTCCCTACCTCTCTTTCATACGCCCCCACTCCCTACCTCTCTTTCGTACGCCCCCACTCCCTACCTCTCTTTCTTACGCCCCCACTCCCTACCTCTCTTTCCTACGCCCCCACTCCCTACCTCTCTTTCATACGCCCCCAGTCCCTACCTCTCTTTCATACGCCCCCACTCCCTTCATTTGTTTCCGAACATCGACACCCCCTACCTTTGTTTCCCCAACATGACCACTCCCGACCTTTTCTTCCCCCACACCCTAACTCCTATAACCCTCCTTTACTATACGCCCCTGCGCCTACTTCCACATGTGAATAACCAATACAACAATTCTATCTACCTCTTCCCACCCTCCTGGCACGTGACCTCATACTCAACAATCCCGTAGGCGGCTGTTTACCCAGCAAAACAGTTTGATCTTCATCTCCATCAGATTTCAGACAGCGGAGACGAAATGTTTTATGACTTGCTAGAAATATCTCAAGTTTATGTGTAAGATTTACTTGCGGCTTTAATACATTTCATGAAGAAAAGAAAAAAAGAGGGGAAAATTAATAATTGAAGTAAAATAAAAACAGGTCACGATGTTTTGTTTGGAGTTACGTTTCTTTATTTTTTTTAAAAAGTGGAATGTTTATTGGAAAATTACAGGTCGTAAAAATGAGATTTTTTTATTTTAAAAAAAAACACGCACACAGGCAAACATGAACTTAATTGGCACGATTTGAAACGAAGTGGTTTTTTTTTCCTCTCCTGGAATTGGAACTAATGGACATGATTGAAAGGACAGAAATTTAAAATTTAAAAAATTTATATCACGTTGCATTTATTCTGAAAAGCTGAAAGCATACACTCGTGTTGTTTTTTGTTTCTATGATTATCTGAAAATGTTATTTTAGAGGGAAGGAGCATTATTCTAGGAAAGGGGGTGGGGAAGATTAACATGAGTTATATCATGTAAACAGGTATGGATTAAATAATAATATGTGAGGTATTACGCACAGAAGCGTCACTAGGGTTGATGTCACGTCCTCACAAATTACCCCATAGACCTCTTCCGAGTCTGCCAGTTACAAACAACGGGAACATACACAATTCTACACATTGGTGTCACTCCTTGTGAAAGAGTCACCCGGTGCGGTCCGCAAACCCCACTCCTCCTACTCCTAGTGACGTCTCTGATTACGCAAATACAAAAGAAATATGTTTTTTTAATTATTTTTTTATGTATGTATTTTTTAATTAATTTATTTATTTTTGATTTTTAAATTTTTGGAAATGACTTTTTTTCAAAATTTATTTTTATGAAAGTTTAGGTAAGAATGTAACTGTTCAACACAATAGACTCATTTTACTTTAAGGTAAAAATGTACAATACTACCTAGAAAGTAAGAACCTTGCAACAGCGTCTACACTCAACACTAATTTGCCCCGGGGATGATTCATTAAAAAAAACAAAAAAACACAATAATTCAGAAACTCAAATTAGTTTCTAACGCAGGTCAATGAGGGACATGCGAAGTGTGTCCTGAGAGGAGGGGGGGGGTGCATCCCAACGACAGGAACTAAAGTCTCATGTTGTGTAGGACGGGGGTCGGGGGGACTATTTTTGTTTTATCAAAGAGAGAGTTTCGGTTGTTCAAAGTTTTGTCGTTTTATATTTTGTTTTAAATTTACCTAAAGAAAATGCAAGCTGCACACACGAATTGTGTGATTAAAACAATAAATGAAAGTTTTGTTAATGGACTAACACATTTATGTATCTGTATCCGAAAGGAAAACTTGGACAACACCGGGTTGCATTGAAACCCTTTACTTCTTTTATGTCAGTCTGTGGTATTAAGTAAACCGTTTAAAGTGTATTCATGTATAGGCACTTTCTTACCCCCCCCCCTCACTTCAACTAAAATAATAAACAGTAAAAGAAATGCAATATGAATAAAATAAAAAAAAACGTCCACATAAAAATTACATCGATGTTTGTTGCAACATCTAAAATGTCCGGGGAAACTATCAGGTACATTTTTTCCTAACTTCCTTAACTAAATAGGCCTATGTGTCACCATTCAGACCTTATGATTCCCCCTGTAGCAAAGTTGACGAAATATACATTTAAAATTAACAACAGCACTAACAACACCCAGTCTCTAAGTTTTATTTTTAGAAATGTCTAATCAAAATTCAGTGACGTCAGTCTATGCGGATTGTTTCGCCACTAAAAAGAGATGTCGAAAACAAGTTTATCGTGGGTATGTCACTAGCGGAAAGACGACTCCGTTAGAAGGCCCCTTGTCTCTATGATTAGATATAAATCTTTTACGGTTTGCTCAAAGCCTGATCGTCTTTGCGTGGAATAAAACTACATTCATCTTATCAACCGAACGCTGTCTGGTTACGCTTCTGGAGGAATGACGCGCATCCGTTTTCATTGTTGTTGTTTTGTTTGGTGTGATTATTTTTTTAGGGGGCTCATAAACATTTGCCTTGCACCTTGCACCTTGCACCTTTCACCATCTCTCGCGTTTGCGAGGACCCTCGGATTTTGCAGTGGCAAAATTTTTGTGTGAACAAGAAATTAAGCAGTTTTCTAAAGATGACTATAGGGTGAGGGGAAAATACTGATAAATACAAGGGTCCTCAAAAAGTCATATGATGGCCTCTGGGTTCAAAATAAATATGATCTTGGAACAGTTTTATTTTAAAAGAAACAAATAAAGGCGATGGGTGGCTTGTCCATAAATGACGTCACGCAATTTTGGCCGATTCTACTCCCCTCCCCCTTTTCGTCACTCTTGGTCACAAAAACTTAGACCCCCCACACTCCAATATGACGTCACAAAACTTTGAGGCCCCCCCCCATAAAAGCCCTATTTTATATTTGAAAAGACTCGTGGCGTCTGCTTGATGCTTTCCTTGCTTGATTGTTTGCCGAAAAAACTTTTGATCAATTTTTTACCCACTTCCTCGTATGCTAACGAGCTGAAACTTTGCAGGCAGACTCGTGCCGACGATCAAAATGATCTATCAAAATTTCAGATTGATCGAATGTACTGTGATTAAATTAATGAATTTTTGGATTATCTATATGTATCTCTAAATAGCACGTTAATTTTTGTGCTAGAGTGACGTGGTGCGTATTATATTGAATAAACTTTTAAATATTTTTCTGTGAAGCGGTGCGGTGCGTATTATATTGACAATACTTTTTAAAAATATATTCCCGATCTGTAAATGTAAATGCTAGTAATTGCTAGTCTGTCTCGCGGTGCGTACTCTATTAAACAAGTTTTTATAACTCTTTTCCCGTGATTAAATGGAGCTGAAATTTAGCAGGCAGACCGTAGTAGTTTTTCTTTTTACTATACATCCTTTATATTTTTGAGAAATAACTACAATTTTGGATTTTTGTATTGTCGTGCGATGCGTATTATAATGAGCATTCTTTTAGTTATTTGTTACAAGATAAATAACCGGGACAATGAAAACTCCAGGAACCATGTGAAGTCCAGTGGACGAAGGGGACAATTCAAAGATATGTTACAAGATTTGACACAAACAGACAGTAGATGAAGGGGACTGTTCAAAGATATGTTACAAGATTTAAGACAAACAGACAGCAAATTCAAATAAAATACAATACAAACAATCGATTTGCATGGTTTAAACAATAAATTTAAAACTTTATTAAAGAACAAATACATGTGCAGATAGTGTTTTGGCAAATGTCTTCACAAGTATAGATAAATTTAAAAAAAAAGTATTTGAATTAAATTTAGTTTACATTATTTATTAGCTACTATACAAAGGAAAACTAATAAAGTAGTGAAAAAATAGAAAAGAAAAGAAGAAAGATGGACAGAAGTACTTAATAAAACAAAACACGGATAGACGAACAGAAAAAGGTATTGAAAGTTACAGTTGAAAAAACAAAATTGTAAAAAGATTTTACAGTTACATAAAATTGTGGATTTGGGTCAATCATCTAATGTCAACGAACCAAATCTTTTTATTAATCCATTTTCAAATAGATCATTGATGTTGCATTGCTCGCCTGTTTTTTATAAAAAAAATATTGTACAGGTTTCTCTAAACCGATCCCCCACTCGACGACCTGTCTCACCTATAGTGTACATTTGATTACCTGTCTTGCAAAGAATTGCATAAATCACGTTGCGCCATATGTCATGTCTCTAAACCCTAAACACTTCAGACTTTACTTTCAAAATTAATTAAACAACATTTCTTCTAACGATAAACGTAGCTTATGTGTACCGTACTGTCATTTATGTGGTTGTTAGGATATGAATGTTTATTGAATGCATTGATACTTATATGTATGTTATAATTTTTATGTAACGCGCAGTGAGCCTAGTTTCTTACTGGGGTACAGCACTATATAAATTATCAATTGTATTATTTATTATTATTAATTATAACAGGAATTTGAGTATTGTAGTTACTGGAATTTTATATGCCAGCAATACATCCAAATGTTTTGAAATTAATTTATCCTTGCTTCTATTCTCTCTAACATATAAAACATTTACTGAAATAGGATCTACTAGAGCAGTGCTTCTGAAAGTGGTGGTCCGCGGACCGGTGCCGGTCCGTGGGCCATCCGATGCCGGTCCCCAGAAGTTAACAAGAAAGGACATTTTGCTACCACGTCAGTACATGGAAAATAGTTCACCGGTCCCTGGTGCAATGGAAAAAAAGTCCTGCCGGTCCGCAATGCTAAAAAGTTTGAGAAGCACTGTACTAGAGATAACCCGCCAAAATGACGGAATCTTTTTTGATTCAAGCAGCACTATAAAACAAAATCGATCGCAGCGCCACCTAACAGCACTACATCCATACAGACAACGGGAATCAATAACATAAGTAACTTATCCTTGTTTGATAAATACGAAATATTAAACTTGCTGAAATGTACACAAAGTATTTCATAATTATAAATCCTCAAATCCTATTTTTACATCGTTCCCTTTTCAAAAAATTAAAATATAAGCTAAAACAATGACGTCATATAATATTTTTTTTACTGCGCGTCTTTAATTTATAATTATTTTGCACACCTTTTTGCGCGCCTTCCGATGCACGCCTTGTATTAAAATATAAGCTCAAACTTTTATAATAAAGGCGAAAAGGAATTTAATGGGTAAGCCCGAAAAATAACCCATCAAGAGAATAAAACAAAATCGATCGCAGCGCCACCTAACAGCATTATAATACATCCATCCATCCATACATACAAACAAAGGGAATTATGTATATAAAGATCTATATTATACGTATGTCATTTTCAAGAGGTAACTTTTTACAATATTTGAAAATAAATAATCCATTTTAAGATGAAAATATATTAATTTTTTTTAAAATGCCGTTTAAAATGTAAAAGTTAGTTTCTATAGTTAAAAACATAGGGCAATAATCATGACATGACTATGGGTCTTTAAAACAATGACACAGGACAAGGTGATTCATCCCAAGTGGCAAACAAGTTTTCTTGTTTCTTAAAAGGCGGCATTCTGTCTGAACAAAAAGCAGTGGTAGATGATATTTTTGGAAGTGTGTGGTGCATGACAAACGTGTTTTTTTCCTACGACACAGGTCTGTGGTAAAGGGACGACACATGTCAGAGCTTATTTGATATCCAATCGCTACCCCCCCCCCGACCCCGCTAAAGGCCCGCGACCCACAGACATATTCTATTACCGGATACATTTTATAATGGACCTTCACTAAAACACAAGGAATGGCAACGCTTTGGTCCCTGAGATGTACGTGTTGGCTTTCAATGACGTCATCACCACGGCGAGATCTAAACACGTTCACTATCACCTCACACCCACTTCATCTTACTCTTAGAGAGCGGGCTAGAAATTGAGACAACGCTACAAATTGAATAAACCAAATGAAATATTCTTTGCTTGACGGTGTCCATTTCACAAATATAGAACGCATGTGCCATGATACAATGACGTAATTGGGCGTGAAGAAAAAAACAACAACAAAAAAAACGCCCCCACTTGCCCAGAAATAGCTATGCATAGAGATAATCCTATAGATATCACGTATCTGATCGATCACTGATTCAGGTCATTTGGGTGAAGTCAAGATTTATCGCATTTACGTCCGAGAAAGACTCGATTTTCGGAAGGGGAATGATTGAGACAACAGGATAATAATCTACTAGATTATTCGGGCTGCCCAGTTGAATACAAGACTCAGACGTGGTGGGTTGTCTCCTCTTGAAATAGTCCCTTTGTAGAGAGGAGATTTGCTGTTAGATTTTAAGTCTAAACCGGGGGTCGCGAACTTTTGTTAGTTTGCATGCCAATAGTTTTCAATTTCAAAAATATAATTATCGCTGTGTGAAAAGTTGCCTGCCTGTGGCCTTTGACATGTGTTTTCTGTGTCAGGACTTATGTGGTGTCGTAAGTCGTAAGTGACACGCGTGCCATAGGTCTCAATTTTAATATGTCTTGTTCTATTGTCATGTGCATTGATTTTATGTCCAATATTTCTCTCCCTCTCTCTCTCTCTCTCTCTCTCTCTCTCTCTCTCTCTCTCTCTCTCTCTCTCTCTCTCTCTCTCTCTCTCTCTCTCTCTCTCTCTCTCTCTCTCTCTCTCTCCACGGATGAAGGTGCGAGCTGTGCTGCGCCAGCCGTGTCATTATTTACATCGATAGCAAGGAAGAATGCAACAACAAAGTCTTGCCATTTGCGATCAGCTATTAATTTTACATCAGTGACCATCTCACCAGAGGCGGCACTAGGAGGTGCGGGGCAGCGGACCGCACCGGGTGACAATATCAAAACGGGTAGCACCAAAGTGTAAAAACGATGTATACTCCTGTTATTTGGCAATGGCATGACTCGGACGAGGGGGGTTGACATCATGAGCTACCGCACTGGGTGTAACCAACCTTAGTGACGCGTTTGCACCTCACGAACACTTGCAGCAGCTGCCTATGCTGCCTTTTGCCTGAACACAAGACGTCTGGTACTTTCATCACGCAGTTCTTCGGAATCTCTCCCTCAGTAAATGACCTGCCTAATTTCGCGATATCCTCTGCCACAATAAGTGTTACTATCGCTTTGTTGAAAAATTCTGCTATGATGCCAAATGCCTCTAAAAAAATTTTTTTTCTATAGCTTCTGCTCTGTATTCAGACTTTTCAACTTCTCTTGTCATTAATTCGGTCTCATATTACATTCTTTAATTATCGTTAAAAATTCGACACACATGTTTACCGCCAATTTCAGGAGCTTTGAAAGGCTCTGTTTTCAGGATCAAATTTTTTCTTCACTAGTTTAAAGGCTATTAGTTTTGTGCATTGATCGACAGATTATTAACTGATATTAAGTTCGCCTAGGCCAGTGGTTCTCAACCTCCCATATGTGCCTGGTGGTCCGCGAGCAAAGCCAAAAAAAATAAATATTATTTTTAAATTAAAATACATTTTGAATATATTGATTAATACTAACTACTTTTTACGACTTAAAGTTTTTTTTTATAGTAAGCAATACGAATAGAATAAGACAAAAGTATAAGACTAGTATAAGTGCATTTGTTCATTACAATAGGAAGCCATTACAATCTGTTTCCATTCAATAATTTTGGGAGCACGCAAATCGTAGCACTTTAGTATAGTTTTACATACTAACCTAACATTTATACAAATAACTAGTTATATACAAAGTATTATTATATATAAATTTCCAGCACGGCTGTAGCACAGTTTTCAGTAGTGGTCAGTGGCTGAGACGAAAATTCTTCAAGTCGTCCTCGAACCTCAAAAGGCTGAGAACCACTGGCCTAGGCAGGTAAAATGATGCAATATCTACTTCATTTCCAAACCGTCAATCTAAAACAAGGAACTGAAAGATACTAGATTACTGCAATTATTAACATCAACTCACTACACACATTCTATTTACACTTAATATGATTGTAGTGAGACCATTCCCTGGGAGCCCATCCTAATAGTTAGAATAATAACTTGCGGAATTTATCTAGTGGAGCAGCCCAGCTAACAGCAGGCCCCACAGCCCATTGGGCTTGACATTAAAATAGTAACACAGTTATTTTTTTTATAAATCCTTCAATTAAAAACATTCATATCCTAAGTCAACAATAAATAGAAGTAAAAAAAAATATTTTTTTTTAAACCACGTTTTTATAAGTGGACTAAAAAGAAGAAAATAATTTAAAAGTTATAACTTCAAGTACTTTGATTTAAAATGACTAAAAACGTGGGGCGGGCGCTTATGAGGTTTTACATATGCAATTCACTCATTCTCTCACTTATAGATCTCTCTTTTGCCTTCTCAATTATAAATTGTAAATTTTTATACCAAACACCCGCCAAACGTTTTTAGTCATATTAAATCAAAGTACTTGGAACTTATAACTTTTAAAATTATTTTCTTCTTTTTAGTCCACTTATAAAAACTTTGTTTTTAAAAATCTTTTTTTACCTCTATTTATTTTATCCTCTTTAGTTTAAGTGTAAAATCATAAAGTATATCAAAAATTTTATTTTTTCAAACGCATCGCGTTTTTACAGACTGAAACTGACTGAACTCCTCCTGATGTAAACACGGGGAGTGTTCATCGATGGCTGGAGTGAACAGGCACGTGCTGTCAACAATGGCAATCGGATACAGATGCTATATAAAGATAAACTAAAAAATGCAACTATTTAATTACGGTACATTCGATCGATCTGAAATTTCGATACAATGCATTGTCATTCAAGATCTATCTGTGGTAAAATTTTGATATCTCAAGTACCATCAGAAGTGGTTTAATTTTACGTTGGCAAATTTGAAAAATTGCGGACGGACAGCAACGAAAGCAAATTAATAAAAACGTTGTAAAAATTATAATGACACCTTTCGATGTTTTTAAAAAAATGCTTATTTAGGGAATTTGATTTGCACTTAATATCGCGGGGGTGTTAATTTGTTTAAGGTTACCATTTTCCGTCGGTTTGACTATAATTGAACACTTATGAAGACATCGATGACTTAATACATCTAATATTGTTCGACGGACCGGATGTGGCTCGCGGGCCTTGAGTTTAGACACCAGTGCAATTCTTATTAGTTAAAATTATTGTACACTGGAAGAGAACCGTGCTTCTGTAGGCCAAGAGAAACAGCCTATGAAAACAGATAGCATTTAAAGAATACACAGTTAGTTCCCTTTATAGTGCCTTGATACACTACTTTTGGTATAAATAACCTTCAAAACGACTAAGACTCAATATATCTGGTGTAACGTAATAGAAAACTAATGAATTAAAATTCTGTGTTTTAATAAACCAACGTGTTCTTGGCTATAGAAGTGGAGGATGAAATACAAGTTAAAACTCGTGGCTAGTGTCGGCATCCGTACACAAATAAATTATACCCAATACATATGATCACTTCCTTCTTTGTGTCAGTGGGTGGGGGTTGGTGCATTTTTATTATATTTACTAGAAAATTGATAGGGAGGTACACCACAATATAAATAAAAAATATTTACTGACTTATTAGGACACTTTTAAAAGTAACTTTAAAGAGAGGGTTTTTTTTTGTTTTGTTTTTTGTTTTTTTGTGTTTTTTTTGTGTTTTTTTTGTTATGTTTTTTGGTGTTGCTTTTTTTTCCAGCGGATTTTTTCTTCAGTTTTCAAGTTGGGCAGACATCGGGAACTAAGCATTATTAAAAAAATATTTTTGCATTTCATCAAAATGTGGCTTTCGCCACTTATTATTTAATCTTTCAATAAATCATATAAGGAAGATCTTACATATTTACATCACGTACATCGTTTTCCTCTTTTTAATTAATGCTTGTTTCTGATATTTGTTAGTTAGCGGCTATATCTACATCTTGTCAAAACTTTGATATAATCGTTATACAATCTCAATTTCAACTATGAGTGCTATTTAATTGCATATATATATATATATATACATTGGTACCTTGAGATACGAATGCTTCAAGATACGATACATCCAAGATACGAAATGGTACGTAATAATAATAATAATAATAATAACCCCTTCAGACCATGACGGTCTATGGGGCAAGTAAAACTAACGAGCAAGGGAATGTGTGGCCACCACAATGCCCCGGGGGTCTTCCCAGTACCTGGGCTCGAACCCCCGACTGGGGTTCTGCCTCAGATCGATAGTCCAGCGCGCTACCACTTAGACCACCGTAATGGTTTCTGCCACCCGTTCTCCCCCCCCCCTCCACCTACCACCTTCTCCAACACTTCGCCTTATTCCAAAGGTACATTTGTAAAAAAAATATTATTTTTCATATTTTATTCTGTTTTAATTGATTTATTATTATTCATTTGATTTATACTGTGTACTTTTAAGTATTGAAGAATCCTACTTTGTTTTTCTATAGCTTTTCATGTTAATTTCAATTTTTAATGTTATTTCTGTGTGGCTTGGAACGAAATTAAGTATTTTACACGTAAAACGAAGTTCAAGATACGAAAAATAAATCCAAGATACGAAAGCCATGCACCCCGGAACGGATTAATTTCGTATCTCAAGGTACTACTTTATATGTATTTATATTTCTGTAAGATGGCAGTCGCACCTTGAGGAAATACGGGAACAAAACCTTTTGCAGCTAATTTAGTCAATGTATATGTCAGTTTCCACCTGCATTTATTTTTAAAACAACGTTGAAACAACCGAATAAACGATATTTTAAAATATTTACTTGTTTGAGTTCATGGATTCCGTGAGTTTAATGCGTTGCGGGTCTAACTTGATTAGCATTGTCAAAACTGATTTCATCTTTGGATTCTTTATTCCTCCTCATCAGTCGTAGTCTCTCGTCCCGCTTGGCTCTCCCCTTCTCCTTCTATCACTTAGACTTAGTCATAGTCTTCACCCAATCATAATGTAAATTAAAGTTAAATTTTCCGTTTGATTTTCCTTCCACTCTTTTTTTCCTACTCTGTGCAATCATTTCGCCCATCCATCCTTTCTCTCTATTTTCACCCCAAATCTCACGTTTCCATTCTCTCCAAACTTCCCCATCAGTCTCTCTTTCCTCTGGTCCTCTCCTATTTCCCCATCTCCTCCCCGGTGTCAATCTCGTCAAGGATACCAGCTTATTTTTCTCCTGCGACGACCCATCTGATTCTCGCCTCCCGCCTCGCCTCCAACCACCTCTCTTGTCTATCACCGTCTCTGAACTGCTTTGAACTGTCGGTGAGATCAAAGGCAACCCTTTCGGAAATCCTAAACCACTTTGCCTCCTTACGGAGTTAACTGGTCCCCTGCCGGGAGTGCTTTTACAATGATAAAAAGGGAGGTAATATTCCCAGTACGTGGTGGTTCTCATTTGAGTGAATAAAAAATACTTGAAAGTCGGGTGGTTTACGTCCCTTGAAATTATATCACATTTTTAAAAAAATCATTACATTCCCTATATTAAAATCATCGTATTACCTATATTAAAATCATTGTATTACCTATATTAAAATCATTGTATTCCCAATATTACAATCATTGTATTTCCAGTGTTAGGACCAGTGTATTCCCTATATAAACTATATTGATAATATAAAGTGCAAACCATAGCCTAAAATACGTCAATTGTAATATGACGGCTATGTACCCAGAGATCGCTGATTATTTAGATAACTGTTACATTACAATGTGAAGATATTCAGCTAATCCCAATTGAAAATGAAAATCCCGTCAACTAGGTTACAGATTGTTCATACCACAGTGGCGTTAGTTTGTAAATAAAATTTTCTTCTTCTTTATAGTTAGGGCCCGCAATCAATGTTCTGATCATCAGGACTCCTGTTTACTTTTTCCAGACTAATGTGAGTCCCCCATTTGAGCTAGGTTTGACTCACGGACACCCTTGAGCCAAGGAGATTTGAACCCGCTACTCTCAATGCGCCAGCCGAAAGAGCATACCGTTGAACCACTGTGGTTTTTAACCATTTTATTCCCATATGCAATAAATGCATGACTTAAAACGATTTCATTCACGGGCTGCTGAAAAGAGTTTTAGAGCTAACGACGAATGGTAGGTGTGTAAATGGCAAAATTTGTATTGCTTATTATCCAAACAGCAGGCCTGCGGGCCACATGTGGTCCGCTAGGCGGTTTTGTGCAAACCCACGAAATCCTGTAGCAAATTCAATTAAATCAATAAATTTATGTTCAAGTCGACAAGTTTGTGCTTCAAATGAGGCTAACGTTTTCTAGGTGCGACCTCTTGGTGTTTTATGAACCAGTGAAGCGGCACTCTCACTAATAAGATTCTCCACACAATTTTATGGTCAATTATTGAAAGCATAATACTTTGTGAAATAAATTAGGAAATGAAACCAAAAAACAAAACAACAATACAACAAATTAAACAGAGGAATAATAACATGATGGAGAAAGATGGGAACAACACAATGTTATACGACATTAGAGGACATGGGGACATGGGACATTAGAGGACATGAACAACATGGGGGACATAGGACATTAAAGGACATAAACAACATGGGGACATACGACATTAGAGGACATGAACAACATGGGGACATACGACATTAGAGGACATGAACAACATGGGGACATACGACATTAGAGGACATGAACAACATGGGGACATAGGACATTAAAGGACATGAACAACATGGGGACATAGAAAATGAGACATGAACAACATGGGGACATTTGACATTAGAGGACATGAACAACATGGGGACATAGGACATTAGAGGACATTATATATTTTGTTTGTTGAGCTTTCTCGTCAATGAGAGGCATCCACCGATTATCGTCGGCGTCTGCGGTTCCTCCAAGGGCATAGGTCACCTGCGAGAGACCTCCAGGCATCTCTATCCTGGGCCAGTTTCTCCAGGATCTTCCATTCATGGCCAATTCTCTTGATGTCTGCCTCCAATTCTCGGCGCAAAGTATTTCTTGGACGGCCACTCAACATTATATATAAGAAGTTTGATTTAACACCAACATTTTTTCAAGGGTTCGAAAAGTAAACTTTGTAGTTTGATTTATATAAAGGAATGCGGCAAAGAAGGGCTTACCCAGAATACGTTAGAGGGGCTACTCCACAGTAAAGGAGGGGACTTCTCTATGAGACCTTTAGATTAGAGAGTTACTCAAATCTGGCGGAGGGAGCAGGTTACTTTTGGATATTTCAGAGATTTACTTCAGGACATGAAGTGTATTACTTAATGATATTGGAATATCTGAAGCCTCTAGACCAGTGATTCTCAAACACTCGATGGCGACAGCTTAGCGCCGAAAACAATATGTTTTGAGTCTATGTTTACCAACAGTGGACAAACCGTGGGTCACGGGCCGCATGCGGCTCTTCTGTGTTCACATTGCGGCTCGCGTACAATTTATGAAAGATATATTACAAGGATAATTAGACGATTTCCTAGCCAATGTTAATGATCCATAGTGCTTCAATGCGGCTCTCAACAATTTTTATTATTTTTAAAACGGCTCTCAGTAACCGCAGGTCTGGCCACCTCTGCTCTATAGACTCTTTGCTATTGGGCGACGTTTTCTCCAGAATACCACAGGAGTCAGTGGAGGGTTTGGGAGAACTTTCCTTCTGGATTTGGGAGTTAAGTTTTATATTTTCTGTGTTTTTTTTTAATAGAGCCAGCATTAAAAAAAATAGTGCTGAAAGTTAGAGGAGCAAGACAGAAACTGTCAGTGCACACGGGCAGAAACGTGTCTGTCCGGTATCAGATAATAGACATGAAACGTCTTTGATCTGTCCAATCAAACCAAGTGACCTGACAGTTTCCAACTGGTCTTGGCTCCACCTTCCTTATCGTACCATTCGCACAGACCTAGTATCGTGACCTGGTGTGATATCATTCTACTGTTGACATGTTTTGTTTGACACCTGGTACATCTGCGGTAGAGATGGGCTGGCAGTTTTACTCCACGTTTTTCTCTAAATAAAAAAGACATAAAATACTTGCATAATTTATACCCCTAGTATAGATTCATACAAGTTTTAAGTTAAACCATCTGGACAAAATGTTTGACGTTTTAAATGTAAAAGCATTTATTTTTCATACCTTCTTTCTGCTCAGTGGCTTGTATAAATGTAATTATGTGAGTGCGTGTATCTGCTAGGAATCCTGTGAGTTAAATTAAACACTCACTACTTGAATGGCTAGAAAGCTGATATTGGCACACATTCTCATCATCTATGACAATACAGTGGTACCTCGAGACTATGGCGGATAAAGGGGAGTGGGGGGAGCTGAACGGGCTAAAGCCAGGGGCCCTCGATGATTTAGGGGCCCCCAAACTTAGAATTTTTAAAAAATAATAAATGTGGACAAATTTTTGCATGAATCCCTGAAAATATCACAAACTAATAAAATAAAAAATCGTATATATTAATCTGATCGCTATTCGGATCCTATGGTCTTAGTAATCGAAAAACCTGATTTGATAGGCTCAATAAAAGAAAATATTAAAGATTCATCATATATATTTACGCTCAATTATCGCTGACTGCCTCACGCCTAACGCGAAGGGACATCACTCTGCTTTTTTTTTAAAATTGAAAATATTGACTTAAAATCATAATCATTTTGGTTTTCATATTAACATTAACCAAACAAAGCACGAACCTTTGACGTCAAAATTTGTGTTGTAAACAGTGCTGACTGACTCAAAGAGTTATTTGTTGGTGCAGTAATTTGGTGCGCTTCTTTCTAAAATTAGTTTAAAAATCGTGTTGTGATTAGCATTTTTAAATATATATATATATATATATATATATATATATATATATATATATATATATATATATATATATATATTATATATATATATATATATATATATATATATATATATATATATATATATATATATATATATATATATATATATTAAGTACATTTCAGAAATATTTCGGATTTATCATACAAGGATAAGTTACTTGGGCTTTTGACCCCCCCAAAAAAGTGGGCGGCGGCGCCCTACAACCCCTATTATAAAATACTTTGTGTACATTTAAAGAAGTTTAATATTACTTATTTATCATACAAGGACAAGTTAGTTGTGCTTTTGAAAAAGATGGGCGCCGCAGGCTCCACGGTGCCGCAGCACAACCTAGTATTGTTTATATTTGTATTTTATATTTTAATATTTTCCCTCAAGCTCTCCTGGTCGTATGGAAGTGTGTAGGCCTGTGGTGCAAGCGATGCAGGAATCGATTCCAAGTGGTGGAGTCTTTTTTTTTATTTGCCTTTATACTCTCAATTTTAGGATACCGGCAAACAGTTTAGTGTTCAGATTTTTCATGAATAATCTTTTTGGCTGGGAAGGCCGAGCCCGTAGTACAGACAAAGCATGAGCAAGGAACCTATGGACTATTTAGTTACAAGTTACAGTCTTATACTAGCTGCTAGCAATCATTTTGTTTAAAGGGGCGCTGGCTGGATAGGGCCCCAGTTTGAATTGCAGCCAGGGGCCCCGTGCAGTCTTAATCCACCCCTGCCTCGAAATACGAAATTAATCCTTTTCCGCGGTGGCGTTCGTATCTTGGATTTTTCGTGGGGCGAATTAAGGTTTACATGTAAAATGCCTAATCCTTTCCAAGCCACACAGAAACAACACTAAAACTTGAAAATAACATGGAAAACCAGATAAAAGCAAAGTATCATTCTTCAATCTTTAAAAGCATACATTATAAATCTAATAAATTACATTAAAACAATGAAAATAGAATAAAATAAATGAAAAATAATATGTACACAAATGTGAACCGTTGCCTTTCGAGTGAGGTGAAGTGTCGGTGGTAGAGGATGGAACGGATGGCAGAAAACAATACGGCACTACGTACGAAACACTTAACTTTATGAAGAAATACGTGATGTACACACATTTTACATGAATTAATGCTAAATAAACATTTACATTTAGTACATCTCTAGGGTCGGACCTAGTAAAGTTTTGACACGGTAGTGTTTTGTGACTCGAGATCAGCTCTCGAGGTCCTGCAAAGTGAGACGCGTAGCACCAAACTGGTTGACGACATCTTAGATGACGTGGGTAAGCTCGACAGACTCGGGGGTAAGCTCGACAGACTCGGGGGTAAGCTCGACAGACTCGGGGGTAAGCTCGACAGACTCGGGGGTAAGCTCGACAGACTCGGGGGTAAGCTCGACAGACTCGGGGGTAAGCTCGACAGACTCGGGGGTAAGCTCGACAGACTCGGGGGTAATCTCGACAGACTCGGGGGTAAGCTCGACAGACTCGGGGGTAAGCTCGACAGACTCGTGGGTAAGCTCGACAGACTCGGGGGTAAGCTCGACCGACTCGGGGGTAAGCTCGACCGACTCGGGGGTAAGCTCGACCGACTCGGGGGTAAGCTCGACCGACTTGGGGGTAAGCTCGACAGACTCGGGGGTAAGCTCGACAGACTCGGGGGTAAGGTAACAGTGCAGTGAATCCCGAGTAACGTGAATGTTGGCGGGAATGAAAAAGCAGACTCCCTGGCTAATGGTCTCTTAGCAAAATATTGATCCAAGGAAGCGTGTCTTTGTCTGCTTTTTACAATGTTTCCTAAATGAGTCATTGAACTGCGCAACAATACGAACTATTTGAATCTTTTTTGGTGTTTCTATTCATTTAAATACTCTAATTTGTGGTATGCGTTTTTCGTATCTTGGAATTGTTTTAAAGCAATTTCCCATGGGAAAAATTGGTTTATATATTTGAAATATCTGTAGAGCTTGCACATGCAACTCCTCCTGAACCATACCAGATAGAGGGTTCGGGATCTTTGCAAATATGCTAAGGAGGTCTCAAGGATGTGCCTCGGCCAAAAAAAAATAATATCGAAAAGGTTTACTGGAATTCCTGGAACATAACACCAAAAAAAAACAACAACAACAACAACGAAAAATATCAGTATTTTGTCAATTTCTCGCTAACCATTTCAACTATCGGGTTGAAACAAACGCCAAACAATAGCTAATAATATTTAGAACAATGTTGGAGAAGGAATTTTAGAAACATGTGATTGTATTCAACACCCGTAATTTTGGAAGCAATTTGTAGATAGCAATTGTTTTGTTCAGTTTCAAAACTATTGATTGGAAATGACTTTTAGTGTCATCTAGAATGATAGTTAATGGGGTTTTCCCGCTATGTGAATGCTTATGTTAGATTATTGCGTGGTGTGCATTATATTGACGAATTCTTGGTGTGATGTAGCGTGAGGGAATATGACGTCATATTGTGTTTTGTTTCAGAATTAGTTATTTGAATCGAATTTTAATGTAATCTAGAATGATTTCCCTTGAATAAAAAAATCGTAAACTCCTTGTTGGAATTTGCGTTTAACTACTCATTCGAGTTTTTATTAGGCCTACTTGTTTCGTATCTTGGAACAAAATGTTCTTTGAGAGGTCTTTCGTATCTTGCATTTTTTCGTAATTTGAAGCATTCGTATCTGGAGGTACCAGGTTTTAAAATTTATTATTTTTAAAATGATTTTATTGGGACTTTGAGCGAATATCTTTTGAACTAACATTTCATTTTTTTTTAAAAAATCCTTTATATTAACTAGTGGTGTATGTTTGTTTGAGTCCCTTGCTTGCTTGTTTGCTTGCCTAAAAAACTTTGGATCGGTTTTAACCCACTTCCTCGTAGCTAGCGAGCTGAAATTTTGGCATGCAGTTTTGTATCGATAATAAAAACGATGTATCAAAATTTCAGATTGATCGCATGTACTGTAATTAAATTATAGAATTTTTAGATTATTTTATTTATCTCTATGTATCATGTTATTTTTTTAGATAGAGTGTCGCGGTGCGTATTATATCGAACAACCTTTCTGTCGCGCAATAAGGTGCGTATTTTATTGACAACACTTTTTATAAACATAATCCTGATCGGTGCGCATGATATTAAAAATTGTACCCAATCCTTGTAGTTCTCTTTTAAGCCAGGGTAAAGTGCCCCAGGATTGGAAATTAACGTACTCCACTAATTAAGAAAGGGGATAAATCAGACCCTGGTAATTACAGGCCTGTACTGTATCACTCACTAGTATCACCTGTAAATTACTAGAACACATAATATATAGCAGAATAGTTAGCCAGCTTGACAAATATAATGCCCTATGCCCACATCAACACGGCTTTAGAAAAAATCAGGTCATGTGAAACACAATTAATAGGTTCAATAGATGAACTATCAAAAGGCTTAGACAAAAATGATCAAATATATACAATATTACTAGACTTCTCAAAAGCATTTGACAAAGTTCACCACCTTAGTTTACTTAAAAAACTTAACTACTTTGGAATCTCAGGTTCCTTACATCACTGGATCCAAGACATCCTTTTGGGCAGGGAGCAAACTGTAATAATTAATGGATCTAAATCTGCACCAATAAAGGTCAATTCAGGAGTTCCACAAGGAACTGTGCTATGTCCCTTACTCTTTTTAATATATATAAATGATTTACCCAACAACATCTCAACAGGAACAAAAGTTAGGTTATTTGCTGATGATTGTATAATCTATAGAACAATTAAATCATAACAAGATAGCACAATTTTACAAAAAGACCTAGATGAATTGATATAATGGGAAACCAACTGGAACATGATTTTCCACCAAGAAAAGTGTCAACTGTTAAGAATAACAAAGAACAAGAAACAAATAAATTCAAAATATTTCATTCATGGAAAGGAACTAACCCAAACTAAAGATGCAAAATACTTAGGAGTCATAATAAATGAGAAATTATCATGGAATCCCCATGTCAATGAAGTTATTAAAAATTCAAACAAAATCTTAGGCTTTATAAAAAGAAACCTTTACAAATGTAATAAAGATATAAAACTAAAATGCTATCTCACTTTGGTGAGACCTGTACTAGAATATGCATCTTCTGTATGGGACCCATCCACCAAAGAAAACATTGATAAACTAGAACAAATTCAAAAAAGAGCTGCCAGATTCATTACTGGAGAATATTCAAAACTGACAAGAATAACACCATTAGTTAAATCATTAAACCTTGAAACACTAGAGGATAGAAGAACCAAGAGTAAAGTAGTAATCATACATAAAGCAATTAACTCTAATTTAGAAATACAACACAAAGATAACTTAATACAACCCTCAGATAGACATAAGGATAAAAACACCTTTCTTATTCCGTATGCAAGAACAAACTCATACAAATTTTCGTTCTTCCCGTCCGGAATTCAAGCGTGGAATGGGTTGCCTGAAGAATCCAGGAAAACCAACACTTTATCAACATTTAAATCTCTAATAAGAAATGCAGGACTAAGCACAAACCATAGATAAGCGTAGGACGCAATAATCTTCTGTATAGAAGGAGCGTCTGTAAACAGATAAGATAAGATAAGATAACATCTCTAAAGGCCATTGGTAAACTTGTTAAAGAGAGTTTATTAATTTCAACTATTTGTATAGAGATTTAGCTTAAATAGTTATGAAGGTAAAGCTGGTCTTATGATGTACTGGTTCCATTCAGTGTTTTAGTCAAACTATTTCTTTTGCGAGTTTATACATTCGTCATTCCCATGGTTTGTATTTTGGTTAATCCTAAGGCATGACTTAACTTTTTTTTTAAATCGTGAGTTCACGTAAGACTCATAGTTTGTGCATAACAAAGAGAATAGTTATTACTTTGATAATTTTATTTCCCATAGAAAAGAGACGTCAATATAGAGTATTGGTTGGGCAGAGATATCTTCTTTTGATATGCCTTCCTCGACTCACTCGTATGTGATTTCTTTTGTTTGCTGGCGGTACTTATCATTAGTAATGTTGAGATTTAAGGGTCACCTATAGAAAATTGAGAGCCCATAGTCCACCGGTGGTAGTTGAAAAAAATTCCCAATGCTCGGAAGAAACTAGAGAAACTGTTTAAAAAAAAAGAAAAAATATTGACGAGCAAGGAAGTAAATATATAATGTCTCTAACAGTGTTCAGCCTTTGTATTATTTTAAGGGGCGCATTAATTTTTTTTACAATCTTGATCTCTGGGTTTAAAAAAAAATGGGGCCGGGTTAAATAAACTGTGGAAAAAAAAATCATTATACTTCATTTAAGCAGTTTCGAAATTAATACTAACGTGATTTAAAATATATCAGCAATTCGTTTATAAGCAATAATCTAATTTCTCGTGATTAGAACTAACGCTTTGTTAGCAGGGAAATTATTAAGGCTATAGTTAATTTACAAGCCACGGCATTAAAATTAAATAAAGCTCATTTGAACTGGTATTATCTTACGAAAATAAAGTAAATAGGAAATGTGTGTGTAACTATTTTAATTTCCTATTCTGGAGAGAAGGAGTGCAGATATTATTAATTTGTTAGACGATTTACGGAAATCAAACTAATTTTTAAAATATTTTCTTAACTACAGTAGTTCTTTAGCGAAAAAGTCAAGTTTGAATGCGAATAAACCCATGGTATAAATGTATATTTTAATAATTCCTCATAATTCACGTAGTTCTGTTTTCTGTTTTTGTGTTTTCATGTTTCTGAAATGTTTCTGAAACCTAGATGTACGTGTAGTCTTGAACTTTATACTTCATTAATTTTTATTTTTGACAAATAATTATCTTTAATATCTAAAACATGTTTTCCTTTTGACATCTCTACATCAGCACAAGTGTTACAACATATATAAAGCCAATGAACGCCACGATCAATGTTTCCTTTAAGGTTCATTGATCCGTGTGCAAATAAAAAAAATCGTGTGCAAAGGTGTGCAATATTTTACAAAATTAGCTGCGCGGTAATTCTAAACTGCTGCGCGGCATTGGTTAGATACCTGCGCGGCCGCGCAACCGCGCAGCCTAAAGGGAACATTAGTCACGATCAAAATTTGAAAAGGGTAATCATTACAAATACATTCAGAAAATTATTTGTTTATAAAATGAAGACGTTTGATTATGTTACAAGACGCACACACAAAGTATAAGCACATCGATTGATGGCTTGTGGCTTGTGGTGAAACCATATCAAAACCTGCTCATCGCATAATTGTGTACATGTGAAAAATGTGTGACATTCACTTCTTTTCAAAACCCCACGATACAGGTTCTTTACATTAGCGATTAGACGTCCAGATTCGAACCTCCAGCTAAAATGTGGCGAAAATCTGGATGCGCCACCCGTCTTCCCCGCCCCTCATCCAAACGAAATCCTTCGGCTTCATGTTTCTTTAAACCGAGCCATATGCAATAACCCTTGTGTTTGTCTTATCACGATTCTGTTTCACACATTTTAATAAACCAAAATCTGAATCCCACCAAATGTCATCGCGAGAGTCAGCCCATCATTCGTCTCTTTGTTTAGGTTGCGAGTTATTTATTCACCTTGTTAAACACACAAACCCGGCCCACAGTATAGAACTTTTTTCGTACCTGGCGATCAGGATTCTTGAAATGTGGATTCGGTGCCATTTTTGTTTGAGTCGATATAAAAAAAATGTATTATTTTTAGACTTATGTTTTTATCATGATATTTTTAGACGTATGTTTCTATCATATTATTTTTAGACGTATGTTTTTATCATATTAGTTTTAGACGTATGTTTTTATCATATTATTTTATACGTATGTTTTTATCATATTATTTTTATACGTATCTTTTTATCATAATATTTTAAAAGTACTTGTCTTCATAAAATGGATATTATAAATATGTATACTTTTTAAAATTCATTTTTTGATAACTATAATAATTGATATTCTTTTCCAGGCTCGGTTAAAACTGTTGCTCGGAAGTCTCTGTGCTCTATGACTCCTACAGCCACCAGTGGCGTCACTAAAGGTGCGGGGAGAGGGGCTGGCCACGACGGGTGACGCACAAGGGTAGCCGAGTTATTAAATATAATTTACAAAAAGGTCATCTAAATCTCCACAGTGTTTACTGGAAAACGTTTCAAATGCACATGCTTGTAGTTACATTGCTGAAACCTTTGTTTTGTAAAACTTTTTGTTGTTTTTTTTTGTTTTGGTTAGAAAAAAAGTGTGGGCGGCGTTTAGGGCACCAATTCCGCTCTGATCGACATTTTTGTTTAAACCTCAGGACCGATGTGGCAAAATAAAAAAATGTAAACAGATATTTTCAAACTACACATAAATATAATACTAATGCAGCGTTTAATCTGCATCTAAAAGCAATCAAGTTTAAAGTACCCTTATTTGCTTATTTGTTGTAATTGCTATTTTTAAGCTCCATTCACATGAGAAACCATTGTTCAGGAGTCTAGAGATGGGTAGTGAAGCTGGCTGTGATGCTTATGATTTAGCTGGGTTTTCTTCGAGGGGGTGGGGGAGATAGAACAACAAATAAACATTCAAAACATTAATAACAATTGAACTGTCTATGTTTTCGTCGTCAGAACTCTTGATTGGTGGAGATTGGATGCCCCGCCTTTGTTTAATTGGTCGCTACCTTTGTATATTACATAGACATAGGAGGGTAGAGCTACATTTCTATTGCATGCAATTTTGGAAAACACCGAATTAAAACGGCACTTCATTGTCTGTGGAGCTATCGACTATCGATCTGATGGAACATCCCCTGAAGTAAGGACTTTGAAAATACAGTTTTTGTTTCTTAAACGATTAGGGCAAAATAACAGCAGCTTTTGTCAATTATCTTTAAAAGGGCTTTCATTAATACGGTTTTAACACGGCTATCTATGGCTATACCCGAGAAGATCTGATCCTTCTTTAGCGGACAAAACATTTTTTAAAAACATGATTTTACATCAAATCATTTTTTAAACTCCTTTTTAAAATAGAAGATTATTTAAGATAACGCTGGTTAGTAAACTTCTAAAATTTTAGTCGAATACGCTCAGTGCTCAGATTTGGTCGGAAATTGACCAAAATCTATAACGACTCCGTTTCCTGGACATGGCAGAGACCTGGCGTTTGATGCAGTTACCATGGTGTGACACGAGTTGTTGGCCTTGGATGGCGGTACAAACACCTGTCGTTGAGATGAGATCAAAGGAAGCCCCCCATTCCGCCCTAACCACCACCATCGCCGCCCATTCCTGCCGGGCATGCTGGGAACGACACGAGATATTCCATTCAGTCACGGCCTCCTCCCTCCCCCCCCTCTCTCTCTTTCTCACACACATCGTCAACACACCTCTTGTCGGAGGAAAATAAAGGGGGGGTGTGTACGTACCAAACCGATGGACGGCATGCTTTCATCTCCGACAGTGTCCCTTCTGCATGGCTTTGATCCCCTGCTGTAGTGAATAACTGAGACTCTTTGATACCGAGCTTAACTCACGGATATTGCGTCTGGCGAAAGGTTTTCATTAATTCACATCGAATTCAACTCATATGAATTCTGCTATTTAACACTAATAAATAGAAGGCCCAAAGCTGACAGCTAAATATAATTTTGTTGTTGTAAATACTGACGATATTTACAAAAAAAAATGTTCTTTCAACCTGTTTTTTTTTAGTTCTTTCAAAACATTTGAGACGTGTGCAGTTTGAAAATAAATTGGTCGAGACTCTTCATCCAAAAAAAAATTATTATTATTATTTTTTTTTAAATCTTTCAGAAGACATTACTTTTACGACTTTTTATGAGAATATGTCTATGTAAAGATCATTTGCGGTAAGCCATAGAATATTCATTTTGAAAAGTTAGGTCTTCTGTTTCGTATTTAAATTCACATTTGTAAATATGTACCAGAATAAAGCAAGCGAAACGAAATAACAATTTGTTGTCTTTTCCTGATTAGAATGTTGCGTCCAAGTTCAGGAGCGAGCTGGATAAGTAAATGAAAATAAAGGAAAAAAATTGTTAGTGAAGAATAACACAATGATGAAGGAATGGGTGGAGCAGACGGATCAACAAAATGTACCTTAAAGTGCATTCAATGAGATTATAGGGCAGCATTCAATGGCAAAAATCGGGGGGTGGGGGGAGAGGGGAATGTTAACATTAAGATATGTAGAATATATTTAGCAGAACGATTGTGGTACTTGGTGACAGAAACATTTAGAAACCTAAAATGATATAGTTATTCATTCTTTTGTAATCTTATATAGATTTACCCTCAATTATGATTGTGGTCTAACGCTAAGGGACATCACTCTGCTTTTTAAAAAAATTGAAAATAGAGACTTAAAAATCATAATTATCATTTTGGTTTCCAGATTAACATTAACCAAACAACGCACGAACCTTTGACGTCAGCATGTGTGTTGTAAATAGTGCTGACTGACTCAAAGAGTTATTTTTGGTGCAGTAATTTGGTGCGCTGCTTTCTAAAATCAGTAGCGTCACGGACAGAACGTTAGTTGGGCTTTTATTATTCGTATTTTACGAACTATAAGACGCATTTTTTTCATCGAACAATTGCCTTAAAATGCAGGTGCTTATTTTAATCGAAATTAATGTTAAAACTTAAAATGTATTTTTTTAAATTTCTTAAAAATTAAGGCGCTTCTTATAATCCGTAGCGTCTTATAATCCTTAGCGTCTTATAATCCGTAGCGTCTTATAATCCTTAGCGTCTTATAATCCGTAGCGTCTTATAGTTGGTAAAATACGGTCATTGCTTAATGATTAGCTTTGAAACTGGGCAGATTTCTTGTTTAAAGTGTAGATGTGATTGCGTATTGTTTTAAATTTGTTATTGCTTTAAAAAATAATTATTAAAAACAAGAAAATATTCAAGAAAATGTTTATCCGCACATAACCCTTTTACAATGAACAACGTGGTTATCTAAAAAGTTCATATAAATTACATTTATTTTTTACTTTAATTCAAACAATTTACAAAAGGATTATAAAATAACTAGGGGTGTACGGGATTCAATTTTTTTTAAAATCCGGCCGGAGCCGGACTTGCCGGATTTATGAAGTGAGATCCGGCCGAATGCCGGAGCCGGATTTACAAATAAAAAACAAAATATCGTACTAAATCACATGACTTAGGTGAGCGGAGTCAATCGACTGTTCATTACTGCAGTTCATTACTATAGACATGACCATGATGACATATACTCAAATTGAATCATTGAAATGTAAAATAATTACATTAGAAAAAGTAATAAGTTCCATGGGTTCAAGATGACACAATACATAAGCACTTAATGTTAATTTAGTTAGTAATTTTAATTTTTAATTTTCAGTTTCAGTTTTTAGTTTTCACATTGTTTTCGGTTGGCAACTTGGCAGCTCAGTTACAACTCGCAACAACATTGACAGTTTATAGTTATTGCACGAATTCTTCAATGAATGGTAGCAATTGCCGTACTCACAGACTTCGCGCGGTTTTCATTCATTAATACATGCTACGCATGCGCGATCAATGTTCCCTCCAAGGTTCGTTGGTCCGTGTGCAAAGTAAAAATCTCATGCGCAAAATTGCACAGAAACCATTTGTTGTGCTATATTATACAAAATTTACTGCGTGGAAATTCTTAACTGTTGCGTGGCGTCGGTCAGATATATGCACGGCCGTGGAGCCGCGCAGTTTAAAGGGAATATTGTGCAGCATAATGTGCCATTTTGACTAAAAACGGGCCTTCCATAAATGACGTCACGCACCTAAAAAAAAAGGGGGGGGTGGGGCGAGGAGGGTCAGACATTTGTGATGATGTGTGATGAGGGGGAGTGTTTGTTGTTGTTTTCAACAACTGTGACGTCACACCAAAGCACGCAACTTTAAATAAAAGTTCAACTTAAATCTTTGATTGCTACCAATTTATTGAATGACGTCTTAAATGGCTTCTCATGTGCTACGATGCTAGAGTGCAGCCTTACACTTAACTGAAAACATACTTGTTTGAAACAGGCTCATTTTCAAATAAGAAATACGGCTTTTATTGGGGTGTGGGAGGGGCGAAACTTTATGACGTAATATTTGAGGGGGGAGGCTAACTTTTTATGATGACGTGTGACGAGGGGGGGGGTCGTCTAAAATCGCGTGACGTCATTTATGGACAACCCTATACAAGTTCTAGCACGTGGGTCGTATTCCAAACAAAGGTCGTATACCAAGCAAAATGTTTCGCGTCCAAACAGGACGTATACCTATTTGGACTAATACCAAAGCAGACACATACCGCCGTACCACTGTATGCAAGTCCCACAAACTGCTGAAGTAATGCCCCTTTAAAATTCAAAATGAGTGGGGGTTTTTTTCTTTTTTTTTCTTTTTTCTTTCTTTTTAATTCTTATTTACCTCAGCGAGAAATACTAATCCGGAAGTGCTTCTGTGCTATTGCCGAATCCGGCCAAAATCCGGCTGAAATCCGGCAAAATTTGTCAGGAGCCGGAGCCGAAATCCGGTACATCCCTAAAAATAACCAAGTCATAAATAATTCGATATTTAAAGTATCCTAAATTTTAGATATTTTTAACCCCAAAAAAAAATGTGTGTCTAATAAACTTAATAATTGTAAATACCACCAGGTGTTGGTTCTATAGAATAAGTCAAAATTTTAGAGCGATTAGGTTTAGATGTTGATGACGACTGGATTTTTAAGATTGGTGTTATTTTAACATTATTGTAAAGATTTACAATATAGCTTAATTTAAATGATCAAACTGATTATTGTTTGAGTAACTTATGTTTTAAAAATATTTTAGAATTGATTTTGAATCATAACTTTAAAAAAAAATTAATCATTAACAAAATTGTCCAAATCCGACATTTTAATTTAACCTGAAACGGAATTAAAAAAATTTCTCTTTCTAGTTGTCTGTACATTCACGAAAGTTTGGTTGTATCGGCATCTTGTAGCTGGGTACTGAAAGTATTTCTTTGAAAAAAATAGACGCACGACTTATTTTGTATTTCAAACTCGTTTAATTGAAACAAGAAATCTCTGCGCATTGGCCATAAATGTTTACTTAGATGTTTGTAAGCTTAAGTATCTATACAATGTCAAAAGCTATTGTATGATTTGTTTGTTTAGAGTTTAGTACACATATTCATCACGATCCAGAATCACATATCGGGGTGTTTGGAACAAGATATAAAGGAGTGGAGAAGTGTTATGTTACACGGCAAACTGGAGTTGAAGACATCAGGACACCCTTTAGACAGAACAAAATTGACCATTGAAATCTCTCTTTCACTATTCTGTAACTGTAATTCATTTGAGTCTCAAAGAACCGTTAAAGAGAAGGGGCGGGTGTATAACGCAATCCACCCAACACATTACTTACAATACCTTTAGTAGTTGGCGACAAACCATTTCTAGCACTCGCGACAGAAGTCTATTTACATTCGACATCATTCCTAAAACCTATAATTTAACTCTTGTCGTTTCTTTGAGCCTGAGGGAAAAAATGTCGTTGTCCTCGGTGAGAAAATTTGTACTTTGTCAGTATGCAATTATGTGGGGTGGCTTGGGGTAAAGAATTGAAAAATGAGGAAGGGTGGCTTGTTTTTTTCTTCTTCTTTCAAATCTGACTTTAAATGTTATTCTTGCAATAAAGCAATACACGATCCAAAATTTAATATTACTTCCATATTTATGTGAATATTTTTATTACTTTTGATTGAGGTTTTTTTTCAACATGTATTAGTTATCTGATCTACCTATCAAAGTCTTTTTCCTACCCGTAAATCCTATCTCGTGTCTGGCCATGCAAAAAGTTAACTATTTGTGAAGATCTGTGTTTGGTCACTGTTGAGAGTCACAATTGTTCTACTCACGACACTAACATTATTGTGGTTGGCAGCGTTTACCTCTGTGACGGTAGATCTGGTTGCGGAAGATCATGCATTCTCTTCAAACACTTCATTTCTATTAATGATCAAGTTTGGTTTTTGAAATTATTCTCCGTTTCACACAAAGATGTTTTCACGTTTACTTTCATGAAAAAGAGATGTTGGTAAGGTAAAGGAATTTTTTAAAATTATATGCTGAAGTACGTAGAACAATAAAGTGGAATTTATAAATATTTTTTGGAATGGTACTTAATTGATTATTTTTTTTCAGTAACCTATAGCTTTAAATTTTAAAGTTAATGTTTAAAATTAAGAAATGATGGCGTAATATATATATATATATATATATATTATAATATATATATATATATATATATATATATATATATCATATATATATATTTAAACCACGACTTTTTATCAAGCACGCACTCAAAAGAAGCAAATACTTTTTTTTAACGTGTCGGGCGTGTATATTTTTAGCAGAAATTTGAAAAGCAATCTTTATTGGAAATAATCAAGCATTTTTAGTTTTATCTAAATTTATTCAAAACATTTTGTGACATATCTAATCTTCACTTTTGCGCTTTCTTTTTTTTTGCAGAAGGTATGTTAATAAAAAAAAACGTGATCTTCTACTTATTTTTTTAGCGCTATTTCACCTAAATTTGATGATTGCGTGATGTTGTGTGGCTTTCACGGGACATTGGATTTGGTTAGCTATACATTTGTTTTATTCAATCTCACTCATTGCATTATGACACGAAAGGAAACTAGGCGCGATGCTGAAGTTTCCTGAAAGTTTTCCATGCGTTGGTTCTAGAACGAGTAGTATTTATTTAACGCATTTGTTTGTTTTCTTTTGTTTGTTTGTTTTTGTTTTTGTTTTGTTTTTTTATTTAGTAAGATTGAATAGAAAATATATAACAAAGTAAGCACAGTTTATGACAAGTTTAAGGAGACAATGTGAAGCAAGGATAAATCTAATAAAAATAAATGTGCTTACAACTCCAGCAGTTAATATATATGCTTCTCAAGGCTGTTTAAGTACCAGTTTTACTATATGACACTAGATTCTTGTGTTGGTTGCTCAGTTTACTCCGATGGTTGTTCCGCTAGGCGGTGACACTATATCGTTCAACTCTTTGGCAATTTCCCCCCCCCTATTTTTTAAACCACTATTCCTAGAAGGGTCCACCAGGAAGTTTTTGCCCTAAATAGTTTCTATGACGTCTTTTCCAAGATAGCCCAAAAAAGCTTTTTTACATCCCCGTGGCAAGAAATCATCTGCACTGTCACATGGGCTCCAATATTTTAGATTCCCCCAACCCCCATCCAAGAAGGCGTCCACCATGTGAGGTTTATCTTCTTACTCATTCAGGATCGCACGAGCAGATCTTGAGTCGAAGATTACGACGGCCTAAAGAACCATAACTTCCTACCTCTAATGTGCACATGGTTCAGGCTATGCATCGAAGTTTGGTGCCAATGCAAAAATTTTGGTGGCCCTCCTATAAGGGTAATATGAACTCGCTGACACTGCATTCCATTCTCTTAAAAAGGAAGATTCGCCCATGAACACATTCAGAGGGGTTTCCGTAACGCAGCTCAAATGTCTTAAGCCAGCCTCTCTCCTTGCATGGTCGGGGATGCATTTCGACCAATAGCAAAATAATAATGGAACGATTCGGTTCTGCATAGAGTGATTTTATGGGCAAATTGACTCTTCCTAATGTTTGAGTGTTAACGGTCCTATCAAGGTCTACTAATTGATTTCCATTTGTCCAAGGAGCCCCATGTACACTTTATTACTTTCCGCAGTCGTTAAACTTGTCTTCTTCCATATTGATAACGAATCTACGTTTGCAATGACCCCCCCTCCCCCCCCCCGGCAGATGCCGGGTATGGATCTAAAATTGGCATTATTAATTCAATTACGCAAAGAACCGTATAGAATAGATCCTCAAGTTTTTTGTGTACTAAGTATACTTTTTGGATAATCCACCAATCCATTGAGGTGGCCGATTATTAAAATTATAAGTGTACTCGTTTATTACCCGTCAAAAATGACGGAACTTTTCAAAATAAATACATTTCAGCTGAAATCTATTTATTTTGAAAAAATACACATCAGAATAAAATTTAATGTAATACAGAACTTTTATTTATTTAATTTATTTTTATTTTAATTCATTTATTTTCATACTAGCGTATCACCCGTCAAAAATGACGGAAGTTTTCAAAATAAATACACATCAGATTTTAAAAAAACGTATCTAATACAGAACTTTCATTTATTTTATTTCTTTTTATTTGATTAATTTATTATCATATTGAACAATTTTATGCGGAACGTTCGAAAAGAGTTGTATTAGGTGCAGTAATTTTTGGTGCGCACTATTGAACAAATCAGCATTACATCCAAGAAGAATTACATTACTACGGGAATTATGTATGTTGATGATTGCACAATTTTATATGGAACGTTCGAAAATAATTATTTATGGTGCAGTAATTTGGTGCGATGCTTTCTAATATTAGTAGCTTCACGGACAGACAGACGTGACTGACAGACGTGACATACATTGCAAATTATGTATGTTGATAGGTAATAAAAGAAAGGCACAACAATTTACATCCTCTTTCCCATACGGAGCATCATGTAAACTTTTAAAAACCCAGAAAATTTGGGCTCACAACAAACCAATATCTCATCGCAACCGGGTGAATTGTTTAGGCACACATTTGGGAAAAACATTCACTATAATATATATTTTTACGTGACGTGGTACAAGTCCGGGCTGATATCACACTATCATCGTTTGCGTGTTAAGCTGATACCCTGATGTGCATGATGGGGCTATCCACCTCAACAGTTTGGGAAACACATACCACGACAGAAACAATGTTTACAATGTAATGGGTAAACAAATTTCAAAGTGCTGCCCGTGACTTTGATCTTCCATTAAAGAATGCTTTAGAATCAGGAAGATACGGCGCAGTGTGAGAATATTAGGTGCGTTCTTACAACAAATAGCATGATAATCGAAAGCGATCATAATGAGTGATTTTGACTTATTATATTTCCTTAGAAGTTTTTGGGATGAGATCTCGTGCCTGTCTCATGCGTGATGTGATCTTGTATGGGATGAGATCTCGTGCCTGTCTCGGGACTGATGTGATCTTGTATGGGATGGGATCTCGTGCCTGTCTCGGGAGTGATGTGATCTTGCAGGATGATATCATGAAAAGTACTCGATGGCCTAAGAGTATTTAAGCATGGAGAATATTGTGATGGATGACAGACCAATTTTTAACATCGTTTAAGATATTTCAGAAAAGTGCACATTAAATTTAAATACTGGAAATGTTATTTGTAGTTCAAGTTGCGCTGTCGCAATATCTCAAAACAATAAACGAGCAATAAATTATACTTTTGAAAAAAAAATTATTAAGGCGATTTTTTTTTAAAAAGGAAGAAAATTAACAAAATACATAATACAAGAAATATTTAAATAAAATAATCAGACCCCCAAAACATTTTATTATCAGAATTTATAATCCTAAAGAAAATTGCCTGCTAGATAGAACATTAGTGTAATTCAATGTTTACTTTGCCTAATTTAGGGACAAAAAAAAACCGCAACGATGCACCACAGAGGTACAGAGGTTTTACAAATTTAAAAAAAAACAAAAAAACAACTAAACATAACTCGTGCTCAAAACCACTGATAACCTCTGACCCAGATTTTTGCATTGTCATACAAACCTTTTGCATGGGGTCAAACAACAGCAACAACAACAATATCAGACGAATTGAGGGGGTTAAAAATGTATAGAGATTTACTGATTTAAAAAACTGTATTCTAGCGTCTTCTTTTCTTCTCGGGGGAAAAATAGGCTTTCTCCGTTTCGGAAACCAATCAGTATGCCAGTCTTGGACCGACCAATAAGCCAGCCAAGCGATTAACGCAAGGTATTCCGATTAGCTGCGAAAGATCAAAGGAATCTTCGAAAGGTAAAGAAAAATATGTAGGGGGTATTGCTACACTAAGATATCAGATAACAGACTGGAGTCTGGAGTCTGGCAGATTTTTGTTGGGGGTCACAGAGGGGAAAGTGGTCGTCACATATGCGGAAATACTGTATGATTCTTCACATAAAATTAACGAAGGCAGAGATCATAAAGCATATACTTTTAAGAAAAGCAATGGGTGGTGTTTTTTAATTGATAAAAACGAATTTTTGCTTATATCTAAGCCAGAAATCAACTCCCCCCCCCCACTCCAACAACGTGCTGTTACCGTTTTTAAGTAAGCTGGTACCAGCCAAAGGTTCAAGGGTTTTATCCTAGCCAGTTTCTTTACTGGACCTCTCTGTGAATAAATAGAAGTTTAAAAAAAATATTTTTTAAAAAAAAACACGTTTTTATAAGCGGACTAAAAAGAAGAAAATAAATTTTGTTTTCACAGAATTGTGAAAAAAAAATCTTTTTCTGGATTTATAAAAATTTCAAACTTATATGCTCAAGAACTATGATGTAATATGACTAAAAACGTGGGCGGGCGCTTCTCAGGCGTAACTAATTCAATTCGCTCATTTTCTTACTCGTCATTTGTAAACCCTAATCATTTTAGCCAAACGCCTAAAAAGCGCCCGCCCACGTTTTAGTCATATTTCATCATGGTACTTGAGCATATAAGTTTGAAATTTTTATCTACCCGGACACGATGTGTACGTTTTTAACGAATTTATAAATTGAACATTTTGTTGGTTGACCTAACGGTGGGGTTGAGGGGGCGATGATGGTGGGGGAGGGGAAAGTTTTTTTCTTCTTCTTTCACCATTAGAGAGTGCTCAGGGCAACCGTTGCTTGGCGTAAACAATGAGCGACGAGTTCTGCCAGATTTCTTCAAAGGGAAGCGTTGTCAGATTATTTTCAACAATATTTTTGCTTGAATAGTGGTGCCAAATTGTCTCATCGTCTTGGTCTCACAAGAACATGAAAAGCTGGGTATGTCGAGGTGGGCGGATCGTATTTCAGCCCAGGTCATCAGATCAGAGCCGACGCAGACTGGGCTCATGTATTGTTGTTGTTTTATTAAATCCCTTATATTAACTTCGCGGCCGTCTCATCATCTCATCATCTCATCATCTCATCATCTCTGTCTTGGGCTGGGCGGGCGGAAAAAGAAAAGTCGAAAATGACCCACTTCCAGTGATCCGATCGAGCTGAAATTTGGCACACGGACCCGACTCACATAACAATGCATCGTATCAAAATTTCAGATCGATTGATCGTACCGTAATTAAATTAATGCATTTTTAGTTTATCTTTATATGAGGTATGTAATTCAAATTCACGGTTTGTTATTGTTTTTTTCTTCCACTTCCACGTGAGTTTGAGTTGACGCCGACCGTCGTGCCGACACCCCCTCACATCCCACCCCCATTTATTAAAGACAAGGGACATCACTCGGTGTCAGTCTGTAAATGTTTGAAAATAATCAATACTGTTAGTTATGTCTCATATATAAGGGATTTATAGTCAAAAACTTTTTTTTAGCGTGTTTGTTTATTTCTCTCGTGTTTTACACGCTTTTATTTAAATCACGCTGTTTGTATGTTGTATGTTGTATCCGTCAAATCTTGTAACGTAAAATTAAACCACTTCTGATGGTCCTAGAGATCTCAAAATTTTACCACAGATAGATCTTGGATGACAATGCATTGTAACAAAATTTCAGATCGATCGAATGTACCGTAATTAAATAAATGCATTTTTAGTTTATCCTTCTATATAATATTCTTGACTTTCACGTGAATGTCACCGGAGTTCACCACCAGCCATCGATGACCACATTCCAGGTGTTAAACAGCTCAGTAATTCGAAACTAAATCTAAATTGACATGATAATACAAGAGGAACAACTGGTATTTGTGTAGCCTAGTTGGCCGAATTATTAGCTTAATGGATTTTCGACCTGGAGGTACTGGGTTCAATTTTCAGTTGGGGAATTTCTAATTAATAATCTATCTTTTTACCACTATCACATTTAAGTTATAGACAACGAAGTTTGACTAATTAAATTGAATTGATCATGTCAAAAAATTGATTAAACAATTTTTGTTACTAAAAAGTAGAAAATAAAATCCGTGAACCTATCGACTGCACATAAAAGCGTGGGGCCCTCATCACAACTCGCTATCATGTACAAGGCTGCGAAACATAAATACAAATTTATATGAATATTAATAAACATTTAAATTTTCACAACTTTGATCATATACATGCTACTATCATATTAATTAGAAAAATGTATCTATATGCAAAAGAGTAGTTGCAATAAGAAATGAGTTGTGATGGGCACCCCACGCTTTTATGTGCAGTCAATAGGTTCACGGATTGTTTTTTTTAATTTTCTTCTTTTTAGTGCACTTTCTATATGTAAATAAAAGCGTGTCCTTTTTAAAAAAAGATTTTAAAAATATTTTATTAATTTTGTCTTCATTTATTTTCTATCAGCGGTATAAATAAATAGTTTGAGTTGAAATGAGCTGAAGACAACTTTATTTTAAATAAAAGATGAATGCAGTCTCACCCACATTTTGTTCACTTTATTATAAATACCTTTGAAGGCCTACATTGGCCTACAACCTCTTCATAGTACAGTATTGAGTAGCAAGTTTTTACGCTGCTTAACAACCGCTACCAATAGATTCTTTCATGATCTCTGCTTAACAACCGCTACCAATAGATTCTTTCTTGATCTCTGAATACCTTTTCTGTCTAAATCTAAGAAAATTAAAATGGCTAGGTGGATATATTTCAAAATAGCGCTTTCCTAAGCAGTAACTCGTTCCTTGTAACAATCAACTATGACAACCTTCTTTCTTCAGATAAAACACCAATGACCTTTTAGCGTGTTAACTTTTTTTTTCTTAAATCCTTACGTTGTTTTTTCTTTAGTTTGCGTGGGGATATTATTACTTATTTAAAACCCACTTTCTGATATCTTATTCATCATAAAAATTTGAAATGTGCTAATTTAAAAAAAGAGGAAAAAACATTTTTACGCAAAATTTTAAATCCTATCCACAACATTTAATTAAAAGTAAAGGATAAGTGTATCTCAAATTTTTCAAGTTGTGACAGATAAATCACAAAATTACTAAATAGATCGCTTGTCCATCAGGTTGATAACTACATACGTATGTCCTCCCCCATGCGACTAGAGATAGGGGTGGCCTAACCGCTGTGTTCACGAGCTCAACCAATGAAGTAAAGGTCCCCTTGTGACTTGTGACCGTACATCGTGGAGGAAGAAGTCAGTTCAACGATAAATAAAAGAGCGGTGATCTCAAACTGGCGCCATTGGGGTCCTCCAAGCGATCATTTAGTATTAGTGCGTTCCATCCTTTTCAAACAATATTCACGTTTAGAGAGCAAATAAAATCGAGCGATGTTACAAACATTATTTTTTTAATATATCGGGTGGTTACATTTGGCTTTTGTGTTACCCGAATCACAGCATTGATGGGTGCTGTGAGCACTACGTAAGAAAATGGACCTTTGGTTGGTCCTTACACTGCAATATCGATCGGACCTGAGCCGGAGAAAGTTATTTCAGTTTTTGGGTTTTGCTCTGGAGGTAGTTTATAATACCCGTGCAGCCTGCGCCTTTATGTCATCCTAATCTCCATATTCATATTATATCGCTTTTTAAATCCTTTATATTAATTCGTGGTGTCTGCGGCCGACCGACCGACCGCCCTTGCTTGTCGCCAAAACTTTTGATCGATTTTTAACCCACTTGCTCGTAAGCTAGCGAGCTGAAATTTTGCAGGCAGTTTCGTACCAATAATAAAAACAATGTATCAAAATTTCAGATCGATCGCATGGACCGTAATTAAATTATTGATTTTTTAGATTATTTTATTTATTCCTATGTATCATGCTATTTTTTGAGATAGAGCGTCGCGGTGCGTATTATATTGAACAACCTTTCTGTCGCGCAATAAGGTGCGTATTTTATTGACAACTCTTTTTATAAACATATTCCTGATCGGTGCGCATTATATTAAACATGTTTTACGACACAACTGCAATTTTGTATTTCTGGATGGTCTGGCGCTGCGTATTATAATGAACATTCTTTTAGTTACGTCTCGTACATAAAGGATTTATAGTGAAAAACTTGGTTTTTTACGGGTTTTTTTAAAATCCTTTATATTAACTCGTGGTGTCTGCGGCCGACCGACCTTGCTTGCTTGCTTGTCGCCAAAACTTTTGATCGATTTTTAACCCACTTGCTCGCAAGATAGCGAGCTGAAATTTTGCAGGCAGTTTCGTACCGATGATAAAAACAAAGTATCAAAATTTCAGATCGATCGCATGTACCGTAATTAAATTATTGATTTTTTAGATTATTTTATTTATTCCTATGTATCATGCTATTTTTTGAGATAGAGCGTCGCGGTGCGTATTATATTGAACAACCTTTCTGTCGCGCAATAAGGTGCGTATTTTATTGACAGCTCTTTTTATAAACATATTCCTGATCGGTGCGCATTATATTAAACATGTTTTACGACACAACTGCAATTTTGTATTTCTGGATGGTCTGGCGCTGCGTATTATAATGAACATTCTTTTAATTACTTCTCGTACATAAAGGATTTATAGTCAAAAACTTGGTTTTTTACGGGTTGTTTTTATTAAATTTTAAATCCTTTATATTAACTCGTGGTGTCTGTTTGGTTGACTTGCTTGCTTGCTTGCTTGTCGCCAAAACTTTTGATCGATTTTTAACCCACTTTGCTCGTAAGCTAGCGAGCTGAAATTTTGCAGGCAGTTTTGTACCGATGATAAAAACAATGTATCAAAATTTCAGATCGATCGCATGTTCCGTAATTAAATTATTGAATTTTTAGATTATTTTATTTATCTCTATGTATCATGCTATTTTTTGAGATAGAGCGTCGCGGTGCGTATTATATTGAACAACCTTTCTGTCGCGCAATAAGGTGCGTATTTTATTGACAACACTTTTTATAAACATATTCCTGATCGGTGCGCATTATATTAAACATGTTTTACGACACAACTACAATTTGTATTTTTGGTGTCTGCGTATTATAATGACCATTCTTTTAGTTATGTCTCGTCCATAAAGGATTTATAGTCAAAAACTTGTTTTTTACGGGTTATTTTTATTAAATCATAGAGTTTGCATCTTATACTTTAGAGGTGTCTTTTTAACTGGAGAATCCACTCTTGGTCTACCGTGGCTTCATTTAAAATTGCAAATTCTAAATCTGGCAGCAATGTGATACGTGTTTTCAGAGTGTCAGATAATCCGTCAGCTGTGTTATGTCATGTCAACTTACTACTGACTTCTTTGGCTTGATTAACAACTGATGGAGCGCCGTCGACTACTGAGTTGGGAGAAATGGACTCGCGGCGCATGTTACAGGGAAATAAATGGAAGTTAAAAAAAAAGATTTAAAAAAAACGCGTTTTTATAAACGGACTAAAAAGAAGAAAATAAATTTAAAATTTTTTTAAATAAGTACTATGATGTAATATGACTAAAAACGTGGGGTAGGCGCTTCTCAGGTTTAACTAATTCAATTCACTCATTTTCTTACTCGTCATTTGTAAACACTAATCATTTTAGCCAAACGCCTAAAAAGCGCCCCCCCCCACCCACGTTTTTAGTCATTTACAGACTGGAAATGACTGATCTCCCCCTGATGTTAAACATGTTTTTGTGGTCGGGGTTGGTGTGAACTCGGCACGTGATTGTAATGTAAACAAGGGCAGACGGATAATACATAGTCTTATAAATAGATAAACTAAAAATTTCAATAATTTAATAACGGTACATTCGATCGATCTGAAATTTTGGATACAATGCATTGTCATCTGTGGTAAAATTTTGAGATCTCTAGGACTATCAGAAGTGGTTTAATTTTACGTTGGCAGATTTGAAAAATTGTGGACAGACAAACCAACAAACAGGAACGAAAGTGAGTTAATAAAAACGCGGTAAAAAGGAAGAGCAGAGTGTGAAAGACATGATTGCTCTGCACGTTATTAGCCGGTACTTTGCAACAAATGACTGAAGTCTGGAATCGGATGTCTGTCGTTTTAATGTCAATAAACTATACCACATTCAGGGGCCTGAAGTATCTGCAGCTCAGTTTCTTATTAGGATAAATACGGTAGATTACGAAGAGCATATCTTGTTTAATAATTAGCATTTTGCTAAATAGAAACATTTACTTGACTTGTAAAGTTTTTATTTTGTTATAGTTTTAAAGACCAGAATGCAAAGCCTCCGTGAATCATGGGGTGGCTGTTCGGATATTGAGTTATCCGAAATGGTTCATCCATCGATAATTAAAGCTTTTCTTGTTGATTTTTTGAACCAGAAGTTTGAGGTCAGTTGGAGCTTGTTTAGTGACGATGTCATGGAATTTTCTACAAAACTCTGCCAGTTCCCAACATGTAAGGTATTCATGTAAGTGTACTAATGACATGCCAAAGCTACTAGAAGAATTCGATGACCAGTTTGCTGACCATAAAAATACCAAAATAGAAAGTTTCTCACGGTATGTAAAGCAAATTTACATGTTTCTTTGAAACCAATCTAAACCAATGTAAACCAATCTAAACCAATCTAAACCAATCTAAACCAATCTAAACCAATGTAAACCAATCTAAACCAATGTAAACCAATCTAAACCAATGTAAACCAATCTAAACCAATCTAAACCAATCTAAACCAATGTAAACCAATCTAAACCAATCTAAACCAATCTAAACCAATCTAAACCAATGTAAACCAATCTAAACCAATCTAAACCAATCTAAACCAATGTAAACCAATCTAAACCAATGTAAACCAATCTAAACCAATGTAAACCAATCTAAACCAATCTAAACCAATGTAAACCAATCTAAACCAATGTAAACCAATCTAAACCAATCTAAACCAATGTAAACCAATCTAAACCAATGTAAACCAATCTAAACCAATGTAAACCAATCTAAACCAATGTAAACCAATCTAAACCAATGTAAACCAATCTAAACCAATCTAAACCAATGTAAACCAATCTAAACCAATGTAAACCAATCTAAACCAATCTAAACCAATGTAAACCAATCTAAACCAATCTAAACCAATCTAAACCAATGTAAACCAATCTAAACCAATGTAAACCAATCTAAACCAATGTAAACCAATCTAAACCAATCTAAACCAATCTAAACCAATCTAAACCAATCTAAACCAATCTAAACCAATCTAAACCAATCTAAACCAATCTAAACCAATCTAAACCAATCTAAACCAATCTAAACCAATCTAAACCAATCTAAACCAATCTAAACCAATCTAAACCAATCTAAACCAATCTAAACCAATCTAAACCAATCTAAACCAATCTAAACCAATCTAAACCAATCTAAACCAATCTAAACCAATCTAAACCAATCTAAACCAATCTAAACCAATGTAAACCATTATAAGAGTAGGAGAGTCATTTGTGTTCGTGTGAAACTAAAACGGTATTTAAAATAATTGAAAAACTGTCTGAAAAGTCAAACTTGTTTATAAAATTACGTCAAAGAAGACAGGTTTTTACTTTAAAAGCTAAGTTACGGCCTTAGTATAAAAAAGAATTTACCTTAAGAAAAATGAAAGTGCACGCAAAAAAAAATTTTTTAAATGCGTAAGGGGGCGAGGAGGTTTTGAAAAGAATTCAGATTATTAAATAAGGTGAACAAATAAAATACAATTGTATAAAGTTTTTTAATCACAATATGGGTTTGTTAAGAAGCTAAATATATATTATTATTAAGATAATTAAGATAATATTAGGTATCTCATGATTTATAAAGTCTTTTGATAGATTCTATTGAATTTTTAAAAAATTTAAAAATGGGGGTGGGGGGGGTGTTTGTATAATTTAAATTGTGACCTCACCCTGTCTAATGGGAATATTTCTACATATACTAATTTTCCGAAACGTCCAATGGTCGATCCTACAATCTTGATTAAAAAATTTTTAAAAAATGATGGCGCCTATCCTTGCTAGGGCAGACGGTGAACATTTCCTTGAGAAAACATTCTCTTGTCTTTGAGCTTGCTCTAAAGCCTCTAATGAGATCGCATAGGTAGGGACAACAGTCCTTGATCAAAGGAACACAAAACAAATATTTTTTCGTGTGCCCAACTTTACGACAACTAAAACCCATATTTTAAGGTTAAATCGATTTTAAAAAAAACTGTTGACCCAGGAAACGATAATTGGCAAAGTCACAAAGGGGGAGAACTCCAAGGTGCGTCGTGGATAAAAAAAACATTTGTGTTATTTTTGCGATTTTAACTTTAACGATGCCGTAGGGAGGGCTTGTGGGAAGGGAAGACAACTATAATAGGAAGGTGAGTAAACATTTATTTGGTGAAAAAATAAATTCTCCCATCTCAGCTGGCAATAACCTTTACCTTATCCATCAACTAACGGGGATTCCCCTTTACGTTATCCATCAACTAACGGGGATTCCCATAGTATCTCTTTGAAAGGGCTTAATAAATATATATATATAAACTCCAACTGAAAGATGCTTGCGCTGTTTCACAGTTGAACTTAGTTTAATGGCTTGTTTCGTAATTATTTTTATAGGTGGAATTTTGTCCTTTTAATTTACAGTAAGCTATAAAAGAAGCTATATTCTGGGACAGAATAATAATAAACTCTATTGCCATTGCAGGTCATCAAGAAACCACCTTAACAATTAAGAGACGCAAGAGGGCATGGTTCGGCCATGTACTGCGACATGATACTCTGACAAAAATTATCCTTCAAGTCACTGTAGAAGGGGGACGGCGAAGAGGTCGACAAGAGAAAAGCTGGCTGGACAACATAAAGGAATTGACAGGGATGAAATTGCATGAATTATTGGCCGCCGCTCAAAATAGGCATATGTGGAGATCGTTATCTGTTGATGTGTCCATGCGCTCCCCCCCCCCAACGACCGCAACGGTCACGGGACTGATGACGATGAGGATGATGATAAATGAAATACTGTTATTTAATTATAAAATTAACTTTATAGAAAACCATTATTCATTTTTCAAATGGAATAAATGTCTTTTTTTTTCTTTATTGAACAGCACGGCGAAATACTTGGGGTTTTCATTATCGCCTGCAATTTCTTAACGCTGTATATTTTATACACTGTCAGTAACCTAGTCGTTTATACATTTCTCTTTAAACCTGAACAGTCCCAAACAAAACAGAAAGACAAAAAATTATGGAACAATCATAATTTTTTTGTATTTGTTTTGTTCTTTAAATATATTTTTTTTAATATTTATTATTTTATTTTTCAAATTTAAAGAAGGCCATCGAACACGGTCCATTACCCGTTTGAGGACACCTGCAGTCATTGTCTGTAGCAAGCATTTGTTATTTTGTTTCGGCGGGTGTACGTGTGTTTGGGGCAGTGTTGGGAGAGAGTTTATTTTTGTCTGATCTCAATGCGCACCCCGCTAGGTAAACTATGGTGTCGTCTGGTGCTGACTGGTGCGAAGTAAAGCTAGCACCCGGGGAAATGTCTCGTTATTGTTTCTTCGAATCGTTTTATCAGTTTAGTTAGGAGGGAAGATATAAAAGATAACTTCAGACGTATAATATAATCAATCCCTGATCTCCACATTAAAAATAAAATCAAGTCGAAAAATGTTTTCCAAGAATGAAAAAAAAGATGTATCGCACTTGTATCTATTTCTTCCCCAAAGTAGATGCATCTGATTAATATGCACTGAGTGCTTAATAGACATTGAAACTAGCTTTTAAAAAAATCTTTTAAATCTTCCTCCGTTTTAATATTTTCTTTCCATTAAAAATAAATAAATATAATATAAAGAACAAATCTATAGAAAACGAGTGTGTCTTTTATTTAGAATTTTAAAAGCAGCGAATTGAACGAAACAAAGATAAATAAAGCAACAGCCTGTGTTTCGCCCTAATTATTTAATTATTTTTTTTTAAATTTGTTAAATAATTTTTTTAAATAGCGCCAATACTTCGGTTCATAAAAAAAGCGCTTGTTAAACTGACAACCAATTACGTCCAACAAATACAAGCTTTTAACCAATCAAATTTCCACTAATTACAATAAAGATTTTTGTGGATGGACGGGATAAAGTAGACCGTTTTAGGGCCAATCTGTGTGATACAATACTTTTGTTCATTTCTTTGTAATGATGAAGGCATTTTCCGAAACGTTTAAAGTTTAAAGGTTTAGATGTATTCTTTTATTTACCCATAAGTCGTATGTGTCTCTTGTATTCTATAACAGTGCTTCTCAAAGTGGTGGTCCGCGGACCAGGTGACGGTCCGTGGGGCATCCAATGCCGGTCCGCAGAAGTTACCAAGAAATGACATTTCGCTACCACGTCAGTACAGGCAAAATAGTTTACCGGTCCCTGGCGCAATGGAAAAACTTCCTGCCGGTCCGCAATACTAAAAATTTTGAGAAGCACTGTTCTATTATATACAGACGGTCCGATTCTATGCTATAAATATTCTTATCCTTTTATTGTACAATCCCAACCCTGTGTAGTTTTTTTTTCTATTTCCTAAGATATATATATATATATAATCTGTTACAAACGCTCCTTCTATACAGAAGATTATTGCGTCCTACGGTTATCTAATATATATTCAGACCTTGTTATAAACTTAAAATCTTTCATATAAAAAGCACACCTTTGATATTTTGTTCAAAAACGATTTTTGGGGATTTCTATTATATTAATTTTGTTAGAGAAAAAATCATTCTCTAAGCTCTCTGCATACAAAAGTGATTTTTTTTCTACTTTATTTCCTTTGCCGCATCACAACCTGAGAAACCCTTGAAAAATCTAAGCATGAAAGTAATTGGAAGTTTTCATTTCAAGGAACAGAGAATCAGGACAGTCACATTTTACATTAAGTACTTTATTATTGTTAAATTTTTAAAAAATGTATTTTTTTTTCGGGCAGGTGATTTTATACTTAAATAATGTCTATACAAGTTGAGAAATGGAGACTTAATGTCGTCTTTTTTACCAGTTTGCAAGGTTGCAATTTTTAAATACTTTCATATTGAAACGAAATAATCTCTTCAAAAATAGATTTATCTTTTTATTATTATTTTAAAAAAATTAAATTCACTATTTAAAAAAAAATCAAATATAAGTCATCCATTATTAATGTCCCGCCAGAAGCCCCCCCAGCCCCTCAATATTGAAATCTATTTTACTTACAATACACACTGTACACACCTAACCAAGTGTGGCTTCTGAGCTGTTGTCAAATGCTTTCTGAAAAAGACAGAATATTTATCTTATATTAGCTTATACATTACAGACGCTTTTCCGTGATTTATGTCCAGTCTTGCATTTTATTTACCAGAGATTTGAATATTGGTAGTGTGTTAGTTTACCTAGTCTGTTCAGGCAATTCATGTCAAGCCCGAATTCCAGACGGAGGAACCGAGAATTTTTATGTGTTAATTCTTGCACTTGAAACAAGAAAACTTTTTTTTTCTAATCCCTACGTCTATTCGAGTGTTGTACACGTATTAGTACAACGGTGGCCAAAGCGCGGCTTGGGAGCCGCATGCGGCTCTTCTGTGTTCACATTGCGACTCGCATACAATTTATGAAATATATGTTATAAATTCAAGGATAACTCGAAGATTTCCAAACCAGGCTTATTGACCCATAGTGCTTCAATGCGGCTCTCAAATTTTTTAATATATTTTAACATGGCTCTCAGTTACTACAGGTCTGGCCACCCATGTTATTAGTATATTGTTGTGTTGAGTTACCACGTTATAAATAATTGTCTTATGTATTATAAATACTTTTTCTCTTTGTTCTGCTATCCTCTAGTAATTCTAGGTTTAGTGATTTTTTGTTAACAGAAAATATTCAAGAAACAAAAATTATGTTAAAAATGAAAATAGGTTCTCCCCATTTTTATTGTTTTAGTAACTTTACTTCATAAGTGAAAAAAATAAGTAGTGTAAGAATTTTTTTAATAGTTTTATAGTGCAAAGCTTAAAAATTCTCTTCGATGAATGGGGGTCAAGATAGCAACACATTTTGATGAGATATATTAATATATAACAACAAAGTGAACGTCATTGTAATAAATCCAACAACTTAAGAGAAAGTAATTTAAACCCCATTGTAATAAGCTAATATCTTAAAATTTAGCCATCGTAATTCATTTAAACCTATGGATATAGCCATGTGTATCACATTGTAGTAAATTAACACCTTTGGATTTAGCCGTGTGTATCGCTTTGTAGTATATTAACACCTTTTGGAAAAGTCTTGTGTATCACATTGTAGTATATTAACACCTTTTGGAAAAGTCTAGTGTATCACATTGTAGTATATTAACACCTTTTGGAAAAGTCTTGTGTATCACATTGTAGTATATTAACACCTTTGGGAAAAGTCTTGCATATCACATTGTAGTATATTAACACCTTTTGGAAAAGTCTAGTGTATCACATTGTAGTATATTAACACCTTTTGGAAAAGTCTTGTGTATCACATTGTAGTATATTAACACCTTTTGGAAAAGTCTAGTGTATCACATTGTAGTATATTAACACCTTTTGGAAAAGTCTTGTGTATCACATTGTAGTATATTAACAGCTTTGGGAAAAGTCTTGCATATCACATTGTAGTATATTAACACCTTTTGGAAAAGTCTAGTGTATCACATTGTAGTATATTAACACCTTTTGGAAAAGTCTTGTGTATCACATTGTAGTATATTAACACCTTTTGGAAAAGTCTTGTGTATCACATTGTAGTATATTAACACCTTTTGGAAAAGTCTTGTGTATCACATTGTAGTATATTAACACCTTTGGATTTAGTCGTGTGTATCACGTTGTAGTAAAATAAAATCAGGATATTTCCATGTATACCCCATGATAATCAACTCATATATTAATTTATAGAATACTAGCGTATCACCGTCAAAAATGACGGAAGTTTTCAGCTGAAATCTATTTATTTTGAAAAAAATTCACTTTTTTTAAAGGGCGCCTACGGCGCCGACCTTTTTCAAAAGTCCAACTTGTCCTTGTTTGATAAATACGAAATATTAAATTTTCTCAAATGTACACAAAGAATTTTATAATAGGGGTTGCAGGGCGCCTACGGCGCGCCCTTTGTTTTTTTATTTTATAATTAACCATCATCAAATCCTCTTTTTACATTGTTCCCTTTTCCAAAATTAAAATATGAGCTAAAACAATGACTTCATATAATATTTTAATAACAGTGCATCTTTAATTTGCACACCTTTTGATGCATTGGTGCATTAATTTGGCGCGCTGCTTTCTAAAATTAGTAGCGTCACGGACAGTCACTACAGACGTGACAGAGATTGAAAATATAAATAATGCTAACGTACACCCGTCAAAAATGACGGAAGTTTTCAGCTGAAATCTATTTATTTTATTAAAAAATGCACTTTTTTTAGGGTGCCTACGGCGCCGACCTCTTTCAAAAGCCCAACTAACTTGTCATTGTTTGATAAATATGAAATATTAAACTTTCTGAAATGTACACAAAGAATTTTTATAATAAGGGTTGCAGGGCGCCTACGGCGCCCCCTTTTTTTAAATTTTATAATTAACCATAATCAAATACTCTTTTTACATTGATCCCTTTTCCAAAATTAAAATATGAGCGAAAACAATGACGTCATATAAAATTTTTTTACAGCGCATATTTAATTTGCACACCTTTTGATGCTTTGGTGCAGTAATTTGGTTTTCCCTGCTTTCTAAAATTAGTAGCGTCAGGACTGACAGACACTACTTGCGTGACAATTGCAAACTATATTGTTTAATAAAAGCCCAAGTCATTAACTTCCTCACTGTGGAACGCTGAGGAACGATGTACAACAGTATGTAGCAGTTAAAAAATCGTGAGGTGATTAGCACTGTAAAAAATATTATATGACGTCATTGTTTGAGCTTATATTTAATATAAGCAGTGCATCAAAAGGTGTGCAAAATAATTATAAATTAAACTTTAAATTAAAGACGAGCTGTAAATAAAATATTATATGACGTCGTTGTTTTAGCGTATATTATAATGTTGGAAAAGGGAACGATGTAAAAAGAGGATTTGAGGATTGTTAATTATAAAATACTTAGTGTACATTTCAGGAAGTTTAATATTTCTTATTTATGAAACAAGGATAAGTTACTTGGGCTTTTGACCCCAAAAAAGTGAACGCCGTAGGCGCCCTACAAACCCTATTATAAAATACTTTGTGCACATTTTAGAAAGTAATACATCGTATTTATCAAACAAGGACACGTTAATTATGCTTTTTTAAAAAGTGGGCGCCCTGGGCGCCACTGTGCCCCATTACAATCTAGTATAATATAATAGTCCAAGTCACTCACTCACTGGATGTGAGGAACGATGTACAACAGTCTATAGCAGTTAAAAAATCGTGTGGTGATTAGCACTGTAAGTAAAAAAAAATAAAAAATATGACGTCATTGTTTGATCTTATATTTTAAAATACAAGGTGTGCATCGGTGCGCAAAATGATTATAAATTCAAGATGCGCTGCAAAAAAATATTATTTGACGTCATTGTTTTAGCTCATATTTTAATTTTGGAAAAGGGAACAATGTAAAAAGAGGATTTGATGATGGTTAATTATAAAATACTTCGTGTACATTCCAGGATTTTAATATTTCGAATTTATCAAACAAGGATAAGTTACTTGGGCTTTTGACAAAAAACAAAGTGGGCGCCGTAGGCGCTCTACAACCCCTATTATAAAATACTTTGCGTACATTTCAGAAAGTTTAATATTTCGTATTTATCAAAAAAGGACGAGTTAGTTGGGCTTTTTAAAAAGGTGGGCGCCGTAGGCGCCCTAAAAAAGTGGGCGCGGCAGGCGTCACGGCGCCCCAGCACAATCTAGTTATGTATATTGATAATTGAAATATTTTTATAAAATCCTCTTCCATAAAAAAAAATTTTTTAATAAAATTTAAGACACCCCTTTGTTCTTTGATCACTGTATCTTGTGGTTAATGTATATATATTATTTAAAATACTTTCCAATACCAATTTCTAGATATTTCTTACACACTAAAGTAAAATAAATAAATTTTAAAAAAAACAAGCAGGAAAAAAAATCAATTAAGTTTTTTTTTAAAGCAATAACATAAAAATGCATTAAGTTATATCAATTAGATGAAAACATTATATTTCTTCAATCTTTAACTGTATTATATTTATTTAAATTTTTAAGTAACGTGCTAGAAATTGTGTTAACACTTCTAATACATCGATAAAGAGGCTCAATAATCGCCCCCTTAGAAAAACAAGGTTCTAAGTCGAATTTGTGTCAAAAATCAGATACGGCCACCGGGTTATGGTCCATGTATCAATCTATCATAGTAAAAAATATGAAAGCCGTATCTTGAGACAATTTTATAGAAAGTACACAATAACAAGGTTCTAACTCAATATAGGCCTACTGACATCAAATTTTCAAAGGCTAATATCTCGGTTCGACTTTAAGTTGACTTAGAAGCTTGTTATTCTAATGGGGCGCCACCATGTCAGCTCCAGTCAGAGGAGCTGGTCGGTGTGACAGTGTCGTTGTCTGTAAACATTACGTCACTGTCACCGCAGTGTGTGTGCGTGAGTGTGTTTAAGGCACGTGAGTCTGTGACATCATGACCAATTATAATTTGTCTCCTGTTCCTGGAGGAGACCGAGGAAATTCAGGGTTTTCATTAAAAAGAATTTTTTTAACAATGACAAGACAACTATACAAAATTAATCAGCAGATTCTGAGGCTTAATGCTAGCGCCTAGCAGTTGGCGATAAACATATAAACAAATCATACAATGAGTTGAAGTTTGTGGGGGGGGGGTAGTGGGGGGGGGGTTAGTAATAAATGGAACGGGGATTAAAATTTTGACGTGAAAAGATATTAAAAATGAAAAACTAAATAGAAGAAGACATGTAAGACAGAGAGACTTTCATAAAAAGGAAGCCAAGAAAAATGGGAGAGAAATGATTGCAGGGTCGGTGGTGTGCAGAGAGCGCTTGTTATTCGGTTTAACAGGTGCTAATACACGCACGTTGGCCGGGGCCACGCCCCCTTATTATTTATCATAATGATAAGGGGCCACAGGAGACGGAATCAAAGGATTTTCGGGGCTCCCCGCTATCAAAGACAAAATGGCCGCCTCGTAATCTCGCTTCAAAGGGATCGCTTGAGCCCGCTTCAAAGGATGTTGATCTCGCGTCGATTCCGTCGCCTTAACGGATTCGATTACTCGGGGTTAAACTATTTCGGAGTTTTCTATATTTGAAAATAAAGCCAGACTTTTGACCAACAAGAGGACAAGAATTCAGCGTGTCTTAAATTAAACTTTTTCAAACAAACGCTGACGCTTGCTCTTGTTTGTTTTTTTTTAAAGAGTTTCAAAATCCAAGATTTTATAATAATTCCCAAACAAAAATTGTTTCCAACGCCTGATATCGAAGCCTTAAAATACTCATAAAAACTAGTACTCTTGCCGACCAGTATGAAAGATCAACTCCTTACCGCCTTACCAGGCTTCGGTGTCCAAACAAGCGTAAAATTGTCGCCTCATACCAGCCCCCCCCCCTAAAAACTCATTTTAGTTTTTTTTAATAAACGTGCTGGTAATTGGTGACAAAAGGGTTAACAACTACACGTCTATGGTCTCCCAATCTTTTAAGTTTTTTTAAAATCATTATTATTAACCCCTTTAGCCTTTGGTGTTGTACAGTTTTTTTTAAACAGTTTTTTTTTATTTATTTTTTTTTATTTTGATGTTAGGATCAAAGGGAGCAAGGATATCCCTTCATCTTCGCACTGAGCTTCAAGTGCAAGCATTTTGCACGGCTATGATACGCCCAGAGGTCGATGGTGTCTGAGTTAGTGGGGGGGGAGGAGGGGGAGGACTCAAAGATCACTGGGATTGCCTGACTAAATCGATTGACTAAAGGATTTTTTCTTTGAGAGCTGTTTGTGTGTGTATGTGTGACTGTTGTTGTAGACAGGAATGGGGAACAGGCGGGGGTAGTGGTGGTGATGGGGTGGGATACGCTTTGTGAGTGTTTGGCTGTATTTGGTGGTGATGGGGTGGGATACGCTTTGTGGGTGTTTGGTTGTATTTGGTGATGATGGGGTGGGATACGCTTTGTGGGTGTTTGGTTGTATTTGGTGGTGATGGGGTGGGATACGCTTTGTGGGTGTTTGGTTGTATTTGGTGGTGATGGGGTGGGATACGCTTTGTGAGTGATTGGTTGCATTTGGTGGTGATGGGGTGGGATACGCTTTGTGGGTGTTTGGTTGTATTTGGTGGTGATGGGGTGGGATACGCTTTGTGAGTGATTGGTTGCATTTGGTGGTGATGGGGTGGGATACGCTTTGTGAGTGATTGGTTGCATTTAGTGGTGATGGGTGGGATACGCTTTGTGGGTGATTGGTTGCATTTGGTGGTGATGGGGTGGGATACGCTTTTGTGAGTGATGGTTGTATTTGGTGGTGATGGGGTGGGAGTGTTTTTTGTATAGAAAGTCATGACGTTTGTAGCAGTTCAATACCAAAATTCTTCTGGGGCATTCACTTATTTTATTTGCTCTTGGAATGTTTCTATAATCATGTTTTGAAAAGTCAAAATCACCGGAAAAGTGTAGGTAGTTTGACTGGCGATGGTCGAATTGATGGTCAATAGCGAATTTAAAGAAACGACACACTGCACCTTCCCCGTTAACTCTTCCTCTTCATCGTCCCGCTTCACCCTTCCCTTTAAGCTACCCATTCACCCTCCCTATCCACCCTCCCCATTAAACCCCCTCCCTCTTCAAACTCCCGGCTGTGGTGAAATAATGGCTAGCAGAAAACGCAACCTGCTTACATGCTGCTGACACAAATCCGTGAAAGTGGACCCGAAAGAGGGTCCATTTGTAAGAGTATTTCCCTTCAAATAACTTGAAACATTTTCACTTCTTAAGATTATAATAATTAAATAGACACATTTCAAATTTGGGCTCAAAAAAGCTTTTGCTTGACGTAAAAGAGAACTATAAAAACAGATAAGTTACAAGAACAAATAAGTCCAATAAAATTTGAATAAAGAAACAAAATTTATAAAGACCAATAGTTTGAAAAAGAAAATGTGTTATTATATTGAAAATACAAAGTTCTACGTCCAATACATAGTATGCAATTCAATACGATCGATACGTAATAAAGTGCAACAAGTAAAACTGAAAATCAAACTTTGCAACATATACATAACTAGCAAAATACCCACGCGCTGCAGCGTAAAAGTAGGATATCAGTTAGTGTTGAGAACCCGCGTACCAAATTTCTGGAAGATTGGACAATAAGTATAAAAACCGTTTCAATGGTTCAATATGGCGAATGTCATTGACGTCATACCAACGAAATAAGTACGTTCATCGGTGTCGGTTAGAGCAGGGAAGCCGCCTAACAAATTTCGTGAAGATGGGGTCATTAAAGAGAAGGTTTAACATGGCGAACGTTGTCGACCGTGTTGTCGACCGTCAAGTCCGTTACGCGTAAAATTTCGAAATGAAACCTGCTTAACTTTTGGAAATATTGTGCCCTATAGTTTTCTCAATATGTGTCATCAAAATCTTATGTACCAAGCTTAATCAAGAAACATCCATTTTAGCCAGGACCCTTAGCGGGAGTGTATTCAAGATCTTTCTAAAGTTTTACGTCCATCAGTAAATACATAGTATTTATACAGCTTATATAAAAAAGACATTAAATGGCTCCCGGTACAAATCAGTGCAAGATTGAAATTTAAAAACACCTGTTAATTTATAATTTCAATCTGGATCATGATGGATTTACGTGTTTGTCAAAAAAATTTCAAGGTCGTGTGTAATCAAATTTGGAATAAAAAAAAACTTTGAAGGGCCCCGGGTCAAAATGGTGAAAGATGAAATGTTCATATGCCCCAAAATTTAAATCTTGCTCATGATGGAGATTTGTGTCAGAATTTATCAAGATTTTTTTCAAGGGGGAATAAAGATTTAAAAGCGTACGAAAAAATATTTGGGCCCCCCCCCCTGGCCCTGAAGGATGTGACATTAGGAGTTAAGTGCATTATAGACATTTAATATGGACCATCCAATTTTTATGTATCAAGTTTGGTCAAGATCCATCCATTTACCCAGTAGCAACTGTTTAAAATACCTTTCAATTAACTCGTGTAACGAAAATAAGATTTTGGGCCAAAGGCCTCTAATAAATGGTATTTAAAAACTTTTCATGCAAGAAATTTGATTAGGAAACGGACTCAACAACTTCCTTAAATTTGAAGGCGATGGGATAAATACAATAATATTTTATATAGCTTACATAAGAAAAATGTCATTAAGGGCCCCCGGGCCCAATTGGTGCATGATGTAAAGTTTAAAACACCTATTGATTTCAATCTGGATCATGATGGATATATTTTTCAACAATTGTCAAATCGAGTAAAATGGAATGGGTAATAAAGAATTTCTTAGGGGGAAAAAAAGATTTTGAGCCCCCGGCAAAAACGGAATGGGATTAGAAGTAAATTGACCCTTTAGAATTTTAATATGGGTCATCAAGCTTTTATGTACCAAGTTTGGTACCAAGTTTTATACCAAGTTTGGTACCAAGTTTTATAGAGCTCAATTAGGACAAATATACGTTTGGGCCCCGGCCCCCAGTGAGTGATAATTTAAATATTTATTTAACATGTTACTATCGCGGGAGTGTACCCAACAACTTCATAAAGTTTCATGCTTCTATCTACACGATACGTTGGAGAATAAGTGATTAGCCAAAGTTTAAACGCATGACATTTTTATAAACCTTATATAAGTAAAAAACTACATTTTTAGCGAGCCCCCTGCCCCCTCCCCTCCAGTGAGTGATAATCTTATTATTTTTAACGCCAATTATCATCGTGAGGGTGTACTCAACCATTTCCCAAAGTTTCATGCTTGTACCTACACGGGATGTTGAAGTATTAGTGATGAGTGAGTGAGTCAGTCAGGGCTTTGTCTTTTATTAGTACAGATTACATCTATCAAAGGTCGAACATTAGATATTAAATTTTGTTTTTCTTTTTTACTGTTTTTTTTTAAATTTGAAATATGCAAATTTGACGCTCAACTATGAGATCAAGCCTTGGACAGGGAGTGACGTCACATTATTATTTTCAAGTTTTTATTTTCAGCCCAATCTTAACGGGATGAAAATGACTGAATCAAGTGAACGAATTAACTAATAAGGTTGCAAAGTTTAGATTTGTTAATTTTAAACTTTAGTTAATCCACCTATGTATGTCTGTATGTCATTTTCTAATGTAACACAATATACGAATATTAATAATAATTGAATGACATTTGTTTTGAAAGATGATGTATTGTTAAAACTGTTGTGTTGTTGTTTATTTTTTTTTGGCAGAAAACAAACCTGAATAACTTTTAAAAAATCAAAAGCGTCTTGCTTGACCAGTACAAAATGGTTACGAAACCAGGAACCATTCTTGGGAAACAAAAATCATACCGAGACGATAATAGTATATATTTTGTTTTTTTCTTTTTTTCCATTTTAAATATATACGAATTTATTTTATTTTTTTAACGAAAGGCAAAAAATTTATTTTGGGATCTTTATTCGACAACCGGAAATAGTTGAAATCTCTGTAAAGAATTAAAATCGGATTGGTGTTCCGCTGCACACCATTTCATTTAAATACAACATCGTCCCGGCGAGTTCCGGCTTATTATCTCCCTTGCTAGACCCTTCGTCAAACCTGCCATCCAGAAAACACGTTATACAAAAACCACAAAAAAAAATAAAATACAAAAAATAATAAAAAAAAACAACCTCGCATATTTCACTCACACACGCATCTGCGAATGCACACACACACACTTCTCCGACCCAAATCTATTCTTACTAAATTCAACCCTTGATCACGTGCTATGGCATACATCAATATAAAATGTGCTTCTTGTCAAATAATGTTGAGGGATTAACCTGAATGGAATAAAGAGCTGACGTGATTTTTTTAAAAATGCAATTAATAAACAAAAAAGAAATTTTTTTCCTCTCTTCTTGAAATAGATTTTAAGTATAGCGCCGTTTCGGGATCAGATCAATTGTGGTCGAACTCTGTGGCAGCTTTCTTCTCTCTCTGCCCTCCTTCTCTCCCTGTGTAAAGCAAAGCGGAGCACTTTAAGCCCCAAAGGAGAAGGACATCAAAGAAAGACTTTGGCGAATTCACTTCTATGATATTCGGCTCTTTTTCAAGGGAACCGAAAGCTTCTAGAAATAAACGCTTTGAGGGGCTGTTTGTTGCTGAGAGTTTTAACGGCTCTCCCGCCCTCGGGGAGGGGGGAGGGGGGAGGGGTTGATGTGATAAACATGGATGGGAGAAGCTTAATGGGCGTTCATTTGAACAACAGAGAGATGGGCGCGGTAAACAAAGGGATTAAATCACCAGGCTTTGGTGCAATGATACTTACAAGGAGTTAAGTTTATCATGTGTGCCGCTCGCGATGGGTCGTCTGCTGGTCGGTGGTGATCTGCATCTATCGATATCATGGTAAGATTGAGCTTGATGTTATACCATACGAGCTCATATTTTATAACATAAAACTCATCTTAGAGCCAATGTGAGTTTATGTTAATATGCTGAGATTTTTTTCTTTTTAATTCTACACACAATCCAGTAAGTCTGGTATCTCCGCAGTTGTAAAAAATGACACAACGAAAAATTATAAATTTCTTTAAATCGGCACCATGACGATATACACTCTGTATAAATGACGCCTCGATGACAGAACAGCTTTCTGAACATCACTCGTACTCAGTGGCGTAGCTAGGGGAGGGGGGTCCAAATCCGAAAGTCCTCCCGGGCCCCCACAAATTAGTGTCCGAATTTTTTTTACATTAAATATTACACCACCACCATGTATGTAGGGCCAACCCCCCACCCCCCGGGGTCCCAAACCCCTACAAATTCCTAGCTACGCCACTGCTCGTACTATTAAACATGTTCTAAGTTCAGCTTTTGCTGTCTGATCGAATTGCGCACCGTGATGCGCCCTCATTCCCTGCTTTTCCCGTTGTGCGCTTCGTGACGTACACACTCAATGTCATCACAAGATGTCGTTGAATAACCCTGATGTCACTGTGTGATACACAGGATTTGACATGACTTTTTGAACTGATCTCCAAACTGGGATCATCTAGTTTTCTATCTGCACAGCGTGGTCGCGTCACCCGGCTGGTTGTTAAAATGTTCCCTTTAAGCTGCGTGGCTAAGCGGCCGCGTAGATATTTGACCGACGCCGCGTAGAAGTTTAGAATTACAGCGCAGTAAATTTTGATAAGGATCATGCAACATATCTGTGTTTAGGGTTGTAAAATTGTGCACTTAAAATGGATGAGGTGCGGCTTTTTCACATGAATTTGTTATTTTGTACAAGGGTCGACGAACCTGAAAGAAAACATTGTTAATAAAGATTTCTTCTTTAATGTTAGCGACAAATAAAGCCAAGGAAAACGCCAAGGGAACCATACAGTAACCGTGAAAGTTCCCGTCATCATATGGCAGAACTGTAAAGAGATACACTTTGACGTTTACAGACAACTTGAATTTTTAAAATGTTTTTTACATTTTTAAATTTTTTTTTGAACACATTATTGTCAAAAAGTGTTTTTTGTTGTTGTTTTTTTTTAAATTGTTATTTTGTTGTTAAAATTCTTCAGGTTTTCATTGACCTTCTTTGTGTCATGTGTTCTTTTAGACTGTTGCACTTACCTTCCAAGCCAGCAACAAAAAATAATCTTAAAAATAAGTAAATAAATGGAAATCCTATATAATAAAAGGCAAGTTTCTGTCCGTTCTGTCCGGTCTATATAATAAAGGTAATAAAATAAAGATATTTATCTTCTTATCTATACAGACGCTCCTTCTATGCAGAAAATAATTGCGTCCACAGACCATGACAGATGATCTGTTGGCAAGTGATGTAGCGTTCACAGGCCACGGCTTTGTAAGTTCCACGCATTACCCAGACGCCTAACTAGTGTTAGGTACCCATTCGGAGCTGGGTGACTCAGGGACGCCCTAGGCCCCGGGAACAAATCTTTGCCTTCACATGGATTCGAACCCGTGACCATCGGTACGCCAGTCGAGCGCGCTGCCACTCATCAATAGCGATTGGTCCCTCAAACACATATGTCTCCTACAGCCAATCATATTGAACACGTTTACACGGACGTTCAAAACGAATTATTTTTAGTGCAGTATTTCTTTCAAGACTTCATTTTGAGTTATGCGCGTTGGGATTTACAGTCAAAAGCTCTGTTTTTACGATTTATTTATTTTAACTATAATGAATAGTATTTTTTACGTGATGCACAATAATGCACATGTATGCCAGTCGAGACGGCTGTTGAGTTACAACAACATGCCACCAAACGGTGGCGGAACGTCCTTGGACGGGCTTTGTTGCGCGTAAGATAATAATTTTCAAAAGTATTACATTTAAAACATATTATTCATAATATTAAATTTTTAAAAAGAAAAAAGGGTAACGCCGTGAAACAGGGTTATGAGATATTTGAAAATCCGCAAATCCTCATCTTACATGTGGAGTGGAGTCAAAAGCCCGGACCCAAGTGCTCTTATGGGTCTTCACGGAAAATTCTCCTGGCAGCTTTGCCCCCTCTCCCAAAAGGAACTAATAGCAAAGGGACATCCCCAGGGCGGTCCTCTCTGAGTTCTTCGCAGTACTTATTTGCTAATCCGTACTGACATTCCTGGCCCTAACTAAACAGTACCACTCACTGTACAAGTGAGGGAGACGAAACGGTCACTTACGATTACCCGACCCTCAGCGGGTGCTTTGGTTTTCATCATCGACATTGCATTTTCACCTATGCTTTGTCTAAGATTCGTATAGCGACTGTAACATTTTATGACGTATGAACTGTTCGGACTTCTGCGCTGCCCGCCAGGGTAGACAACTCTTGGTTTCAGATCACAGGCTGTTCCGTGATCGTACTCATGTTCTGAGCCACGTTGAGGTCAAAACTTTGCAGAACACAAATCGAAGTTTTCAAAGTTACCGATTCCATCCATGTGTTATAGTTATAGTGCATGTTATTACTTGGACGTGTACTTAATTTTCATAAAATATATTTGTGAATGAACGTCAAAGAGAGAACATTTTTCGTTAATTCTAGTTTCTGGTTTTTATTAAAATAAAGATAAATAGAAAGGCTTGTTAAAAAAGTTGCATGACGCTTATTTGAAAGAAATAACAAAGCCAAAACGCTATAAACTTAATGGATGCTTTGGTAGGAGTGCCCGAGCCAAAAGTATCCGAGGCGTTAGTAAACTAACATATAGTTGATTGTTCACACAGATGAGACGAGGTTTCCCCGAGAGTGGTAACAAATGAACATGTTATCTGATCCCTGACTTCAGGGAACAAAAAATTAATTGCTAGTTTGTTTTCCTAAGTAATTGTTTGTTTATTTACAACAACAACAAAAAATTAATTGATCAAATCGCTGGAAGGTGTTTTCCAAATATAAAAAAAACCCAGTATATATTTGTTATTTCCCAATGCCTTACTGTTGAGTAATATTATTTTAATCCTTGACTCAATTTTTTTTTGAAATGACACTTTGGCTATTAAACTTGATCAAATGTTTTGATGTTATAAATGATCTAAGCTTTATGTCATTGTCTAATAATTTCGAAATAAGCATTGTATCCTATCTATTGATAAAGCGAGCCATCTCAAAGATTACCTTATTGCCAACTTGTAATTGACATAATGTTGTATGAAATATATCCCCTTGACATAAATAAAATAAGTGCATTACGGGCCTGACCTTTTTTTTTAAAAAAGAGGTGCTATACCAACTCCTTCATGCCTTAACCCCACCATAAGCCCCTCCATAGTAAGTACAAGTGTCAAAAGCCATCATTAAAATTAACTTTTGTTTTTTATGTCACTACAGCCGCAAGCAAGCATCCTTGGATCGAGTAATGTTGTGACATACAATCTCTGTTGGTTGTGGCCAGTCAAGTAATTTAAGCAACAGCATTATGAGATCAATATTTTGTCTTGGAATGTTCGTAACAGTGACAACCTGTAGGAATGTTGTTTTAAGACAAATGTGATAACTAATTACAAGAAGAAAGCGCGATATTCGCCCTAACTGATGACAGCTAGATCTGACTTATCAGTTCTGAAATCCTTGGACCAAGACTACAGATAACTAAGCAAACTTGAAATTAATCCGAGTAGTCTCGCTTAACTCGCCGGGTAACCGAGTAGTCTCGCTTAACTCGCCGGGTAACCGAGTCGGGTCAGGGAGTCAAGGCATTTCGGGTTCGAGATTAGGCCGTCAAATTTTTATCCAAATATCCCCGGAACACAAAAAGTTAACCGCCAGAATAAAAAAAACACACACTTTGCTGGCTTATGTTTTTATCTTATCGCGCTGTTAACAGTAAATAATAATGAAAGAAGTTGAAGTTTTACTTGAAATATGTTACTAAAGTTAAGAAACACGCTGACTAGGTAAAGGTTCTTTGAGTCTCTTAGAAAACTACCCCCATATCAATAACATCAACAAACGCATATTTAGAATTGAAGAATATTTTTTGTAGGTACTTTAATATTATCCTAAAGTTACACCCCCTCCTAACCGCAAACAAATGTATATATATTATCCACAAAAGAAAAACAATATCCTATATTAAAGATGGCTATGTTCCGTGAGGTCATCGATAGCGATTGGTCCCTCAAACACACATGACTCCTACAGCCAATCAAATTGAACACGTTTACGCGGACGTTCAAAACGAGTTATTTTCGGTGCAGCATTTCTTCCAAGACTTTATTTTGAGTTATGCGCGTTGGTATTTATAGTCAAAAGCTCTGTTTTTACGAGTTATTTATTTTAACTATACTGAACAGTATTTTTGACGTGATGCACATGTATGCCTGTCGAGACGGCTGTTGGAAGGGAGTTACAACATGCCACCGAACGGTGGCGGAACGTCCTTGGGTGGGCTTTGTTGCTCGTATAATAATAAAATTTAATCCGTATTCAAAGAAAAAAAATGAGTTTGAAAAGTCAATTCTTCTTATAAAATTGTTTTGATTTTAAATGTATTAAAGAGACAAATATTAGTTTTTAAGTGATGAAATGTGCTGTTATAAACAAGGTAGGGGGGAGAGAACGGGCTTTTAATCTTATCTTATCTTATCTATACAGACGCTCCTTCTATGCAGAAGATATTTGCGTCCACAGACCATGACAGTTGATCTGTTGGCAAGTGATGCAGCGTTCACAGGCCACGGCTATGTGGGTTACACGCATTACCCAGCCGCCTAGCAAGTGTTAGGTACCCATTCGGAGCTGGGTGACTCAGGGACGCCCTAGACCCCGGGAACAAATCCTGGCCTTCACATGGATTCGAACCCGTGACCATCAGTACGCCAGTGGAGCGCGCTGCCACTCGACCGCCGCGTAATATAAGTTATCTTAGGAGATTTCCCCTCATGTGTGCCATTACTATTACTAAATTTCATTGCTTGTTTTTAGGGCCGTGAACACAGGAACATGTTATGATGGCTAAACAGCATGAACAATCTAGACAAGAGAGATAATCAGATGGAAGGAAGCACGTTGAAGGAATTTATAAATTACATAAATTGTAAAATATCGAATGACCTAGTGGTAGGAATTTACAAAAAATTAAAAAAGAAACTTACAAATTTTATAAAATAAGATAATTGGGAAAATCTGGAAAATTATTATTTTTTAAAAATACGATCAGCATTTTAAATTTAAATTCCTTTGGAAATCCCATTAATAAGTTACATACAGCACCATGGTTTGTTGCGTAAGCGGTGGATATCTGTTGATCATTGCGATGTTACTTTATGGTTAGTGTTAACCAGAGTCGCAGTGAGGAAAAATTGCGGCCGGTAGGAAAACACGAATTTGCACCCCCTCCCCATTAAGAAAAAAGATGTAGTCTCGCGGGTGGGGGGGACACCTTTCTGCCCCACTGACTGCAGCTCTGGTCCCACTGACTGCAGCTCTGGTCCCACTGACTGCAGCTCTGGTCCCCACTGACTGCAGCTCTGGTCCCTACTGACTGCAGCTCTGGTCCTACTGACTGCAGTTCTGGTCCCACTGACTGCAGCTCTGGTCCTACTGACTGCAGCTCTGGTCCCACTGACTGCAACTCTGGTCCCACTGACTGCAGCTCTGGTCCTACTGACTGCAGCTCTGGTCCTACCCAAACTCACCCTTACCCTACGTTTTACCCCTACCTGTTCATGTTTTGATCATTCAATTACTCGTAAATTGCTCTTTTGCGTCAAATAAAATTACCAAAGAATTGTGGTCTAATGATTTAAAAAAAACAATTAAAAAAACACGTTGAATACAAATTAACATTTGGAAATTTTGCTGTTCGAAGAAATATTAAATCAGACCTTTGTAAAATAGTGAAATGAGAATAGTCGAAGGAGCCTGTGGTCAAATGAGAGTACGATGTGAAACATCTGGACTTGACCACCTCACAAAACCGACGCACCGCTCCCAGTGTAAGCTGTTTCGTGAAACCTCGGGGGAACGGGGAACAAAAATGTTTCACCTGCATCAGGTGTGAAGGAGCCTTTACGGAGGGAGGTGGAAAAAAACTCCGGCTCGGGGGGTTTTGTCTATCAAGGTGCTTGTACCGCACAGAGGCGAATTTGCTTTGATGTTGGCGGCCTGGCGGAGATCAGAGAGATCGACACTGTCACGTGACTAGCCATAGCTCAGATGTCGAGAGAAGGAACGCTCTGTCCCACTCACTTGAATTATTATTGCGCTCAAAGATTCAGTGCGGTGGCGAAATACATTTTCAAAAAAAAATAAAAACGTTTAGGATATGTTCAGATATCTCTTCAAGATTCAGTGTTTAAATTGTTAGTTTTTTTAGTGTGTGAGAAGAGGCCTTGGTTGTTTTAGATCTATGAATCTATGAACTAAAATCAAGTCGTTAAGGATCCTCGGATTTTATTGTTTCCAAGAACAAGAGATTAAGGAGTAGTTCTTATCTCGTCGAGAGCGCTAAAAAATTACCAAGGAGTTCTCAGTGGTATTAAATAGTTTCACAAATCTGATTGATTTTCACGATCCAATTTAAGAGCGCCACTTGAACACAATATAGAAGGTAAATTTTAAGTTCATGGGCAAATGTTTTTGTGGAATTTATAAGTTAATATTCCACAGAAAACCAGAATAAAATAACAAAATGTTAGAATGTATTTTAATTTCTTTATGCTTTACAAACGCACTTCATAATTTTTTTTTAAAGTTATTCCTCGATATTCAGAGAGATTGTTAACAAAAATATGACTGAGACTGAGGGAAAAATAAGTTTTTACAGAATTGTTGCATTCTTGCCTAGATAATTTGTGTATAGTGTATAATAATAAAGGGTAGTGTTAATTGTAATCATAGCTACGTCTCTACTACAATCCCTTTAGACTTTAGGGCAATCGGTTCGAGATATTTGAGAATCCGATTTGTGAAAATAACCAGAACGATTTTTAATTTCTTTAAATTGATCAAACTAAAGCTAAAATGATTTTCACGCTGTTTGCGTCATAATATAATGCATAATAAAAATATTTTTAAAAAATGATTATTCAGTCTTCCAAGTCCAAGGCTTAGGGCTTATTATTGATTAATTTATCTCAGAAAAATAACTGAATTGATTTCACAAATCTATTAGATATTGTATGGTGGAGTTACCTTCTTTAATTGTGTTCTGGTTCCGAGTTTATAAATAATAAGTTAATTTTAAACGTGGACATTTTTATTTTTTTCATCCAGGAACATTTTAGAGACTTGATTTGGAAAAAAAAAGGGGACAGAACTAGACAAATAAAGGCGGAGTAATCACCAGCTTGGAATAAGAATAGCTTAGAAGAAAAGAAAAAAAGGTAAACGAGAGGTTCAGGCAGCATTAACCTTTTTCCCCCCTGAGGAAGTTGTTTCACCTGTGTCTTCACTAATCCCTTTCTCTGCTGGATTGGATCCGCGCTCAGAATTCAACAGGTGAGTTAGGTTGGTTCGCTAAGTGGGTGGGTGGGAGAATGTGTGAGGACGAGGATGAAAAAAAAAGGTTTCTCGGGTGACCGGAGGTGGGGAAGAATCAAGATTGAATGAACTCACAATATTCGTGTATCATATGAACGTATGGAAAGGGCAAGATGGTAATGAACTGTAAGTGTTGCGTAGATAACTACCGTATATACTCGTTCTATAGCCCGTTCGTTCATAAGCCGACCCCCCCCCCACACACACTTTTTCCCCTAGATTTTGTCCAAAAAAAGGTCGGCTTGCGAACGAGTATATACGGTATATTTATGTTTACTTCTCTTATCTTTAATGGGTTGTTTTTTGTGTGTGTGTTTTTTTTTATACTTTAAATGAAAATAAATACATTTTTTTGTTTATAAAATCTGTTAAGTGATCCGACTGTTTTTGTCAGACAAGAGAACACAAAGCTAATCTGAATCTGAAATCAAAAGAGGTCGTAAGGTGCTGATTGATCACCTTGTGGAGCGTATCAAAGAAATGAGCTTTAAAATCATTAAGTAGGATTTCTTACAGATTTTATTTTTTGTCAATGGGGATTCTGGAAGACAATGGATTCAAACAAAGGTGTGCACCTGTAACTTACACACTGTGTTTTGGGCAAAATACTACACGTTCATTAATTAAGATCGCCAACAAAGGAAAACATTTGTTTTTAAAGTTTAAAAAGACAACTTAAGCAATGATAGGTTAGCACTAAGCACATAAAGTAAAAGACACACATATTTTCATGGCAAATTCTTTCATTCTTATGTTATGAATTTAATTAAGACCTCAAAAAGATTCTTTAGCTTTTTTTTTAATAAACATTTTTTGATTATATAATGTTTGGTTTGGTAATGTTGTGATTCACTCATGCATGATCTGTTACGCAGTGATGATTACACAAGTTTTTTCTTTCTTTTTTTTTCTTTTCCAGCGGTAACGTTTTTGCCTGTGTTATATATGATTTAGCAAGTTCACGGCGCTTTGAAGTCCAAGGGTCGGTTTATAAAGGGGGGGGGGCAGTCTTTAGATTATTTTTTTTAATGACTATTTGTCATCGTTACATTACGTCATGGACTTAGAAAGACGATGTTATAACTCAGGCGCACTTGCAGTCATGGACTTAGAAAGACGATGTTATAACTCAGGCGCACTTGCAGTCATGGACTTAGAAAGACGATGTTATAACTCAGGCGCACTTGCTTTAAAAATAGCTACTCTGAAAGGTTCTTCTATCTGTCTCCGTCAACACTGGGAACTCTCAAAAGGGACTGGAAAAAGGAGAGATGCATATTTGAAAATTAATATTTTGAAATCAGTGTTCAAATAGTCGGGTGCCAATCAATGTTCATTGGTCCGTGTGCAAAGTAAAAAAAAACAACTAGTGTTCAAAGTTGCACAGCATCCATTTTTGTGTTATATTTCAAAAAAGTTGCTGCGCTGTAATTCTAAACTGCTCCGCGGCGTCGGTCAGATATTTGCTTAATGTGAACATTGGTGCCCATCCATCAATACACCAGTGTGTCAGTGACATGAATTTTTTGGTTTATTCGTTCACCACAGAAAGCCAGTGTGTATGTGTAAAGTGGGTGGGAGATGAAGGGATGTCCAAGTTATTTGTTTGTTTTTTTTTACAAAAGATTTTATTTTAATTTAATTTTTTATTTAGTAATTGAATAGCCTCAAAATTTGAATGAATAAAAATCTAAATAAAAACATACGAGGAGGTTTAAAATGTTATAAATAATGTTATTTATAATAAACTCTGGCTGAAATCTACCGTGAGTAAAATATAGTATTTGTATCATAGCCAACTCCTTGTGGCAAGGGGGAAGGCGAATTTGGGGAAAGGTGCGGTGGGGGGGGGGTAATAAATGATACCCCAAGAGGATGACACGTCAAAAAATAAAAACGACATGAGTGTTCCAAGCTGTTGACCAGATGCCAGTTGACATTATAGTTAAACTTTTTATCGACAGCTGATGATCCGGAGAGCCATAAAAGCATTTAAAAATATGAGAGTGAAAATTATAGAAAACATGCTTATAATATCTCCTGTATTCAGCACACACGTGACAGGCTTGTAAAAGCAGTGCAAGTTATCTAACGTGACAGCCTAGTGTAAGTAGGGCAAGGAATGCCAACGTGACATCCTAATATGAGTAGGGCAAGTTATGCAATCGTGACAGCCTAATATAGGTTCAAGTTATGGTAGCGTTAGGCTTGTAAAAGGGGAGCTAATGCTTGTGCAGTTACGTTACGTGGTGTATACTATGCTTTGACAGGCTTGTGCCACCTTATGTACGTGTTGCGTGTTTAGATTCGTAGGGTATAAAATTTTCATGTGGTTCTTGTGCAAGGGCACGAGTAAAATAATTGTTTCTTTCTCATCTGTATATCCCCCCCCCACACACACACTCCCCCTTCTCTCTTTCAAATAACGTATACTTTTGAAACTATTTCAGAGGCGCCCCGGACACCTCAGAATGGTGGTAATCGTTGTCACATCCCATGAGGCCCCAACCTAACCACAGCAACGGCACCGTCTCAAGAGTCCTCAAGATGACTACGATAAAAAGATGATTCTTCCCTTCCTTCAGGGAATGTTCAGGTGAGCCCCTCAATATCCTAGCATCGATGACCTCACAGGTGAGCTCCTCAATATCCAAGCATCTATTGCCTCAGAGGTGAGCTCCTCAATATCCTAGCATCGATTGCCTCACAGGTGAGCTCCTCAATATCCTAGCATCGATGGCCTCACAGGTGAGCTCCTCAATATCCTAGCATCGATGGCCTCACAGGTGAGCTCCTCAATATTCTAGCATCGATGACCTCACAGGTGAGCTCCTCAATATCCTAGCATCGATTGCCACACAGGTGGGCGTGGCATTTTCCTTAAACACTGAGGATCTTGAGCAGGGCCGGTCTTAGCAATTGCCGGGCCCTATGCGGCTTGGTATGGGAAACATTGCGCGGGGCCCAGTTTGGGTAGGGATAAGGAATTAATAAGTGAAAATTAAGCTAGGCGGGGCCTATGAAAGCGCGGGGGCCCACTGCGGCCGCTTAGGTTGCAGTGGCCTAAGACCAGCCCTGGTCTTGAGGGGAAGAGCTAATGCTCTTCAGGCATGTCTCATCGTTCAGTTTAGTAGAATATCCTTTCAGGTGCAGTGGGTCTTACCTGAAAGGAAGTGAGTCTCAATGAAGGTATATGATGGTGATGACGTAGATGACACGTCCGCAGGCATGACCATCACCCACTTGTGCTAAAGAGTTTTTCTGACCATGCCGACAAAGAGTGGCAGCTGGTGGTGGGAGTGGCGCGTTTGAGCATGGAGTCGGAAGACCAAGGATCGGTCTGTTTGGACGAATATTTCTGAGCAGGAAAGAACCTTAAACAGGCTATAGTGTCAGTGCTAATGATTTTGTACAGAGAATGTGCCAAGACAATGTACCCTAAAGGTCACAAAAAACACAGAGAGTAGAACAAAACTCTTTTAAAGGGCTAATAAGCATTAGTTGTTCAGTTGTTTATTATTATTACAGCACGAAGCAAGCTGTCCAAAAATTAAATGAGCTTACATGCTGCACAATGTTCCCCTCACTTTTCAGTCGTGTAATATCATTTCAAGTTTTAAGAATGATATTTATTAAAGTAAAGTATATATCTTGAACTTCACTCTCTCCTAAAAGAATACCATAACAGATTAAAACTGTTTAGAACCATTGTGTCCTAATCTTTTTCATAATCAAATTAGCAATAGGCGAATGCGATTTCATTTCAGGAAAGAAAATTTTTTAAAAAATTAATTTATTAATTTTAAGGCAAAGAGTAAGCGCTGTTCTCTACTGCTCAATTTTCCCCAATTCTGCATTGGAAACATCGTTTTATTTTCCCTTATGAACCACTTGTGGGGTTTTTTTAATTTTTTTTATTTTTTTATTTTTTTATTGCTTGTTGTTTTATTTGCTCTTGAGAGTTTAAATTTGGAAATCGATATTTTCTTTCAATTTCAATACCATGTCCAAAAGGAATCTACTTTTGGACCATCCAACCACCTTTTAAACAATCGTTTTCTTCCCCTCTTAAGAAAATCGACATAACCTTTTGTTCGCACCTTGTATCTTGAAACAACAACCTGTTTTGAGCTACCTGTTCTGTGGTGAGACAAGCGGGAGAACTCTACACTATATTTATCTGGAGCTTTCGGAAGACAGAAAAAAAAGACACATAAAAATACAGGATGACTTCAAAGCTTTCAGACGCTACGGGGAAATAACATTAGTCTGGAGTTACAGAAGTCTACACAGTTATTGTCCCTGAATTAAGGCGGAGTTTCTCGTGGAGTGGTAAGAGGTGTAGAGCTTTTGGCAAAGGGATGATTTCAATAATTATGAAAACGTTGGAATTTTTTTCTTCGAGGAGTAGGAAGGATCTTTACGGATCACATTTAAGTCTTCGTCATACTAGCCGCCGCCTCTGGAAATGGGTATTGGAGTTTGTATCATTTATATAAATATTTATATTTAAAAGCTTTAGAGAGAAATAAATACATAAACTTACATGCATAAGCTTGTCATTTATAGGTAGTTTCTTAAGCAGGAGATAAACTGTATATTTCTATGTGGAAAATTGATTCACCCCCCCCCACGCCGCCCAGTAATGGGTAGGGGCGTGTTGTGACTAACAAATATCTGGTGCTATAGTGGTCGAGATTCACGGTCCGCGACACTAATGCCGCGACCACTTAATTTATAGCAGATCATTGTTTCCACCGAGAGGTCTCGGATCTTTACAAGTTTATGGTTTCGGTTTAATTCGGAAATCATAATAAGTAGGCTTTCGGGTCACTTTCGGATTTGAAAAAAAAATATTATTCTGGCTCAACTTATACATTCAGATGAAAACATTTATAAATATCCATCAATAAGTTATGACGAGCGCCGTGCAATAGGAAGGTGAAGGACACTTTTTCCGGAGGCCTACATGAGGGGGGGGGGTCTAAAAAATTAAACAAATAAAATTCCTAATTCTTCACATAGACCGGGGAAAGTTTGATTTTTCCCTTGGTGGTGGGGGTGGGATAAAGCAACGTTGTACAACTAACTCCAATCACATTGTTTGTGTGTCCCTGTTGTAAGTTCAAGAAAAGGCGTGGCTTGGATATGAAAGTAATATGATGGCGATTTGTAGTTTCTTTGAATACCTAAAGCCTAAATTCAATTGTTGATTTGGCGAGGTGCCATGGCCAGTGGTGATAGTTGTGGAAGGATTAAAGTCCAGGATATAGATTCATTGGCTGATACAGGCTGTGTCCAGATAAGATGGTGTTAAACCTCGACCACTATCCAGATAAGATGGCGTTAAACCACGATGACTGTCCAGAAAAGATGGTGTTAAACCACGATCACTGTCCAGATAAGATGGTGTTAAACCACGACCACTGTTCAGATAAGATGGTGTTAAACCACGATCACTGTCCACAATGTGGTCAAATGATTTGGGGGAAAGTTTGAGACCAAAACTGAGGGGGGGGGTTGTAACTCGTTGTATAAGGAAAAGCTCGGTTCATATTTAGCATGAACTCCTATCACTCTTACACATACTCTCATGTTTTTCAACTAGACTTGAAGTAGTAAAGTAAATGTAGTATACTATCTTACTGGTAATATTTTACCAGTGTCAAACCCAAGGGGAAAAAAAGAAGAGTTGTGGGTAAAGGGGGGGGGGTGTTCGATAACAGTCAACGAATATTATAACACATTCGAGAGTGTAAATAGCAAACATAATTGTCGCTAGCCACACCGGACTAAAGGTGTTTCAACTTTTTTTATTCAGTATTAAAAATGACGTTACTAAAGAACTCTCATTTACAGACGGTTGATGAAACAACGCAACGAGACGCATGCGACTGATACAGAAGCTTTGAAAATTTAAGGCTGTTATCGTACATCCAGTTAGATACACCGATGACATAATACAGTTAGATACACCGATGACATAATACAGTTAGATACACCGATGACATAATACAGTTAGATACACCGATGACATAATACAGTTAGATACACCGATGACATAATACAGTTAGATACACCGATGACATAATACAGTTAGATACACCGATGACATAATACAGTTAGATACACCGATGACATAATACAGTTAGATACACCGATGACATAATACAGTTAGATACACCGATGACATAATACAGTTAGATACACCGATGACATAATACAGTTAGATACACCGATGACATAATACAGTTAGATACACCGATGACATAATACAGTTAGATACACCGATGACATAATACAGTTAGATACACCGATGACATAATGACATAATACAGTTAGATACACCGATGACATAATACAGTTAGATACACCGATGACATAATACAGTTAGATACACCGATGACATAATACAGTTAGATACACCGATGACATAATACAGTTAGATACACCGATGACATAATACAGTTAGATACACCGATGACATAATACAGTTAGATACACCGATGACATAATACAGTTAGATACACCGATGACATAATACAGTTAGATACACCGATGACATAATACAGTTAGATACACCGATGACATAATACAGTTAGATACACCGATGACATAATACAGTTAGATACACCGATGACATAATACAGTTAGATACACCGATGACATAATACAGTTAGATACACCGATGACATATAGACATTGATGGAATACATAAAACGTTTAAAAAATAAACTCTTGCAAATTGCGTAATACATACAACGCACAACTCTGCTAAAAACTGACCCATAAATATTCGGACATGAAAACCGAAACGGAAATCGCGACCAAGGCATACCGAAACGATCGGGACGATGTGGAAGTGAATGGTGTGCCCCTATCTCCTTTAAAAAAAAATTATGAACGTTCGTTCTCCCTCCCCCCTCTCTCTCTATCTTTCTCCCTATCTCTCTCTCGCCCCTTCTGTCTCTCTCTCTCTCTCTCTCTCTCTCTCTCTCTCTCTCTCTCTCTCTCTCTCTCTATTGAACATTTAAAAACAACAGCAACACTTAACCAACAGTCAACGTATTAAAGTCTAGCCCCTATTCCAAGCAAACTACAATTTCTTTTCGGATCAAAAGACGCGTGTCTTATGGCCGAAACTGTCCTGTGATCGGGAGCTTACAAAAACAGGAGGTCCTGTGATTTCTTATTTTATTTTTTATACCCTTTCCCTTTTCATTTATCTTTGCTCTTTCCCTTTCTGGTGTCGACGGTCTTAGAAGAACTGAAGGGAAGATCCCTCTACTAGTCGCCTCACAGGCCGAGGCTTACAGAGAAACTGTTTTCCCCTCTAACCATGTGCAGAGGTGTATCCAAAGACCCCAGCACCCCGTGACCCCCGTGTCAAACACGAGAAAGATTAAACGACCCTGTACCTTCTGAAACCGTTCCTACGAGTTTGGACCATGGCTCCCCCCCAGCCAGTAACATCAAAGATCTCTGTTCCGACCAGACACAGGACCTTAACAGCTCGTTAGAAAGAAAGGCGCGGTGGTTCTCGGTCAGTTAAAATCAATGCCCCCTTTTGTTTCAATTGATCCGGTTTCATTTCGAAAAGAAGTCATAGTCATAATACGTTGAAATAAATGGATTTCTTTCGAATGTATAAATCTTTATGTTGCTTTTTCCTCAATAACTGACTTAAACCAATTTGCTTCTTAGGCTTAAAAACAGTTAATTAGAGTTTGATCAATTTTAAACCATAGTTAGATATATAATCGGTATTTAATTCAGGATGAAACTTATAACAATTATCGAAGGATCTTTTCATTGCTCCTCCAAAGTATTCGGTAAGGTGGTGTTAATAAATAAAAATATAACTTCAATTGAATTTGTTAATGGTCGGCAGTGTCAATAATAAAACATCTTTACCTCTAGCTTGGTGATATTTAAAGACATAAAAGTTCTAATTATTCACAATGTGTTCAATGAAAAGGGAAAGGAAATAGAGAATTAAGTGAATTCTAATCAATTAATTCCTCAGGAGCAGTTGTTTTTTTCCAGACAGCAATCTTGTTTAAGCCGGGAACCAATCAAAGCGAGCCAAGAACCGCTACTCGGGCAGCTAAATCAACCGAAAGCTGTTAAACCTGAAACCCACTTTTTTCATCCCTATCCTCTGTCTCAAACTCCTTTTGCCATCTAGAGTTTAATAGTTCTGCCACTTCAAAGTTAAGACTGGATCCACAGACCCCATCTTTCTGCCAGCATCTCCTACCATCTCCTACCATCTCCTATACCTCCAGCGGTTGGGACGCCACGGCCGTTAGTCTGATTTTTGCAGCGTGTTTGATTGTATCGCCAAGCGCGCTATCGCCCTCTAAGATTTAAATAGACTTGCCACATCAAAACGAGGCCAGATCTACACCAATTTAGATTGAAATCGGTTCGCTTTTAGTTGAAATAACGCTATAATTACCAGCACACTAAGAAAGAAAACATTATTACATTGCGAGGACTTCCTCCTAGAGACATCGTTTGTTTCGTTAAAACTGATTGCGATGTTAAGCTTCGGGCGGACGAAAATTTCAAGTTTTTTGTTTTGTTAATTTTACTCTTAAGATTTTTTCACTGCCACAAGTTTGTTTGCTGTGTGGTTGTTTGAATCGGTCAGTTCGGTTTGATAATTTTGAAAATGAAAATGTACAAGCCTGTGTAAACAAACATTGACCCTCCACCACCCCCCCCCAAAAAAAAACACCGAGGTTGCTGGTCGGCTCTTCTCTTTTCAAATTTTCAAAGATGAGTATTTAGTTTTCAATGAGGAACGTATTATGTTTGACAATATTTGAACCTTTAGTGAAGTGACCATCCAGAAACACACATCGCTACATAACGTCATACTCAGATATGTCTTTATGACCTCATGGAAAATATTTAGATGCAGCACGACGCTTAAAAACCAACCTCATGCACCATGCAGGTCTCCGATCCTCGGCCCATCTATATTCAAATTAATGTTGTGTATAGAATGACAGTAACACGCCATCAAGTACAGGACGTTAGCGTGCAATGATCATTACAGTAACACGCCATCAAGTACAGGACGTTAGCGTGCAATTGTCATTATGCTTCGCGTTATTAGCCGTTCATATCTCCGCGTTATCCGTTGGCCTCATCTTTTTATATGTCACTTTCATTTGGCCTTCCTTCTCTGTGTGTTTTTCCCACTGGTATATCTTCTATGCTTTCTTCTACATTTAGCACTCTTCTTCAAAACCCTCTCCGTTTCGGTATCTTCCCTGTTCTCCTCTCCTATTCTCGTGGTCTTATGGCCTATGGTTGTCTTCATCGAATCTGCATCCTATATTCCTCACTATTGAATCTCTCCATTATTTTCCTCCCCGCGTAATCTCTCTCGGATATTCGTCTTCAGTCTCCCTTCTGTTCCTCTCCCTTGCGTATCTTACCCAAGTTCCTTTCCATCGCTCATCTCCCCATGTTCCACTTCATTGCATCTCTGTCATATGGCCCTTCCGTTTAGTTCCCCCCTCACCACATAAGTTCACTTCCTTCTCTCCCCTCCCGTATGTTGTACCGGGGCTCGTAAATAATTTCTCCAACAAGTGTTTATGAAACGATCATCCAGCGCGTGCGGTTGTTATCGTGGCGTTGAGGTGAACGAGATAATGGCGCGGTCCCTCGCGCGTGCCCGCTAACTGGGTGATGGCAATAAAACACGTGCACTCAAAACACACGAGGCGCTCAAGCGAAGGGGAAATGCTCCGCCGTGAACCGGAAATCGCAACATTTTTGCTCTCGTGCCAGAAGGACAGCAAAGTAAAGCAACTGATTTTTATTTTAATTTTATGAAGGATGCCAGCTTCAAAACTTGATTGCTAAGTCGGTTACTAAAATAACTGTTTAATTTATAAACTCTTGACTACTATCTTTTTTGCTTTGACCCCCCCCCAAATGGCCCGCATTTACATAAAAAAACACGTATATTATATTAACTAAACGTGTTATCTATAGTTTAACATTAGCGGTGAACTTTGGTTTTGGGAGAGCGACTACATTTAGCAAAGAAAAGCCTAAACATTTTTTTTTGTTGCGGTGCACAATAGCGCCATGATTTTGTATCCACCAAGAGAGTACATTTTGCACCGAAGTTTGGTCTCAATGCATTTATTATTGGTATTATTTTATTTTTCCTTTATTCTCTGCCGATTGGGTAAGGGCAGTAACTGCTCTCATTTCTGTGGATGGTGTAATACCGGAAGTATCACAGACTAAAAATAGATGTAAAAACAAAGTTTTTGACTATAAATCCCTTATATATGAGACATAACTAAAAGTAGTGATTATGTTTAAACGCGACATTTACAGACTGAAACAGAATTATCTCCCCTGGTTTTAAAACCGGTCGCAGAGACGGTAGGGGGTGTGAACATCGACGGTCGGCGTCAACGCGTGAACTGAACTGGCACGTGAAAGAATTATAAACAAATAGTCGGTTCGGATATTCCGATCACTTAAACTTACTAAGCAAGTTAATATAAGGGATTTTAAAAAAAAACGCTTTCAGTTGATGGATTAGTCCTACGTCGTCAGCGCGCTTTCAGTTGATGGATTAGTCCTACGTCGTCAGCGAATCCGATGAATTGTCCAATGTCCGGTACTGTTTGACACAAACCTGACCACAAAGTCACCATCATGCATCCCTAGCAATATATTGGTCATTGGGGTTAAGCTATCACACCAAGTCTTTGACCTTTCATGTTTGAAAGTGTTGTTTTTTAAATCTATACCAATGACATTTACGTATTCAAATGCTTCTGATCTTTAAAACATCTTGCATGCAAACATGACGTTCGTTGAACTATTAGCAACTTTTCATGACTAATTCGCTCTTCTTCTCCCTGTTCTCAATAACATCCTGACTGTGTCATCCCCAGGCCGATGATGGAAGCGCTCCTCATCTTTGTTGGTGTATGCATGGCGATAATGACAACCTCGTCCTCCTCCGTCACCCCCTTGCCCCCACTGCTAGCCTCCACCACCCCGGTCCAGGGAAGCGATACGACCTTCAGCACCAGCAAGCTCCACGAGCTGGGCAGCCGGGGCCAGTGGCTGTTACGCCACATCGCCCTCATGACGCACTCGTGCGGGATCAAAGAGATGCCCAACCTGAAACGGAAGTTGCTGAGAAACACGGATGTGACGTGCAATGATGGCTCCCCTGCCGGGTAAGTTGATGAAGATTTAATATTTACATTTCTGTTTTGCTTATCTTTCGCACTGGATCATTCCTTGTTGTCCTCCTGATGTCTGAAAGCTCTGCCTCACCTCTGGTGTCTGAAAGCTCTGCCTCACCTCTTGGTGTCTGAAAGCTCTGCCTCGCCTCTTGGTGTCTGAAAGCTCTGCCTTGCCTCTTGGTGTCTGAAAGCTCTGCCTCACCTCTTTGTGTCTGAAAGCTCTGCCTCACCTCTTGGTGTCTGAAAGCTCTACCTCGCCTCTTGGTGTCTGAAAGCTCTGCCTCGCCTCTTGGTGTCTGAAAGCTCTGCCTCGCCTCTTGGTGTCTGAAAGCTCTGCCTCAACTCTTGGTGTCTGAAAGCCTTGCCTCACCTCTTGGTGTCTGAAAGCTCTACCTCACGTCTTGGTGTCTGAAAGCTCTGCCTCGCCTCTTGGTGTCTGAAAGCTCTGTCTCACCTCTTGGTGTCTGAAAGCTCTACCTCGCGTCTTGGTGGCTGAAAGCTCTGCCTCGCTCAAGGAACCCACTGGCACACTGTCTTAGATCCTACAAGAATCGGAGTTGATTCCGACTTTCCTTTGCTTGGGGCGTTTGGTGGGGTTCCAACACTGAGTTTGAATAATATAGAAGAGTATTTGGTGTAAACATCTCAGAAATTTTTGTTAATTTATCAAATTTTATATCTCACATTAAATCCCACAATCGATCACAATAAATATCAATAAAACTTCTGAGTTCTGAGTCCCCCTTTGTGACTACTTAGTTTGTGACTAAAAATTATTTACTGCTTTTTCATGCGAGATTCTACATCTCACTGCAGATGGGCCTCATCTTTTTAAAAAAGTTTTTTTTCTTTTTATTTTCTACTTTTACGCGATAACAAAAGATTTGTGAAAACTTAATTTCATTCATGAAAATTTAAACACTCTAAACAACCCCCGATAAAAACAAAGTTTTTGACTGTAAATCCCTTATATATGAGACACAACTAAAAAGTATTGATCTTGCTTAAACGCGACAAACATTTACAGACTGAGATTGCCTAAATCCCCTTTGTTGTAAACGAAGGGGGCAGAGAAAAGGTTTGGTCACGGATGGCTGAACTTAACTCAGCGTGACGCGTAAAATGTTAAAAGCTGGCCGCTACATATAGAGATAAACTAAAAATGCATTATTTTAAGGCCGATGGTAGACACCGCGTAACGCGCGGTGTCCACTCAGTTGGGTGGATGGCACGCATTACACAGTCTGTTTATTTTGGTATACCCAGTCCACCTTAATAGATTAAAATTTATTTTTAAAAAGATTTATGATTTTAAAATTAATTTGGTAAAAGCAAAGGAGAACGGTGCGCTCGATAAATCATATTTTTGGTTGCTATATTATATTTGTTGTTTTTTTTCTATTTAATTTAATTTAATTTAAAAAATAGACAACTAAACCTAACCCAGACCCTAAAACTGAAACTACAACCTTAAAAAAAAAGACTCAAACGAAACTCTTTTTCTATTTTAATTTAAAAAATAGACAACTAAACCTAACCCAGACCCTAAAACTGAAACAACAAACTTTTTTTAAAAAAATGACTCAAACGAAACTCGAACCTCCACCTGACACCTAGAGTTGAAGAATCTAATGTCCTAACCGTGAGACCACAGAAGCTCTTGTAACTTATGAATTTTTAAAAATATTATAAAGTAGTAAGAGCAAAATGTGACGTCACGTTTACGCTACACCCAAGTTTTACAGTGGATGCCGCGCATTGCGTGGTGTCTACCCACTTCGTTATTTTAATTACGGTACATTCGATCGATCTGAAAATTTAATAGCTTAATCCTCCCCACAAGACAAACAAATTTCAGCACTCTAGCAAGTCAGAAAACGTGTTTACGAGCAGTGGCGTCACTAGGGGGCGCGGGGGGCGGGCCGCCCCGGGTGACACCCATCAGGGGGTGACACCCGAGCCTAAAATTTTACTGTGTACGATTTTATGTCAGAAAACAAAAGATGACAATTTTTTTAATCTAGAAAGAAATTAAGAAATACAATGAAATACGTTAAACGCGAAAATTCTTATTTAAAAAAATATCAGTTAACTTGCAATAATAAAACAGTCCCAACACACGAACAACATTAAAACAAATTAGGAAAAAAAGAAAAGAAATAGTCGCAGCAGAGAGATCTTTAAAAAAGGCTGGAATGAAAGAGGCAGTGTCTTCTGTTTTAAAAGATATAAAGCCATTTGGGCTTGGACACACCGACAGCATGAACGAATCCCACCTCACGACTCCCTCCACCACAGTGGGGTGGGGGGAATACGATTTTTATCACCAACCCCCTCCCCCAAAGAAAAAAAAATCAAAAGATGGGTTTTCTTTGTTGATGTTTTTCTTGAGGAAAATTATGATTTCAATGTCTTTCAGTTATATTATATATATTGTTTATATATATATATATATTATATATATATATATATATTATATATATATATTATTATTATATATATTTATGGCGTGAAAGCATAGATATGCATGTTTATATACAGGTAGTCCTCCGGTTACGACGGTCCCATCCCGACTTACGCTGTTTAGTGCTTACGAACGCGCCCCCGTAAAGAATAGTATTACGCGTTATTCCGTATTTTTAAAAAAAAATTCATGAGGTAACGAATTCTTTTCTCTATTTGAAATAACAAAAATTATTGAAAAATATGTATGATTATTATTTCAACCTACAACTTTCGTTTGCGAATTTTTCAAATGGCGAAGTTTTCAATCAAGTCAATAAAGCTGAGTAAGCTTACAAGTTCCTTTTCAATGCACATTAGAGAGAGCATATTCAGCCTTTTTCGTCCCATGCAAATTCTAACTCATTATATATTCTTTTTCAACTTTGAAAAGGATCGCTCTCAGCTGCAGTTTGATGTCATCATTGAAAGATAGATGCGAAGTGCAATGTGTACATTTGTAAAGGACTGTGTGAAATATAGCTCATTCAAAAGCAGCAAAATTTTTAGCTCTGTGCAAGTTTTTTGAGTTTCGCTTTGTGCTAATTCCTTTTCCTTATCCTGAGCCTGGGGTCTGGACAATAACTTTTTTAAGAGTTCTGAAAATTGGACTAATTCTGAAGGTAAGCAGTCTTCGAAATCACTCATGAACCTACATGTGGAAGAAAATCAGAAGCCCCGAGCCTAGTGCTCTTTATGTGTCTTCCCGGAAGACCCCCTTAGCCATCTGGCCACCAAAGGGACGTAACAGCTGAGGACCCCAAAAAAAAAGCGGTCGCTTCTGAAGCGGCCACCTGGGCATCCAGGACATACAGTCGAAGATGCCTCCCACTAAGTTGCCCTCACAAGGAGGTGGTGGAATTTCCTACTACGACCCGCTACCACTTTGGCGCCATCCCGGCAAAGCACACGGGTCTCCATGGTTAGGACCGCCGCAGACCGGGGGATCATCAAAGACCTACCTAGGGTGCAACCCCCACTGGAAGGTTTCCTCAGAGCTGGCGTCCAATGCGTTCTTCTCGGCACTTTTTGCTAATCCGTACTGGCGCTCCTGGCCCTAAACCGGCACCGCTCGATGGCGTTGCTAGTAAATTGAGGGGGACGAAACGGTTGCTTCGGATTTACCCGACCCCTTCTTCGAAATCACTTGAATGTTCTTCCATTAACTTGGCTGCTGCCCATCGGGTGGCGAAAGTGCTGAGCTCAGTTAGGTTTGTAAGAAAGCCAAATTTCTCATGGATGTATTTATATGCACCTAACCAATGTTGTAGGGCTTAAGAAATTTTGTCAATGATTACCAGAAATACCTCAATCTTGATTTTTTTCTCCCAGGAGAATACTGTTTTGTTGATGTCCCTTTATCAAACTGACGCTTTCTTTTTTGTTTGATAGTATTGAAGATTGTTTACACTGTTTTTACCACGGACTTTTCCTTTCCTTTGTCTTCATAGGAATAAAATTAAGAATGCTATTTTTTAACAAACTCAATGAGAGACTTCCTTTCTAAAATTGTTTCCCAAATTTCAAGTAAAATAGCGACTTCCAGTTGTTCAATTTCCTTTAGAAATCCTTCTTCTTCAAGTCGGCAGTCACGTGGCTGATTTTCATTCGTTGCTAATTCTTCCAGTGCTGCGATATTCTCATGGTATGAGCTATTAACAGACCTTACAGCATAATGTCAGGCTGACCATCTGTGTCAGACAAGGCTTTGTTAGCATGTATCAATTTCATATGTTTTTGAAGTACCTGTCAACGATGAGTAGATGCAACAAGTCGGGTATAAAGATTTTGCAGAAGACAAAAAAATCTGACCGCAGTAGGACAACCTGCTGCTCTTTTCCCAACCAAATTAAAGGAATGAGCTGTGCACGGCACATAATGAGCTACAACGCACTTCTCACGAAGAATAGCCTGGTTTCCGTTATACTTCCTACTCATTTGCAGCATTGCCGTATGACTGTCCAAGGCATTTTCAGGGATTCGTACAAACATAATGGCCTGCATCTTTATTATACACTATAATTCATAAAAAGTTTGGGGCCCTTAAATTATTGGGGGCTTTAGCCCGTTCAGCACCCCCCCTTTTAATCCGCCATAGGGGGGGGGTCCACGCATCTGTGACGATGTGGTACGAGGAGGGGAGTGTTTAAGAAATTTGACGTCACATCAAAAACGCGAAACTTTAAATAAAAGTTCCACTTAAATATTTGATTGTTTACCATTTATTTAATTACGTTTTCAATGACTTCACGCGTGTTACGATATTACAGTGCAGACTTACCCTAAATACATATTTAAATGACAAAAAATAATTTGCAACATGCTAATTTTTATTGAGAAAATACGGCTTGGGGGAGGGGTGTCAAAGCTTTGTGACGTCATATCGTAAAAAAGGGGTGGGGTCTAAGTTTTTGTGACAAAGTATGACGCTGGGGGAGGGTGGGGTAAAAATCGGCAACCTCGCGTGACGTCATTTATGGACGGCCCCTTCAGTCGTGAAGGGGTGACACCATGAGCTACCGCCCCGGGTGACACCAACCCTAGTGACGCCTCTGTTTACGAGCGTTTTGAAAAAGTTGACGACAGATCCGGAAGCGTTGACGACAGATCCGGAAGCGTTGACGACATATACAGATCCGGAATCGCGCACAAGTTAATAGGATACTTCTTCAAACACATCAACTTTTTATTTTTAAAATAAAATAATAAGTAGTAGCTTGGATATCAAGGAATGTGTAGCATGTGACCTTTGACCGAAATCTCCACCTGTTGATAACACTATCGAGATCTCCTTGACACTGCTAAAATCTTGAGTACTCCCGCTCCCCTCACAACTCACGATGCAGAAGACACTTGGGTCAGTGTGTAGTGGGTCGGTGTGTGGTGGGCGGTGGGTCGGTGTGTGGTGGGTCGGTGTGTGGTAGGTCGGTTGATGGTGGGTTGTGTGTGGTGAGTCGGTGTGTGGTGGGTCGGTGTGTGGTGGGTCGGTGTGTGGTGGGTTGGTTTGTGGTGGGGTCGGTGTCTGGTGGGTCGGTGGGTCAGTGTGTGGTGGGTTGGTGTGTGGTGGGTCAGTATGTGGTGGGTTGGTGTGTGGTAGGTCGGTTGATGGTGTGTTGTGTGTGGTGAGTCGGTGTGTGGTGGGTCGGTGTGTGGTGGGTCGGTGTGTGGTGGGTCGGTGTGTGGTGGGTCGGTGTGTGGCGGGTCGGTGTGTGGTGGGTCGGTGTGTGGTGGGTCGGTGTGTGGTGGGTCGGCGTGTGGTGGGTTGTGTGTGGTTGGTCCGTGTGTGGTGGATCGGTGTGTGGTGGGTCGGTGTGTAGTGGGTCAGTGTGTGGTGGGTCGGTGTGTGGTGGGTTGGTGTGTGGTGGGTTGTGTGTGGTGGGTCGGTGTGTTGTGGGTCAGTGTGTTTCTGGGACAGTGACATCAACTAGGATTACTGATGGTGGTTGAGGGATCGCGACTCCTATAATTGATGCGACGGTTCTCACATTCTTCTGTGATCGTCATGGATACAGCTAGTGCACGCTCGGTTTCTGCGGACCAGTGGTAACTCCTTTTGTTTGTGCGTTGAGTATACGCTAATGTACAGTAATGTGAAGTGATGTTACGTGTACAGTAATGTGTAGTGATGTTACGTGTGCGTAATGTGAAGTGATGTTACGTGTACAGTAATGTGTAGTGATGTTACATGTACAGTAATGTGTAGTGATGTTACTTGTGCAGTAATGTGTAGTGATGTTACGTGTACAGTAATGTGTAGTGATGTTACGTGTAAAGTAATGTGAAGTGATGTTACGTGTAAATTAATGTGAAGTGATGTTACGTGTACAGTAATGTGTAGTGATGTTACGTGTACAGTAATGTGTAGTGATGTTACGTGTACAGTAATGTGTAGTGATGTTACGTGTACAGTAATGTGTAGTGATGTTACGTGTACAGTAATGTGTAGTGATGTTACGTGTACAGTAATGTGTAGTGATGTTACGTGTACAGTAATGTGTAGTGATGTTACGTGTACAGTAATGTGAAGTGATGTTACGTGTACAGTAATGTGTAGTGATGTTACGTGTACAGTAATGTGAAGTGATGTTACGTGTACAGTAATGTGTAGTGATGTTACGTGTACAGTAATGTGTAGTGATGTTACGTGTACAGTAATGTGAAGTGATGTTACGTGTACAGTAATGTGTAGTGATGTTACGTGTACAGTAATGTGTAGTGATGTTACGTGTACAGTAATGTGTAGTGATGTTACGTGTACAGTAATGTGTAGTGATGTTACGTGTACAGTAATGTGTAGTGATGTTACGTGTACAGTAATGTGTAGTGATGTTACGTGTACAGTAATGTGTAGTGATGTTACGTGTACAGTAATGTGTAGTGATGTTACGTGTACAGTAATGTGTAGTGATGTGTACGTGTACAGTAATGTGAAGTAATGTTAAAAAAATATTAAGTTAAATTATGTCATAAATTTCTTTATTCATGTTATAAATCTTTAATTTTCGCTATAAAACTATTATAAAATGTATTATGACACATTCATAAAATTGAGACAGAAATAAATGTAGTTGGCTAGTGATTGTGGTCGTAAAGTCGAATGGTCGTAAGTTGCCAAGGTCGTAATTCGAGCACTAGCTGTAGTGATAATAGTTGAACAATGGAATGTGGATGCAGGTATAGGGATTTAACAATGGAATGTGGATGCAGGTATAGGGATTTAACAATGGAATGTGGATGCAGGTGTAGGGATTTAACAATGGAATGTGGATGCAGGTATAGGGATTTAACAATGGAATGTGGATGCAGGTATAGGGATTTAACAATGGAATGTGGATGCAGGTATAGGGATTTAACAATGGAATGTGGATGCAGGCATAGGGATTTAACAATGGAATGTGGATGCAGGTATAGGGATTTTAAAAAACAAAACAAATTATTGTCCAGTGGAAAAGAAAAAAAATAAATTTTTTTAAACGTTGTATTAACAGTTAACATAAGGAAATGAAGATTTTTTTTGTCTCTGTGCAAAGACAAATTCTAAGCTGTTTAGTGTTCAATATTTTTGCTGTGAAACTTGTTGTATGACAATACGCTTTTCCAACAATGCGAATCTCTGTCTGTGGTGATTAAATTGAATGAAGAATACACCGTAGCCAACTTGGCGTACAATGGTCTTGTAACAAAACATCCGTTCTAATGTTAGCACTCATTCACAACAATACCTTTGCTCCAGACTTTTGAATCAGAGCTACACAAACCTGCAGGTTGTTTATGTCTATTTACGATGGTTGAATGCTGCGCATTAGCGTTCGTGCCAAAAACATCTCTAAACAGTTGAATCTCATTAGCCAGAAAACTTCAGTCGAATGTTTAGCTGTCTACACACAACTGACATGTGAACCACATCATCATATATTGAGAACCACTGTCATCTACTACCGCACCCTTTACAAGTTTACACCCCACCCCGCCTTCCTTCCAAAACTTAGGTTTACGTTTACAACCCACCTCCTTTCCAAACCACGCGTTTGTTTTATCTCGACTTTGATTTATATGAACATCATTTAATGGCCTTAAAGGTGGCGTATAAGCGGAGTATCATAGAAACAAGACGTCGCCACTGTTAACAAACATCCCTAACTTCAAACTGTTTTTCAGAGAAGAAATTATCTCGATGTTTTGACAAGTTCAAGACCTTGCATTTTTAAAAAAATATTATTTCCCCACCACAACCCCCCCTCTCCGGTCCCGTCTTTAGACATTCATGCGATGCCAGGAACTTAAAGAGGAAGCTTCAGTTCTTTGAGTCCCTTTTAGTATGAAGTTGTAGGTCACCAGCAACGATTCATCTATTCCCGTTCCTTGAGTCATGTCCGGGCTCAAATGAAATCAAATAAAATCCAAATCTTTAAGGGCTTGCAAGCATCACTGTATTTACATTTTTGTATATTTTAGACACCTCCCTTCCCTATTTAAGCCCTAAATTAAAGCATTTAATTGTAAGCTCTTTGTGTGTGTTTGTGCATGATAATGTTGAGTATTCATGCACTATGTATACACCGACAGAATCCCTTCTTTAAAAAAAAATCTTTATGTTTAGTTTTCAAAGCCAAAAATTACATGAATAAAACATTGACGTCACGACCTATAATATATTACCGCGAGAAACACCAAACGCTCTGTTAATCTCAAAACCATTCATTTTAACAAATTGCTAATATTTTAAAATCCTTTATATTAACTCGTGGCGTCTGCTTGATTGATTGCTTGATTACTTGATGCCTTGAATGCCGAAAAAACTTTGGTTCGATTTATAACCCATGTCCTCGTATGCTAGCGAGCTGAAATTTTGCAGGCAGACTCGTGGCGATGATAAAAATAATCTATCAAAACCTATGGCGGATTAAGGGGGGGGGGCTGAACGGGCTAAAGCCAGGGGCCCCCGATGATTTAGGGCCCCAATTTTAGCATATTTTATAATAAATGTGGACTAATGTATACATGAATTGCTGAAAATATGATAAATTAATAAAATCTTATCTATTAAAATGATCTCTTTTCCCACACGATAGTCTTAGCAGTCAAAAAACCTGATTTGATAGGCTCAATAACAGAAATTATTAAAAAATATTATATATATATTTTAAATTGACAACCCTATATGTGCTCTCGTGGCCTAATGTGAAGTACTAAGGCTTATGGTACAGGTGGTGGCGGGTTCGATCCCCGGGTGGGTGTGAATTTTTTTTTCATGTGTTTTTTTAATTTTATAAATTGTCTTTTACACTCAATTTTAGGATACCGGCAAAAAGTTATTTCTTCGAATTCGGTTTTTTCATGATTAATCATTTTGGATGAATATTTACAAGTTACAGTCTTATATTAGCTGCTAGCAATCATTTTATCTAAAGGTACACTGGCTGGATAGGGCCCCAGTTTGAATTGCAGCCAGGGGCCCCGTGCAGTCTTAATCCGCCCCTGATCAAAACTTCAGATTGATCAAATGTACTGTTATTAAATTAATGAATTTTTAGATTATCTCTATTTGTCTCTATGAAGAGGTGTCAAAATTAGTAAGTCCATGCCTTTTTTTTCGCCCTACCGTAGACTGTACAACTTGAATAATCGTCTCTTCTCTGCTGCAAAAGGGATTGGGGTAAAAAAAAACAGTGTAATTTAGTCAGAAATTAACCATCGAGGGCCTTAGACATTAAGGCCTAGTAAAGGAATGATCCTACCTACGATCAAAAGACATCAAGCCCCAAACCCTTCACATACAATTTAAGGCCTCGGCCTCAAGTGACCCACAATAGGAACTTGTGGCATGCTGTTGAAAATGTGCTCTTCTGATTACAGCAATCTGTGAGAGGGGTGACCGCCCCTGATGTGGTGCAGAGGCGTTGGTGGGTTTAGGGGGCTCTCAAATTTTGGTGGGGGGGGGGTATAATGATGGCCCTCAAACGTGTGAATACATTGATAATGTTTGTGTTGACGACCCTGTGACGTCACACACAATGTCGGCCCTTTTTAACACCCGGTCAGGGTCAGGGCTCAAGAGGTTATCTTAGAAACAAATGGTCTATATGCAAGTCACGCGTTGTCTTTGTGAGAAAGGAATAATGGTTGGGGATATGAGATGAGGTCAAGGGCTTTGAGTTTTTGTGTCGTCAATGGGGTCAGGGGTCGAACTCAGTTTATTTGTAAAATCGTCTTCAAGGGGCCGTCCATAAAGTACGCCACGCTCCAGAGGGGGGAGGGGGTGTAAGAAAGTGTGACAGTTTGTGACAGGGTAAGGGGGGGGTCCGGCCATGTGTGACGTCACGCTGTTTTATATTAAATTTTGATTATTTTGTTAATAAAAAATAACATTTTTGTTCGAAAGTGTGACGTACTTTGGGGGGGGGGTTTCGAGATGAGTGACAGTTTGTGACAGGGGGAGGGGGGAGTTAAAAATGGTCAAAAATAACGTGACGTACTTTATGGACGGCCCCCAAGTAATCGTTTTAATCAATGTATTTGTGCTGCCCCCCACGCAACACATTATAATGCCCCCACCCCTCCCTCCCTCATTAAGACCTTTCTTCACTCTTCTTTAATCTGCAAATAATTGATCTTAAAAATAATTTTTCCATTAATTTCGTCTTTAAAATATTGGAATAAAAAAGTGTGACACCTAATTTCTTATCCATTTTGTTAAGTAGTAATGAAAATATATAGAGAGAAATATACATCAGTGGGTGCCTTTTTCAGATGTTTATTATTTTTTAGAAATATATAATTCGCATGGGCTGTATAAAATTGTTCACCTGAGTAAGAATTTTAAATAACAATTGGATAGCATAAAAAGACCCACCCTTTTTACAACTTTTAAATGCTTTCAATGTTAATTGTGATTACAAGGCTGTGCACTTGTGTTGTAAATATTAATCATTTTGATCAATTTTAACCATCTAGATGTGTCAAAACAATGATCTAGATCTCTTAAAATAGTGAAGACAAATGTACTGTTACTATTTAAGTAGCTTAAATCTGAGAATCCTCCATTTAGTGCCATTCAAAGTTTCAACTACGATACTGCAGCAAGCAACGTGTAAAAGTGGTGCATGGCTGGAGAACGCAAAAGTATCGAATCCTAGATTAGGAATCAGCCAGACGGGTTAAATAAAGCTTATGTCTGAGTGCAATCCGTTCTCTTCTTTGAAAATGCCTTACTACATATGTTAAGCCGTGCTGGTTGAGTGAACGCAAATTTATCGATACCTATGTAAAGTCGCACGTGAGGTGTAAGCAAGAGAACGTATCATGGCTCGAGTACTGTATCACGCACAGTGTCAAGCACTTAGATTGGAAGCATCGATTACTCTATCCTACCGCCACTTGCTAAGTGTTTCAGTCAACTCACCAACTACCAGCTGTCCTATATCTGACGCTCGCTGAAGAGCCCTTCCTCCCTCCGCGTTCCCACAACCCATCTCGGCGACGGTTAGCTCCGTCCAGGTGGGTTCTCGCCTTACAGGTGGAGTTTTGAGTGTCAGCCATGTTTCCCCGAACACCCTGCTTGTTATCGTTATCAAACAGTGCATGTCAAGATTAAAGGGACGGCACTGAGGAGGGGAAATGTCAATATTATGAACTTCAACGAGACGCCGTTCATCAAAGAAAAATTGGCGTCAGCTTGTGCTCAACGTTCATAAACTGGAAAACTTGCGCCGACAGCCATTGGATATGTGCGTCGGCAGCCATTGCATCTGTGCGACGATAGGTAGTCTGTCAGGGCATCAAGAGCTAGTGTAAAGGTGCACGACAAACCGCCTGTCAGGGCATCAAGAGCTAGTGTATAGGTGCACGACAAACCGCCTGTCAGGGCATCAAGAGCTAGTATATGCGGCCGCCAACTAGTTTGTCCGGGTATCGAGAGCTGGTTATCGGGACACGACAAACTGCCTGTCAGGACAACTGGGGCTAAACTGCCTGTCAGTGCACCGACATCCAGTCTAACAATGAACAAGTGAACAAGGCGTCAGAGGTGACGGTATTTGAGCCCTGAAATTTTGTCTATTCTGATATCGAACGTTATTTTATTGGTGCGTTGACCGCTTACTGCCAATATTTAATCATATCGGTCACAGTTACGGTTGGCTAATTTTTCAGGGAGGAAAATGACCGTCAGCGTAAAATTCTCCAATTGCACGTTTTCAGCACACTGTATTTTTAATGGTGAACATTGTTTTATGATATAATGCTCGTAACTTGAAAAAAAAAGTATGCAAAACTTGCGTCCTTGCTCCGAAGAGCGGTTTTACCGTAGTCAACTAGACAAAACTATTAGGGGTGTATAGCCATGCTTGATCTCGGAAACCCTAATTCCTCTTGGAGAAAGCCATAATTGTACATGATGATTTCAAATTGGTCTTCTCTCTCTCTCTCCAGATCACTTTTAGCGTTCACAATGTGTGGTCATCGGTGCTAACATTATGCAGGCATTTTTTTGTTGTTGCTTTCATTGTTGTTGTGTGTTTTTTTTCTTCTTAGAGTCCCCGAATATGCCTTTATGTTTTCATGTCCGTATGAATCCGCTTCAAGAAATTACGGTGCCTCTGTCGAAATGACAGGACACGGTGTCAGCATGTGTTTATTTGGAATTAACTCCTTTCAGGGCCAACACAAAGACGGCCAGGCCTTATTTATAACCTAGGGTGTCAATGGCCCTCGTTAGTTTGTCCCATTGTGTCCCCCAGGAGAGGCAGCTCAGGAGATTTTTGTGTTGTTTAAAGGGGTCAACATCAAAGGCTTCTCGACGGCGGTGGGTTAAGTAGAGTTAATAGCCTCAGTCATTTTTCATGGACTTTTCATTGATCATGCGTTCCGGTGGACAGCTGTTGAGAGGTCAACTCGTGGGATTTTTCATGTGGTCAGGAGTGACCCTTCCCCTATTGGGACATCCAGGCGAGTGTGCGGGGGAATGGGGATTGAATGAGCAGTGGCGATAGGCAGGGAAATGGGGGAGCAAGAAAGTGTGGTGCTTGATGGTATGACACAGTTAACCTAAACGATTTACTGTGAATGATGCGTAGTTTCAAATTTAGACACACTTCTAAGAATACCTTAACTACCATTTCTTAGAAGTGGAATAATTTTCTTTAGAAATGTCCCCTTTCAAATAAACCCCATGGCCCCCCACCCCACGCAATTGCAAACCTATAATGATAATGAGACTAAAGCTAATATCCTTAACACATATTTTGCATCATCTTTTTCTGCCTCAGGCGACAAGGAAGTTTTAATAAATTTAAATAAAATGGAGGAAATAGGTAACATAACTGTAGATGAGATAGGTATACATTCACTCCTAAACAAAACTTTAAAATAAACAAAGCTACTGGCCCAGATGATTTTCCTGCAAGGTTATTAAAATAACTAAGCAATGAACTGTCCCCAATTCTTGTAATTCTCTTTCAAGCCTCTCTAAACCAGGGTAAAGTGCCCCATGATTGGAAATTAGCTAACGTAACTCCACTCTTTAAGAAAGGGGATAAATCAGACCCTGATAATTACAGGCCTGTATCACTCACTAGTATCACCTGTAAATTACTAGAACACATAATATATAGCAGAATAGTTAACCACCTTGAAAAATATAATGCCCTATGCCCACATCAACACGGCTTTAGAAAAAACAGATCGTGTGAAACACAATTAATAGGTTTAATAGATGAACTATCAAAAGGCTTAGACAAAAATGATCAAATAGATACAATATTACTAGACTTCTCAAAAGTATTTGACAAAGTTCACCACCTTAGTTTACTTAAAAAACTTAATTACTTTGGAATCTCAGGTTCCTTACATCACTGGATCCAAGACTTCCTTTTGGGCAGGGAGCAAACTGTAATAATTAATGGATCTAAATCTGCACCAATAAAGGTCAATTTAGGAGTTCCACAAGGAACTGTGCTAGGTCCCTTACTCTTTTTAATATATATAAATGATTTACCCAACAACATCTCAACAGTAACAAAAGTTGAGGTTATTTGCTGATGATTGTATAATCTATAGAACAATTAAATCACAACAAGATAGCAAAATTTTACAAAAAGACCTAGATGAAAAGATAAAATGGGAAACTAACTGGAGTATGAGTTTCCACCCAGAAAAGTGTCAACTGTTAAGAGTAAAAAAAAAGAAACAAATAAATTCAAAGTATTTCATTCATGGAAAGGAACTAACCCAAACTAAAGATGCAAAATACTTAGGAGTCAAAATAAATGAGAAATTATCATGTCAATGAAGTTATTTAAAAATCAAACAAAACCTTAGGCTTTATAAAAAGAAACCTTTACAAATGTAATAAAGATATAAAACTAAAATGCCATCTCACTTTGATGAGACCTGTACTAGAATATGCATCTCCTGTATGGGACCCATCCACCAAAGAAAACATTGATAAACTAGAACAAATCCAAAAAAGAGCTGCCAGATTCATTACTGGAGAATATTCAAAACTGACTAGAATAACACAATTAGTTAAATCATTAAACCTTGAAACACTAGAGGATAGAAGAACCAAGAGTAAAGTAGTAATCATACATAAAGCAATTAACTCTTATTTAGAAATACAACACAAAGATAACTTAATACAACCCTCAGATAGACATAAGGATAAAAACACCTTTCTTATTCCGTATGCAAGAACAAACTCATACAAATTTTCGTTCTTCCCGTCCGGAATTCGGGCGTGGAATGCGTTGCCTGAAGAAACCAGGAAAGCCAACACTTTATCAACATTTAAAACTCTAATAAGAATGCAGGACTAAACACAAACCATAGATAAGCGTAGGACGCAATAATCTTCTGTATAGAAGGAGCGTCTGAAACAGATAAGATAAGATTTACGGAAGCTCACCTCTTACATAAAGAAAAACTTCAGTGTTCGTCAGTTGTCTTGGGCAAGAGTTTTCAAGCTGTGCTACGTTGATTACTTTGCTATTTATGAATTACGTGAAACGTCAGGTGCTCAGAAACCGCTACTGGAAACCCCCCTAGCACCCAGAGAGTAAACAAATGATGCGCCTATAGGACCCCAGCGTAGATTTATTATTATTATTATTATTATTATTATTATTATCATAAATGTTTAATTTTGTGGAACTACTGGTCTGGAGTGAAGAAGGCTCGTTGTCTCACATAGAGAATTGTTTTATTTTCTGTTCTAAAAATGAAGATGGTAACTGCCATGTAAAAGAAAAAAACTTCCGGGTGAAAGCAAATAGAACTAATTGTTGCGAAGATTTATGAAACCTATAATCTGATATCTTCCCCGTGCATATCATAACAGGTGTCAAGGTGGCAGGTGCTGAGGGTAAGGTGAGACCGTCTTATCCCTGTGTCTCAAGAAAGTGTCTCCGTATGAGCCAATACGTCATTGAAATAATATATGTAATGTACCACAATTGGTCTGCATCGTGATTACATGTGCATATTAGCACCGCATCTGTCGTATAATGGGTGCAGGTGCGAATGAATAGAAATCTATGTGAGCACATATTGCTTGTGCCTATGTGCAGTCTTCTATGGTTACACGTGTCAGCGAGCACATATGTATGTGAGTTCAGGTGTAAAAAGTAGGCAAGTTTGAATATTTCTGCTGTCCGTCTGAAATTATGATGATGTTATTTAAGTTTTTTTTAAAACTGACTTATCTCTCATTGCGTTCATTCTTATTACTTTTTTTTAAAAATGTAAACATATCTCCTCTATAATTTAGAAAATGAATACCATTTTTGTATGATCATTCAATCTTGCCTCAAAGTTTATTTCGTAACCGTTTTCGGCTTTGATCTAATATTTTCTGGTGTCATATTAAATAGATTTATATGAATAATTCCAGGATGTTGTCTAAATTCTTTTGAAAATAATTTTTTCCCCAATGGTTATGTTTTATTTGAACTTAGCGGGGACACCCCTTCAATCACAATATTGCAAAGATTCCTTCTCTCTTTATTCACTTCTTCGAAGATTAATCGCTTCTCGCATCTTTTGGCTTTGAACTTTGGTAGCCTGTCGTCTGCTCTTTGAAGACGCCATTGAAAGATTATAGTTTTCCGTGGCCGCCATGTTGGGGGCGGTGTCAAGGCAGGACTATTAGTCCAGGAGGTGAAGAAAAAAGTGTCGCACCGTTTACCCGCAATGGCGTTTGGGATTTCAAATTTTCTGACATCAATCTTTAGACTTTAGACTCTCATATTTTATTTTTATTAATTTTAAAACGGAGTTGCGGTAAAGGAAATTTCGGAACAATTCTTTAGCAGCTGCTACTGAGAGGTTTTTCAAAGCCTAAAAAGTCAAAGTCAAATTTTATTAATATCATTCATTTTCACAAAAAGGAGAGGAATAATAACCACATAAAACGAAGCTTTTACCCCTACAATGTGAAGAAATGTCCATGAAAATAGGGAGTTAACTCATCCAATCTTGCATTGTTTCTTTGATGTGTGTGTGTGTGTGTGTGTGTGTGTGTGTGTGTGTGGTGTGTGTGTGTGTGTGTGTGTGTGTGTGTGTGTGTGTGTGTGTGTGTGTGTGTGTATGTGCGCGCGCGCGTGTGTGTGGACTAAACAGCCATTACGCAACAAAAAAATGTCATCGGAAATGTGTATTAAAAATAAAAAAGTCTTGTTTGGCAATAAAGCCAATCTTTAATCATGGGGAATCCACTTTTGGAAATCCAAGTGGGCAGTTGGAGAGTGGGGGTTGGTCCTGGGGTATCACTTGCGTATTTCTGAAGAAATTTGGATTCATCAGCGGATTTATTATAGAAACGTTTGGTTTTGATCGTCAGGTGGTTTTTTTTGTTCTGGTTCAGTAGTGAGCAGGGTTCGATTTCGATGTGTTCTGTTGGAGTGTGGTTCGATTCCCATTTCAAAATGTATTTATAATGTATTACATCTGTTGGCTTCTCTCTGATGAACTAAAATATGGTGACGAGAATTCGACACATGTCCATAAACCCCACTATATAACAAGCCACTCCCCACAAACCATTTGCGGGTTATTGTTTTCATATTTAAACGTTCTTGTAAGATGGATTTGATAGGGATGTACCCTGGCAACTTAATAAATATCGAGTCAAATTTATTAGAGATCCCTGTCAACTTAATAGACACCCTGTCTACTTAATAGATTCCCTGTCAACTTATAGATACCCTGTCAACTGTATGGGAGATACCCTGTCAACTTTATTAGAGATACCCTGTCAACTTAATTGGATATATCCTGTAGGATGTACAAGAGTTACTTAGTCAAATTTAGAATAGTTACCCTGTCAACTGTGTGGTTTGGCCTTATATCATCAACCTTTTTTAAAAAAAAACTACAATCGACAACAAACACCAACACACTTCAAACGAAACTCCGTTAAGCCATCTTCACCGCGGATCCAAAGTATCAAGGCCCGGTTCTCAATGGGACGAATCCAAGGAATTAGCCAACCTCTGGCGCCATTCAAAAATGACGGATGAATTCTCGTGAACCATTGAACATGCGTCACTATCGATACTGGAGAAACAGACAAACAAACAAACAAACTTTTAGAGCCTCGCCAACCCTATTTACAATGACTTATTATTTATAGGGTATTATTCGTTCATATATTTATATATATATTGTTGTATTTTTTATCTATATCAAACATGTCTTGAGAATAAAGGGCTTTTATGGTGACTGACCGTTAAAGTTATGAGAAACAAACCTAACCGGCATGAAACTTATATTTCAGACAAAGCAAGAATCAATGTTTGATAATAAGGTTAGAAGGCGTGATGAATCATAATGGTTGTACCAACATAATTCGAGGGCCAAATAAATGCATCCATTAAAATTTATTTGCCCTGAAATTATCCTGTAGGCTTTTATAGGAGAAACACACAGTCTCGCCCCCTCCCCCTAATCTTATACTTAAGATGCTATGAGATCATCCAGTATAATTTCAGTATAATTTCAGTATGTATATGTTTGTAAGTACCCTGTATATACCTACTGGGGTACTCGACGGTACGCTTGTCGATGTCAAGCTTCACCACACGACAGTGGATGTACTCACATGAAAAGACTGTTAAGCCTCTACAGGCGTTAACGCCTTCATATGAAGACTTAGCGCATGCCAGTGCGTGTAACTCCAACCATAGGTATAGCGTCAACCTATGTCGGGTACGATGGGGCCCACACTGAGGTTTGTTGGAAACTTGGTGCGTTTCAGCACGTGTCACCATAACGAATATATATTAATATATCTTATTTGCAACGCAAGTACATCCGGATCTATAAAAGGGTGACCAAATAAGAAGTCAGGTAACCCTGTGGGGGTAGGGGAGGTGGTGTTTTTTGGGGGGTGGAGGTTGTGCTGAGTTAAGCCGTGTCATCAAGGTGTCTACAAATCTCTAAAGGATAGCGCCCTGGTGTGGGGGAGGGTTTCCTTGAGACATACCAAACAGTGGACCGACCCATAGACACACAAACTTGCAAGGTCTGAAAGATAACAGTTGAGACACTTCAATAATAAATTGCGGAACATTCAAATCTACAATTCATCGCTGATGCTTTGCTTAAACTGTTAATATTTAATCGCTGGTTTTTTAATTTAATTACAAGTTTACCTTCTCATAAATTCATTAGGACTTAATATCCTAAGCGACGGCTGAATTCTAATTATAGATAGGTGACAATTGAATGGATGTTCCGTTGATATTTTGGGGGTTAATGTCTATATTATTACATTGTATTCATGAGATGTTAAAGTGAACTCTGTCAGAAAAGATCATTAGGGGAGATAAATGGTTATAATATAATAAACATAACGGGGCTGTGAGGTCTGCACGATGTCATTGCAGAATCGTTTTAAGAACATCAGAGACCTTAGAAATTTTAATTTAAAAAAAAATAATAAATCAATTTTCTTTTAATCGGAGACCACTGGCAATAGCCCCGTTTAGCCATGCGTTAAAGTTACCTGCATGGCTTCAATACACCGTTACCTTCATTAACCTCCAAACTCATGTCCACTTAATTTATTTGGACATTTTCGCAAAGACTTTCGTACCGAATTCAAAGTAGACTGACATTAAATTACACATCTTTTGTGATGTGGGGTTTTTCTGTGTGTGGTCTGACAGCATACTGGCAATTTAAAAAGCGTAATGATTTCAAATTTTAGGGCAATCAGAAATTTTCAAAAGGTGGAGGGGTGTGGTGGGAGGAGCAGAGGCGGCGTTAGGTACGCGCGAGGCCTGGTGCAACAATGACCCCGCGGGGCCAGAGTACTGGTAACGATCGCGAACTACCAATATGCCCAAAAGGTCACATATCTTGATTAGATCAATTCTTGCGCAATCTCAGTAGTGCAATATCTGCCGGCTCTTTTGTTACCAAAATATATTTATGTTCGCGTTTTATGAACAATGGTTTCTTTTCGTGTTTAGTGTATTTTGTGCTTGTTTTTTTTACGGTGAATATAACTTGGAAGAAATATTCTCGCGTCGGAAAAGTGCCCCCCCCCTAAGCGCGGGGCTTGGGGCGATTGCCCCAGCTTCCACCCCCAAAGGCCGCTCCTGGGGAGGAGAGGAACTCAAACTAATCTTCCCAAACGTTCTCATAAAATAATATGTCCAACGAATCCAGAGACAAAGACGGTTTCCTTCTTCAGGCTAATCAAAGCCCAAAAAACAAAATAAAACGTGTGAATTTATTGCTGCATCGTTTTGATCGCCTATATCGCGTATGGAGTCAAAGGGACAATTAATAATTATTATTTCTTACCTTCTTTTTTTTCCTTATATTTTAAAAGCTTCATGTTCTCCAAAAGAAAGGAGTTTCAGACTGCGGGACATAAAAGTGATAAAACGAACCCCCCCAAAAAAACAGAGAGAAATGAGCTTTGGTGTGAGTGGTGAATCTTTGAACAAAAAGAAAGCAATTTCGGCTTGTGCCAACTTAAGTAAGATTACAATCTTTGAACAGAATTATGACCTGATGCCACGCCAGTGGTCCCACATCAAAGGCCGAGCTACAGCAAAGAGACGCTAAGTCTTCGAGGTTTAGCCTCGATCGTTGTATTAAACCCAGGAGGCGTCCACATCAATGGAGATCGTTGAGGTGAAAAAGGATTATGCGAGGTTATGTCCCGCCCAACCGCCTCCGCCGCCACGTACGAACCGACTTCTTCAGTGCTCAGGACGATGTCTCTAAAAGACGAAAGTTTCTTGTTTTTCTTTGGAACGGTACATATTTATTCTCCCAAATGTAGTATATCTAAAACGGGTTTCTTTTTAAACTTTTATATGTTTTTATCTGAAAATCACAAATTACTATGCTTGCTCGGGTTTTGCTGTATGTGATGGGTCGAAAAATAGATGTGGTGACCTTGACTGTAAGGATGTTTCGTATTTTAAAAAATTGCTTTTGTTCGTATTCTGAAATTCCCTTCACTTTATTTTGACATTATATAACACAGATTTTTACTGTAATCTCCTATTTTAATTTAAACTTATTTCAATTTTCACATATCTTGAATTTTTTCTTAATGACCAATAACCAATAATTTTAATTTACTAAAATATTTTTATTACCATTTCAAAAACAAAAATCTATTTTTCTGATCTCTAGCACACTAATTGTTAATTCCCACCCAAACTAAACACATATTATGTTTTCCCTACCACATATATTTAAATTTACCCTTAAACTTAAACATCTTCTTTCATTGTTTTTCACAGCTACTACATCCGAAGGTCGCATGGCAGCCAAAAATGGATAGTTTTCTTGGAAGGTTGGTTATAGAAAAATCTACTTTTTACTGGTTCCATTAAAATTATTTTTAATAATTTCTCTTTGCCGTAAAAATTCGTTAACAGGTCCGTAAAAATTGTATGAAACGTCAACGTTAGACTTTTTTTTCAACAGAAAGTTGTACCACTCATTGTGGGTGGTAAATACGAACCTTAGGATTTGTTTAAACTTTAAAATCTAATAATGAATTGGGCTTCCGGAGACTTTTTTTAAATTCAATCAATGAATTGTATCAACTGTACCCCAGGGGGCTGGTACTGCTTTGACCACACCAGCTGCTCGGAGAGGAGTCGTGTGATGAGTGACTACATGAGTTCTAGAAACTGGCCCAAGTTTAGATCAGGTAAGAATTGCATTTATTTTATGGGGGGGGGTTGACATTTACTTGAGGAGCTGTCAGTCTACAGAAAATTGGTAGGGGAAGGAGAGGGAGATTTAAAAGTAGTTGATCAAGTAGATTCTTTTTTTTTAAATCACGTTGTATTCACGACCCAGTTGTCATTCACAAAAAAAATTGAAAGCTTGTGGGGCAACCATGTAGAAGAATTCTACAGATTAAATGATGATTGACATAAATATTTGAGAAACACTGCCATTCAGATGCTTCGATATATCATATAATCAAAAGTGTATTTGAAAACACGTGTGACGAAATTTAATCGAAATCTTGCATAGCTGTATTTTTACATAGTTTTAGGGGATGACACATGCATAGAAAAAAAACATTATCATTATTTTGTGTTTTTGCATTGATTCAGGTAGTGGCATACTCTCATGGGATCCCGAGGAAAATCCGTATTACTTTCACTCTAATGTCGTGTAAGTAGTTGTATACCTGGTGGGGGATTTTCAAAGAACATCAAGAATATAAATAAATAAACTTGTTACCGTTTGCCTCTCATCAAAATGATTCAGTTTTTATTACGTCTGTGCCAGAATAGCATTTGTCAAAGTTCCCCCCTGCAAGAGCAGTAATATATTCCTTGCTTAAGTAAAGATGTGTTTCCCCAGTTTTGTCCCCTACTGCTCAAGCGATTCGTGGAGTGGAACAAGGAATCGAACAGCTGGTATGTGTCAGTGTAACAAACTAAACGTCGCATATTCTCTAAATAATCCTGGAAAAACAAACATTTTACGTTTTATTTTTTTTATAATGTGGTTCAGTATCTTCAAACAAAAATAAATATTTGTGCAAATAGCATAACAAACGTTGTAAAGAGCATGTTCACGAAAATTAACATAAGACCTTGTCTCATGTACCACCATACAGGTATATTTGCTATATCATTACATTTCTTAAAACAATTATATTATGGAAAACCTTATTTCTGTTGATTCCAATTTATAATAATTGCTTGTTGTCTTTATTTTCATTTATCTCATATTTAATTATCCAGCTGGGACCAAATTGTCATAAAAATGTTAGAACCGATAGATTCTTGGGAGAAAATAACAAAGAAGATGAAATTATTATTTTCATTTCCTGGTGCATAATTTTAATTATTTGTATTCTTTTTTCAGCAATGGATTTCTCTTTCATGGGTTCACTGATTCTTGATGAAGTGTTTGATGAGTTGTTAAAGAAGGGCATGAAGCAAGCAAAGACAATCATATTGGCTGGCACAAGGTAACTCTGCCTTTAGACTTTAAATATATTTTTTTTCAATTTGAAGAAGCTTTGGGGAAGGCATAGTTCATCTGAAAACTTTTATAATCTTATCAAAAAGATATTGTAATACCTTTAAAAAAATTTTTTATAGGTAATAATAAAAATAGGCATAGAAATATATAAATAAATGTGACATCGTCTGGTTTTGTCAATTAAACAGCTAAACAATTTAGAACTGTAATATTTATATAGCTATTAAAGCAACCTTATGTGTTGTCTCACTCCTGTCTATGGCTTGTATCTAATTTTAATTTAAACACATTCATATTTTCAGTGCTGGTGGAACTGGTGTGTTGATCAACATAGATCGTATCTCTGACCTCGTTCACGCTAAGGATCCCACCATTGATGTTAGGGGTCTGGTGGATGCTGGCTGGTTCCTGGACAATGAACCCTTCAAAGTAAAACATTGCAGGGATGCTTACACTTGTTCTCCTATGGCAGGGATCCAAAGGGGTGCTCAGTAAGTAACCAAAGGAGGCCACAATATGTTAACAAAAGAGGTGCACAGCAATTTTCTCTCTAAGGTTCGTTGGTCCGTGTGCAAAGTAAAAAATCTAGTGTACAAAGCTGCACAGCAACCATTTTATGTTTTTGCTGCATGGTAATTCTAAACTGCTGCGTGGCGTCTGTCAGATACCTGCGCAGTCACGCAGCTTAAGGGGAACATTGGTGCACAGTAAGCAACCAAAGTAGTGCACAATATGTTAACAAAAGAGGTGCACCGTAAGTAACCAAAGAGTGCACAATATGTTAACAAAAGAGGTTCAGTTAGTGCATGGTCATAAAAAGTTTGCACAAAAGTGAAAGTGGTGCTAAGTGAGTAATTGAAATTATGTTGGTAAATGAATGCTCAGTGAATTTATGGATGGAGATTCTTAAGTTGATTTGGTGGACAATGGCGAAATGTTAGGGTAGACAACTTAAGTACACTTGGATAGAATATTTAGGAAAACGAATATACATGTATGTGATTTGGCATTTAAGCATAAACTAAGACAATTTATATGGCATGAAATTTGTCATCTTTGGTACAATTTTAATCATTGGGAAAAGAGAATGTGATAAGACATTGGAGCATATTCATGTTAATATTCATGTTAATATCCATGTTAATATTCATGTTAATATTCATGTTAATATTCATGTTAATATTCATGTTAATATTCATGTTAATATTCATGTTAATATTCATGTTAATATTCATGTTAATATTCATGTTAATATTCATGTTAATATTCATGTTAATATTCATGTTAATATTCATGTTAATATTCATGTTAATATTCATGTTAATATTCATGTTAATATTCATGTTAATATTCATGTTAATATTCATGTTAATATTCATGTTAATATTCATGTTAATATTCATGTTAATATTCATGTTAATATTGCCACTAAACAAAAATGTTCCATAAATATTCCATGAATAGGTATTACATGTAATGTTGTCTGTGTTGAATTATGTGTTACGAAACAAATATTTCATATACAATTTATCAGAGTTTGGGCTCCAAAGCTTCCGGAGGCCTGTACATCGGTTTACCCTAAAGAGATTTGGAGATGCTTCTTTGGTCATAGAGTGTATCCATCAATAAAATGTAAGTTATATTTATGTATCATACAAGGATTGAATTATGTCCCAATAATTGCAATGGTGTTTAAAAATAAGACATCTCCTTTTTTTTTAAAATACATTTATTTTTCTGTTTCATTTATTAGTAAGATTTTTTAAATAAAATATGCTTACCCTGTAAAAAAAATTAGCAGAGAAGTTTAAAGATAAATAGTTTTAATTTGTAAAATTAAGAAGAGGCAATTGAATCATATTATCTCATTACGCCGGTTCTGTTGTTAATACTGTCAATAAATTTATTTCTCCAAAATAGCCCAAGTGTTTATCATCCAAAACTTGTACGATGCAGCTCAGATCAAAGTCAGCAATGTGTTTGAGGAGCGGGCTAGAAGTGATCTAACATCAGAACAGTGGCGGTACTTGCTCAACCTTGGGGATGAAGTTAAACAGTCTCTTCAGAATGCCACGTAAGTGCACACATTCCCAGCAGATTCTTTACAATGATACAAACATTATGTCACAGTTTGTTTTAACTTTATTTTAACTGATATCGACACATGCATTGCAGATCAAGAGCAATGTTCCCTTTAAGCTTCCTGTCTGACTGACGCCGCGCAGCAGTTTAGAATATCCGTGCAGTAAATTTTGTAAAGTATAGCACAAAATATGGTTTCTGAGCAACTTTGCACACGATATTCTTTACTTTGAACACGGACCAACGAACCTTAGAGGGAACATTGATCAAGAGTTTATTGCTTTATTCAGCTTTGTTTCTCAAATAAATTAAATTAGTTGTTCAATGAAATCTTTTATAATTTATTAAATAAAACATAGTATTTAAGTCACATCATCATCAATATATATTTTAACATTTTGCTGTTCACAAATGAAACATTACTGACTATTTTTGTGGAGTTTTTTTTGGTTGTTTTTTTGCTTTATGAGTCGATAATTTTTTTTTCAGTGCTGTGTTTGCTCCAGCCTGTGTTTCTCATGAGATTTTGACCCAGCCGTAAGTCATAAAATAATTTAATTTTGTGTGTCATTATTTGTTGCTAAACTATTTAATATTTTTACAATAACAAATCTTCCACCTTTAAACTCATTTTATCCCCAATTATACTTTGTAAGACAGAAATTTGAAAGTACTTTTCAAGAATTAAAAAAATAATAATTTATGATAAAAATTCTCGCATTATGCTTTGGTTTGGATTACTTTGAAAGCAACTAAGAACTTTATTTGCTCTTTAACTTCAATACAATTTAAAATGACCTACTGATACCTGTACAGAAAAATGTTATGGTTATGCAATAAAATATAATAGTCCCCATTATTCCTTATGTATTTTTTACATATAATAATATTTTTGCAAATATCAATCTAAAGGGACTGGCATACAGTTCGCATTCAGGGTATATCATTGGCTGAGTCAATTTATTGCTGGGAATCAAGTGCAGGCCTAGCATCATCATGTCAACATTCAAGGTAAATCTTTTGTATGTTTAGTTCGTTAAAAAAAAACAAGTACCTAATAGATATTATTAATTATAAATATTATTTCTTCATATTACATTGTGGTTTATTTACATAAGCATATTCAAAAGATATTTGAAATAAAATATAAGAGCAATGTATATGTTATATCGGGGGTTGGCAACCTTTTGCTTACTGTGCGCCAACTTAAGGTTTCAAATTATTCACAGTGCAAACATCACATATCATTTTATACAAGTCGAGGTCAATATTCTTATTTTACCATATATTTTATTTTTATATTTTAATTAATGAATACATAGTGATATTCATAAATATGTAAAATTGTACCCTGCTATGCCCAAGTGCCGAAATGAGCGAGGAAACCCTGCTAATCGATTTATAATCAACTGTATACAGGAAACGGGAAGAGTCTGCGTGCAATTTGAATTTGCTTGATGTGCCAAGTGTGGCGCGCGTGCCATAGGTTGCCAACCCCTGTGTTATATAACATAAATAAAATTAAAAAGAAATATTAAAACTAAAAATCAAAATTTCATCCTCTATTTGTCATTTGAAAAGACAGGGATCTGTTTTGAATAATTATTTTAGTGTCGATTCTATGCTGTCAAAAAATGACACCCCTTTGGCTGATGCACCTCCCAACAGTGACAATAAAAGAAAGAAAAGAAAGAAGGGAAAGAAAAACAAAAAGCGAAAAAAGAACAGTAAAAATAGTAAGATATTTTTTAAACAAGAATTCACATAATAAGGATTTGGACTGTCTGAAAGTAGAAAATAGAATTAAAGATTTGAACTGTTTACCAATTATATATTATTATTTAAAAAATTTATGTTTTATTCATCATATTAATGATTCTTATCTTTGTTCTATTTAGACAAAAAATTTAATAGGAGAAATTCCCGTTCAGTTGCTAAACGCTGCCAGAGAAGGTTGCTTGATGACTGCCCCTGGCCACACTGCAACTGCTCATGTGCTAAGTCTTGGTGGGATACCATGAATGAAGTCAACAGTTATTTCCTCAGAACTCTTGCCACAGTTATGGGCATTGATCCAGCCAAAATGGCTAACAGCAAGTTGTGTGGAGCATGATGCTTTCCCTTGGATGGCAGATTTAAAGAATCTCAAACACAGTGCTAAAAAAACTATGTGAATGCAGGTGGTCTTAAATGATACAAACAATGAGCTGTGGTTTGAAAATTGGAATAATCGTAAATGAAGATTTTTATTTCAAGTTTACGTCTTAAATTTACAAAGATAACACAGCATCCTTGATTTTCACTGCTTGATTCAATTTTCAAGATTGAAATGATCTGGCAATCAATGTTTTAAGCACCACCAGAAATGACTATCTTTCAGTGTTTCATTTAGTGAATTAACACAAGTAAAACCTATGGATATATTTCTGTTATGATTTACTGAGACACCTGTTGAGAGGATTAACATTAATTGTTGATATGATATTAATTATAATTATTTACAAGCAATTCATTGGAATCATTTCATCAGAAACATATTTTTACTCAACAAAAGAGGAATTCTTTGAAGAAACAGGACGGATGAAAGATTTCTTTTTTCTTGGAATTTAAAAATAGGAAATGTTTTTCTAGACATTTATTGCATTGTTGTAGTGAATGGGGAGTGTATTACAGCTTTTGTATAACATTGTGTGAATGACAAAGTTTTTGGTTTCTTTAAAAAAAAATTGTTTATTGTGACAGACTGCTTCATTTTGAAGCATACATCTCATTAGTGTTTTGAATTTCCCAGTGTTTTGTGATCATAACATAGATTTTTCTTATGATATGAAATAAATAACAGTAACGGCAGCCATGCTTGGTTATGACAATTAATTGGAATGTACAATTCTAGCAAATATATATTTTGTACAAGTATGTAAGTTTAAATGGTAAATGTATAAGGCATTTCTTTTTTCTCTTTAAGAGAAAATAATTAGTACCTCATTTACTAAATGAATATTTTAATTTAAACAATGTACAGTATTTGAATCATATATTGGTTACATAGTAGACATAGAAATGATAAAGAAAAGAAAAGTTTATGTTTTTAAGCATAAATGATAATCAAATTTGACTGCCATTTTTTTTCCTTGGACTGTGTTAAAGTTTTTATTTGGGGACTTAATTTTGAAAACAATTTTAGAGAAAGGTTTGCAAGATTTTGTGTGCATATCAGTTTAAATTGGATAATGCTAAGAATTCATGCTTAACCTTTTTGTCGCATTTATTAATTTTTAAATAAAATTTTAATTAAATACTTACATAAATAAATCTTCAAAATATCACCCATACATTGATCTTGTGTGTGGGTTGGTGGAGGGGGGGGGGAGTTAATAAAAGTTTGATGGATGCATGAGACTCAAAAGTATAACATTCAAGTTTCAAGTTTTTATATGTATAAATTAATAAACAATTTCCCTATAATGTTTGAAATGACATGTAACATAATAATCTATTTAATTTAAGCAAATCTTAATTTGCTTTGAGAAAAAGGCAGATATTTATCTTATGATTTTACTAGCATGAGTCACAGAATTTTAGTTATTAAAACTAGTGTTTTATTAAAATATGAAATGAGAGGCATAAATGTTTAAAAACTATCATTCACTTTAAAAAATGTGTTTTCTAATCTTAAAAGTATCCATTCTATCTAAAATAACTTGTAAGAACTTGTGGCAATTGTTTCATATTGAAATAAATATTTATGTCTGCTGTAATGCATTGACAAAAGCTTTGTATCCACATGTTTTCAAATAGTCCATGTTGTCTTATTTGAAGAATAAAAAATGACATTATTTATTTTTATCATTATCAAAATGATCTCTGAGTTTGGGCTACTTTTACAAGATTAGATTAATAAATAATGATCTTTGATATATTTTAAAATTAAATTAATCCATATTATTCAGAACAACAGAAATTGAATTTTTTATTTGCTGTTTTAAACAATATTTTTTATTGAGACATGCCCTTCTGTGCACTAATGTTGTGAATAGTCATCAAATTCTTTTACTAAAGCAAAGCTCAGGTTCAAGTTAAGTGTGGTTTTGTTTTACTGTTTAAAAAAGTATTATCTTATCTGTCTATAATGTTTTTAAATTTAGATCACACAATGACCAATGGTATCTTTCACGCTCTCAAGATCAAGAAGTTTTAGGAGACTTGCATCAGCTCCCCAATTACAGCACATCAGTTTCTGCACACAATTCGGTTTAGACTTGTCTTTGATGTCAGTTCACATATATTTCTTCATAGAAATTTTCTGCACATTCTTCACCGAACGCCATAAACACAGATAATCAGTGGAGATGCATTCAGTGACGCTAGAGCCCCTTATATATCGTCTGCATGTACCAAGAACATTGTGCAGCTCATTGACTACTCTTGCGGGATTTCATTTAAAATAGTCTTTGCCTCTGTTCTAGTGAGATGTCTGATTCAGTAAGAATGAGGTACCCAAATGATGACCTGATGTCATTTTTTCTTTAATCTGGAGTTATTGCTATTGGTTTAGACTTAGACAAAGCTGATGGAGTTTCAGAAGTTGAAGAAGCCGCATTGTTTCAGTGACAAGCTGTAATTTAGTAGTGTTATGCGTTTGTCTGAATGTATTCTCAAAACACTATGTTGGAGGATGTTGGGAAATAGTTTGACGGGAATACGCTTCAATTTCCAATTTTGGGAAAAAGAATTTCTGTCGCATTGTTCCTATGGGATCTAACACTCTTTGTTCAGATTTTCTACTCAGGTGGGTTATCATTATTTTGTCTCTACACGGTGCGTTTGGTGGATAGGCATTTATCTGAAATCTTTCTCAGTTCTTGTAACAGGTATTTGATTGTGCCGTAAAAACTTCCATGTTGGGTTCGATTTGTTACACTGTGGTGCACTGCTAATAGGGACCTTTGATTATTCTGGATTTTACTTTACAAACATTGTTCAAATATTAGGTTACGTGTGTTTAATGCCCACGCATATTTAACAACAGTTACCCAAGTGCCATATACTCTTTAAGGGTTTTGGCTGATTCTACTTGTTCATGGGAGATAATTATGAGCCTGAGTCACAAAAGATCCAGAAGTAATGTAAAGCAGAAAATAAATCTCAGAAAGAAAAGACTCTTTGCTCCAAATTCAAATAAGCATGGATCAGCTTCCTTCAATGACTACCTCATCAGATATGAATAATATTCCATTATCATTGGTAATTAAAATCGGTCAACATGTCAAAGACACAAGTTTTCAACATGTATTGTAAATTGTGTTATTTATTTTAAAGGAGAGCAAGTTCATCACAAAAACATTTTTTTCCACATTGAATATTTTAAATTCATCATAGCTGATTAGTCTATTAGTCAAGAGATGTAATTGAATCAATCTGTGCTAACTTTTGGCTCCAACTCCAAGCTACAAAAGAAAACATCGTTTGTTTTGTTTTTTTACTTTTATATACATGTTTCAAAAAATAAAAATACACATTTTTAAGAAAACAAAAGGTTTATTTTTTATGTCAAATTAAGTGTATCCACAAATAAAATAATAATAAAAATAACATTGATTTTAAAAAATTATGAAAATTACCTAATTTTGCTTTACCAAACTTTACTTTTTTTTTAATCTACTGTCATTGAATAATTTTTTATTTTACGGGTATGAAAAATGCTTTTGTTTTTCTTAACAAAGCTATAAATTTACCAATTTTATTAATTTTTTTAATTTTATATTTTTCTGTACCAAAAGTTGACTGTCTTTAAACTTAATATTTTACTAATTGTAATGAATGAAAAGACAATCAGGAATACATTTCTTCTATCGTAGACTTAGACTTGAATAATCTTTCAAATGTTTTATATACATATAGATCCTTGGTTAGAACTAGTCAACATAGTTAACTGTCTCATCTGTAGCACTAATACAAATTCTAACTAGATTATCCTGAATTTATTGAATATTTGTATAGCTTATTATTTTAAATAGATTAATTTTAGTGCCATACTTTTAATGTTGCACGTGAGCTTCATATGATAATGTTTGACCCTGACATGCTATTACGATGAAAGAATGGTATCTCTCAATTAATATACAGTATTGATTAGTGATCTATATGCTTCTTATTATAAGCAGAAACATTGCCTTCATGACTTCATGTGTTGTGCATGGTAAGAATTAAAGTCTTAATTAATATATTAATTTTTTAAAATTAATTAAGAAACATAAAACTTGATCATGAATTACACTTTTTCTGAGAATAAAATAACTTTAAACATTTTAAAAAATAAAAGTTGAATTCAATAATTTAAAAGAAACATTCATTAAAAATTGCAATTAAAAAATTACCTTTCCAATGTGTCTACCTCATACAAATATTATTTATTTATTCCTGTGTAAAATTAAATTTAATGTTATGTTAGCAGGAACTTACACCATCCAATTCACAAAAGATTGAACACTTCAACATAATTAAAGATTATTTTATTGTAAATCTTAGAATGTCATTTGAATTAATTTTATTTTATTGTTACAGTTATTAGAACTGAGCACTTAATATAATATTGTACTATGCTACATCCCTTAATATTAATGAAAATGCATGAAGCTGAATTTAATTTATTAATTCTGTTCTTTTTAAGTTCGAAAATTAAGATTTAGAGCTATGCTATATTTTGTGAAAATTCAACTTTTACCAAATAATTATGATCTGTATCTCAAAGCTGCTTATTAATTTTTTTAGGCATTTTTCGATTATAATTTCCATGTCACACCTTTGGCACCTTTAAATAATGGACCAAAGCTCTGTCTATATTATGATGTTAAAATATTTCTCTAATACTAATCATGTAGCTATATGTATATAAAGATTATCAGTTGTCAATAATTGGTATTTTGGTATGTGATGGGTTTGTGGGGGTGGGGTTGTGGGTAGCTATCACAGCCCCAGCTGTTGTTTTTTTATATTTTGTCTTCAAAAATAAAATGTATTGTAAACACTGTTTGACTTTGTCAAAATGTGATTCTGTATTTTTTTAATTACATTTATTAGATATTAGAAATGTTTTAAGCAAATGACATTACTTTCGATGAGCTATGTGAGAAATGGTCTATAAAATGTTTTGTTAGTTAACTATTACTCGGTACTGCACTATTTATGTTGGTTTTTCATGGTTACAGATCTGATTGTAGTGATATTAAAGTAGTTTGTAAAAAAAATTATTAAAAAACATTTTAAAAAACTTTTTTAATAATTAAAAACAATTACAAAACCAACAAAACTTCATTTATTTTTTCTCCTTTTAATGTGCATTCTATCTTATCTTATCTTTTACAGGCGCTCCTTCTATATAGAAGATTATTGCGTTCTAATTAGTGAAGTTGATAACTTGTCTGTATTTGAAGTGTTATTTTTTACTGCATAGAGCTCAGTAACACTGCAAAGTAAATGTCATACATTTTTTTTGTTAAAAAGCATTGATGATGATGATTTTATTTTTAACAACACTGGTATCGTTCCATACTGAATACTCCTCGATAAAGGGGTCTTGGGAATTAAGAGAAGGTACCGTGTATTTGTTATTGTTGAAAAGTCTTTACTGTTGCAGATCAGATGGTTTAAAACAAGTAAGTTTGCAGTTCATTTTTCTAATCTTTTAAATTATGAATTTTATGGTGTTTTTGCAAAGATTGTCAGAGTAGTGGCCCTGCATTTTGTAAAGTTCTGGTTCCTGAACGCTTCTATTTTTAAAAAAATAATTAAAATATTAATCAGAATGACCAGAGTGGGAGCATGATTTGAATCTCTGGATTAAATTACATTAATCTAAAATTTTAGCTTAAAAACAATATGATGATATAACGAAAGGCAAATCTAAAACAACTTCTGTAGACTTCATTGTTTTATGAAAAAAAATCTTTACAGTTTTAGTGAAAATAAAGACTTTTTAAAATTATTTTTTATATTATATTATTTTATTATAATAATAACCTATTATAATAAAAATGCCTACAAAAATACATAAAGATTCCTTTATTATCGCTTGATTGAGAACATTTGCATCTGAAACAAAACCTGGGTAAAGACAGAAATCCAACAAATCCACCGTGCATTGTCATCCTTACAGGCTATCAAGAGGAGTATGGACCAAAACACTCACTGTCTGTTGTGGATAAGGTGGAGGTGGGTGGAAGTAAGTCGTCATGAACGACTTTTACGTTTAGTGGAAGCTAGTGTGTGGGGAGGTGGGTGTCAAATAATTTAATATGTGATCTAAAAGTGTCACAAGTACACAGTCAGTTTTATCTATATATACTAGCTAAATACAATAAGTACAAGCGCTGTGCAGCGGAAAATTCGGATTTCAGTTAGCGTGGGATGAATACAATACTATTTATACGGTTTGTTAAAAAAAAACTACAACTACAATAAAGGACCGGGAGCCCAATCAGTGTAAGATGTCAAGTTCAAAATAGCAGATGATTTCAACCTGGATCATAATTTATTTGTCAATATTTGTAAAACAATAATCATTAAAAAAAATGTCGTGTGTAATCGAATGGGGAAAAAGTCTTTGCTGTATACTGTATACGGAAAAGAGATTAGGGGACCCGGCTCCAAAGAATGGAAAATATGAGTTTAATGCCCTGCACCCTGCAATATTTTAACATGGGCCATCACGTTTTTTTATAGGCCTAATACTACCAAGTTAGGTCAAAATCGATTAATTTTCACTGATCCTATTTAAAATTAAACAATGTTTATATAATCTACTGAAAATTTTAAAAATAAAAAAAAATATTTTAAAAAAACACAAAAAACACATTAAGTAGGGCCCCGAGCCAAATCGATGCACGATTTGAATTTTGAAATACCTGATCATTTCAATTTAGATTATATTCTAGGAATTGACATTTAGGAGTTCAGTGCCCTGTAATATTTTAATATGGGCTATATTGTTTCTATGCACTAAGTTTGGTCAAGATCCATTCATATTCTAAGTAGCTACCGCTTAAAATAATTTTTATATAGTTCATATAAGAAAAAAAAACATTTTTTGGCCCCTTCCCCCCCCCCTCATGAGTGCCAATGTTTTTTAAAAAATGTGGCCAGTTACCATCCTGGAAGGGTACTCAACAATCTCCTAATGTTTCATGGCGATCGGATAAATGGTTTAGTCAGCTATAACGGACATATATACATATATACATACTTTCATTTATATATAGGAGGAAACCGTGTCTGTCAAAATGGCGTATTGTGATTTATGACATGCATAATTTGAGGCTTTGTATTTTATTGTTTAAGTGATTCGCTCTTATCACATGCTAACAATTACTAACAAATTCTGGTCGGATCATTGAATTCTAATTATTCTTTTCATCGTAGCTGTGGTACAGAAATTTTGGTAACCAGACAAAACCACAAGTGACAAAACGACAAGGTGACAAAACGACAACTGACAAAGCGACAAGGTGACAAAACGACAAGTAACGAAACGACAAAACGACCAGTGACAAAACGACATGATGACAAAACGACAAGTTGACAAAAATCGTACAAAATAGGGGGAAAAAAGGCAATGATTTTGACTGAAGAGTGTTTTTAGTTTTGGCCGCAGAGCTATTGAGTCTGACACCCTTAGTCTATGCTCAAAGTGACCTAGTCACGGGAACTTCATTAGGGGGTTCTACAGTAATCTACGGTGTTTCTATGAGACCTTGTCGTTTTGTCACTTGTCGTTTTGTCATGGAACCAGAAATTGTATGTGGTATTGGTATCGTGTTCAACAATTAGCTATTAAAAATTTTACTTCATAACTATCCAGTGAAAAAATACTAGAATTTCCTATTTTCTGACATTTCAAATGTTGTGTCATATAATATTATTTTAAATTATTTTGTAATAATTTTTAAAATAAAAATTTCATTATTCATTTTTTTCCCTTCTATATTTTGATTTGTGTCAATATATCTTGAAAAGTTCACTTAGCGTACCAGACAATAGTTGAAAACATCTGGAAAGAAATGTGCCTGATAAACAAAATGGATATATATCATTCACAAACATGTACCGTTGAGAGCAATTTCTTTTTTAAAATGCTTTAGACATTTAAAAAAAATATATTTATAATCTAGGAGATTTAGTGCCGAAATCGCTAAATATTACTTCATTGATTTAAGTTGATGAAGAAAATGTCATAGCCTACAAGAGAACATTAAAATTATGCGAGAAATATATTTAATGATATAATATACTGAATACTGATAATGTAGTGTATTGAGTATTACGGATAATTACGGAATGTGAACACCGTAAATAACTATGTAAAATAACGGGATCACATCGCATTCATAATATTCCTCGAGAAAAACATCAACATAGAAAACCCATCTTTCGATTATTATTTTTTTTTGATAAAAAATCGTATCGTATTCCCTCCCCCACCCCACTGTTGTGGAGGAAGTCGTGAGGTGGGATTCTTCCAAGGTATCTGTGTGTCAAAGCCAAAATGGCTTTATATCTTTTAAAACATAATACACTGCCTCTTTCATTTCCAGCATTTTTTAAAGATCTATCCGCTGCGACTGTTTTTTCTTTCTAGGACCATCAAAAGTGGTTTAATTTTACGTTGGTAGATTTGAAAAATCTTGGACAGACAACAAACAATGCCGCAGGAACGAAAGCGAGTTAATAAAAACGTGCCAAAAAGGGGTAAAACAACTTATCATCCAAAATTCAAACTGATCTCATAGCAATCTTAGGAGATACAGTTTACGAAACATCATCTTTCTTCAATAACAAGATACCAAATATTTTTCCATTGTATTTGATAGCTCGTCATATATTTGACATAAGGATCGAACAAGTCCAGTAGTTGTGTCACATGTAAAAATTGAAAATAAAAAATTAGATGCTGTAGAATCTTTCAAAGATTTCATTCAAGCAAAAGTGAATCTGCTTACGACATTTCTGAAATGATTTTGAATAAATGATGATCTTAAAATAATGGACTGCTCAGGCCCAACTTGTGTTAATACTATTTCTTAAGGGCTGAAAAGTATACAAGAGTTCAACATAGGCGCAAAGACATAAAATCTCATGTCAAACTCGTTCAAACAGTTAAACCTACTATCTTAAGATGATACTCCAACTGAAAAGAATTCTCCAGCTATTTTAGTACACTTGAGCGTTGTTACGCATTCTTTACCAAGTCCGTACACTGTTGGAAATACCTAATTGCTTCTACAAGCAAGGCATTCAGACTTCAGGGCACAAAAATAGTGAATATACCATGGAGCCATTTTGAGGTTACTTTGTAAGCTTGAACTTGAACTATCCCTTAACCCGTATTTGGGTCGTTGGGGCACCATCGTGAACTGCACACTATCTCACGCCATTTGTCCCAGTCCTGTGCTGCCCTTTGAGAGTCGCTGAATGACAGGCCGGTCCACTCTTTGATATCGTCTTCCCATCTCTTCCCTTGCCTGCCTCTTTTCCTTCCTCCCTGGACTGTGCCTTGCAATATAGTCTTCGCGAGACCTCCAGTTCTTGTCACGTGTCCGTACCATCGTAGTTTTTCCTCTTAATTGAGGTGAGAAGGTCCTCTTAGGGGCCAATGAATGTACTTCTTGTGTTGCGGACCACTTCGTTTGTGATGTGCGCTGTGTAGCAGATGTTCAATATCTTTCTGAAGCATCTCATCTCTAGCGCATTGATTCTTCTTTGGAGGTCTGCAGTGAGCGTCCAAGCCTCACAACCATACAAGAAGACCAACATCGCCATAGAGCGCATTAGTCGGATCTTTGATCTCATGGAGAGTTTTTTTGCTTTGCCAGATGTGGTTTAGTTTACTCAATGCTGCTATTGGGCCACTTTGGCAAGAATTTCTGGCTTTGAGCCTTCGTCGGATATTATGGCCCCTAGATATTTAAAGGTGGAGACCTCTTCGAGTTTTTACCCGTTTATCCTAATCTCATTTATGAATTTTCTATTTGCCATGACCTTTGTAAGCTATAGAACTGAAAGATGCAGACAAACAGCTCAACACACGAACAGACGCAGGAACTTTGCTATTCACAATTAATAATTTTTTATTTTTTTTTCAAAGTTATATTTTTTTTTAAATGCCCGAAATTCTTTACAAACGTATTGTGCTCAACAAAAAAATTCTTAGCAGTGGATACTCAAACAAAAATTAATGGAATGGAATACTTAAGGGATGCTTTGACATTTTATAAAATTTTATTTGGAGACCTCATCATTTTAATCGAACCTTCCAATCAAAGTACAAGAGAGCAAATTTTTGATGATCGAAGCAAATATGTATGTATCTATGCTATGTAGAATAACACTTAAGAAGAAATTTTGATTCTTCATAAGATTAGTTTATAAATCCGTGTGAGGCTTTGGCAGTTATATAGAATTTAGAAAACAGACTTGATTTTCGTACACCAGGTAATCTACTGGACTTTGAAATTTTGTCTTCAAATTAGAGTATTCAAAATATCCCACATGACATAGTCAGACTGGGAATATTTTAACCTCATGAATAGAAAAAAAATTAATTCAAGACTCGGTGGTTTGTTTAAGTTTATAAAGATATTTAGGCTCGAAGTTGCCCTACCTAAAATAATATAATTAATTCGAACATTGCTTACAACTGTCTTAAGTAATGCCAGGTGTTAAAAAGGCTGCTCTAAAATTATTTTAATGAAAAATTAATGACAGTCAATTACGAATACACCAAAATTGTCTAATCTATTGTTATTTAGGCTATTGAGCATGCCATGGGTGAGAACATTGATAAATGAAAGATTGAGCCATGAGGAAAAACTTAAAACTTTAATTTCATTAAAGAAATTAAGCCTTTCTTTTTAACATAAAAATATATAGTGTTCTTATTATTACTTTCTAATTATTTTTTTACTTTATAGCGTTAACATAGTTTTCGGGGGGGGGGCGGCAAAATGGTTTCTGCCCCGGGCGGAACATACCCACGCTACGCCGCTGCATTTTTTGTTACAAAATTATAATTTTATGTTTAAAAAATAATAATTTTATGTTAAAAAAATAATTTTAGGTTAATTTGTAATTATTAGTTTATACTATAAACTATATAGTTAAACAGGAGCCTTGGAAACTGGGACAGGATCAGAGTAGGCTTTCGTTTTTAATTTCTCTGTCATTGACTAGTGCGTTGACAGTAGTCAATCTTTCAATACTTTCAATTCAGTATTCAAATGTAAAAATTTTACGTATATGATATAATATAAGTTATATCATTTTAATAATTTTGTATTCATTGTTATTTTTTTCCGTTGAACTTTAAATGGCAGTTGCAATTGTGATTTGATTTGCGAACTTAAAAATAAAAATGTTGCTTGTCTTACGTGTTATATCTTATTCAGTCTTATAATTTTAAAACTCTAGTCTATTGTGAATATAATAATTGTACAAAATAAGTTAAGTAACAAATTAAGTTATACATTTGAAATTACCCTATATAATAAAAGGCACTGTCTGTCCGGTCATCTATAGTGATTGGTTCCTCAAACACATATGACTCCTACAGCCAATCACATTGAACACGTTTACGCGGACGTTCAAAACGAGTTATTTTTGGTGCAGTATTTCTTACAAGACTTTATTTTGAGTTATGCGCGTTGGGATTTATAGTCAAAAGCTCTGTTTTTACGAGTTATTTATTTTAACTATAATGAATAGTATTATTTGTGACGTGATACACTTGTATACCGGTTGAGACGGCTGTTGGAGGGGAGTTACAACATCCCACCGAACGGTGGCGGAACGTCCTTGGACGGGCTTTGTTGCTCGTTAATATATAACAAAATAAACAAATTAACAAGCGTTGATCCATTCAAATTATTCAAATCTAATCAAAATATAATAAAAGAATCAATTTCAATACGAGAAAAATATATTAAGTTTAAAAGTTACAAGTATAGATATTTCTTTACTACATAAGATAACAAACTAAGTTAAATTACAGCATATTAAACTTAAATTGTCTGAATAAAAGAACAGTTTTATTATGGTTCTAGGTCACGACTTCTTGTACATCACACTACACACTCAGTACAACACTGTTCGCTTGGTACACACTACAAAGTTTGTTGAACTTCTTCAAGTTCGTTCATTCAATTCATTGTAAAATGTTCATCGTTGACTTTGACAATGTAACAACGTCGATAGCAGATACTCTTCATTTGTAGGATAATAAATATTTTAATAAATAGTATGAAATACTTGAAATGAAGTTGTAAAGTACACACTATTAGCTCTTACACTTAAATGTGGAGATATCCGGAATCCGGATCCGGCAAATATTAGGGCCAAACTATCCGGATTCGGCAAATTGTAAAAAAAACATATCCGGCTGATCCCTAATTTTAAGTAAGCACTTTAATTTTGTTAAAGGGTGGCGATACTTTCAGGTGTTTTTTTTTAATGATGCACGGTTTTCATGGGCTAAAAAAAGATTATAAAATTCTGTTTACTGTTTTCGTCGAAGGAATACATTCTCAGTCCGTCTGGGGCGACACTATCTCGCTACGAGACCGGAGTTTACAGAAAGATTTTCTTTGAAAGTGACCGTCACGTGGATAGCCAACAGCTGCCTCACGGTTACTGTGCGGTGATTGGTTGGGTATGAGCTGAGGAGACTAAATGTATTTTTAGACTCTGGATGGACGAAACGGACTTAGAGTCGAGAGTGAGGAGCATTTGGATAGAAAAAAACAACCCCGTAAAAACAAAGTTTTTGACTATAAATCCCTTATATATGAGACATAACTAAAAGTATTGATTATGTTCAAACGCGACAAATATTTACAGACTGAATCTGTCTTAACTCCCTTTTGCTTTTAACCTGGGGGGGGGGCAGGGAGAGGGGAAAGGTCTTGTCACCGATCTCTGGGCCGAGCTCAGCGTGACACGCAAAATGTAAACAAAAGCACGCCGGTACACCTGGTTAAAACACGAGATGTGTTCACCTGTGGCTGGGGTGAAGTTAAGTGACCCGTAAAATGTAAACGATAGCGACCTCTACATATAGTTTATTTAGATAAACTAAAAATGCATTTATATAATTACGGTACGTTCGATCGATCTGAAATTTTGATATGATGCATTGTTATGTGACACGGGTCCGTGTGCCAAATTTCAGCTCGGTGCCTTCACGGGAAGTGGGTAATTTTTTACTTTTGTTTTTCCGCGGTGCCTGCCCAAGACAGACAGAGAGAGACGGCGGTGAAATTAATATAAGGGATTTAAAAAGCGTCTCCTCATTGAACTTAATCGAAGTTTCAAAATCCTCGTCGCGCAAAGACTGGGATGAATGCATTGAATATTGTAAGTCGGACATATGCCTGCAAAGTCACGCAATTGTTTGCATTAGAAAACATAAAGGTAAATATATTTTCTTTCATTTATTATCTTTGTTTTATCGTCTTAAAGTAGAAATATTTTTAAACCAAAAATCAAGTTTTATTTTATTTGAGCAAACAGGGCCATCTTAACGCATAGGCCCGTTGGGCAATTGCTGGGGGCCCACGAACATAGGGGCCCATGGGAATGGGTTTATTTATATATATTATGTATTTTTATTTTTTATTCTTGCGGGGAGGGGGCCCAACACTATTTCTTTGCCCGTGGGCCCTAACTGGTGTAAAGACGGCTCTGTGAGCAAAGTTTTGTTAAGTTTGTTATAGAAACCCCCATCCATTCCGTAGCCGATTTTTAAAATAACTATTTTCATATTATTGTTATAGCAAAGATAAGCATAAAACGATTTTATGGGTCCCAAGTCCCATACAGTGTATTATTATGTGAAGTTCAAAATAACACAGGTCGTGTGCACAACTCATCAAAATTTTATCGGAATCAGTTGAAATTATTGGAACTGTAACGCAAACGAGACAAACGGACGCCACTATTTTAAGAAGACACAGAAATGATTTTTTTTTAAATGATGTTATTTCAAACGATCTCGCACAAATAATAAATTTAAAAAAAAACAGTTCAAAGGACAATGCCAATTTTTAAGCATCGTGTTATTTTTATAATGTCTTCTTTTTCGAAGCATAATGTATGTAAAATCAAGCTCTTTAATGTCTTTTCTGCCAATTCGGCTCTGTGCCATTTTGATGTTTACAGTTTAATTTCTTCTGATTTATTCCATCCATAATTCAAATTGGAATCAATGTAATAGATTTCTCTCTCCCCCGCCCCCCCCCCACATCATACTAACATGTACCCGATACTGGGAGGACAGCAGCGCAACTATAAAACTTTTTATAAAATACAGAGACCTAAGGTCTTGTTTGTGTGTGTGTGTGTTTTAAAATATTTTCATATAAATAAGTGTTTTAATTAAGTGAGGCGGGGGGGGGAGGGTGTTTAGCAGTATCAGGATATTCACCGTTATGAGCAAAGTGACTTTGTTAAAAGTGTGTGAGGGGGTGGCTTGGACTCAGGTTATACAAATATCAACTTCCTAGATTCCTATTAATATTTTTATAGGATTTTAATAGGGCTGGGGAAATTAACGATTAATTAATCGATTAATTATTATTAATAATTTATAATTTTTGTTACTGACATACTTTTCCCTCATATTATTATTAGGGCTGCGGAAATTAACGATTAATTTCTCGATCAATCGTTAAAAATTTTTTATCGATTAAAATTATTTTAATCGATAAAAATTCGACTAAAATTAAGAAAATATTTTTAAAAATGTTATTAATAAATGATTAATTATTAATAATTAATAATAATTTATATTTTTTTTTCGTACAAACTTCTCCCGCGTAATATTATAATTTATTTTATTACTTTATGTGGACCGGCAGACGTCAACTAAAAAATGGCTGACAGCATCAGCGCAATTAAATCTAAACACATAACTAGAAAGTTGGGCAAAAAAATTTTTTTTAAGCTAACTGTGGATGGCAAAGTCGAAGATGGTGAAGAAGTTTACTGTGTTCACTGCCATAAACAATTCTCTTTTAAAGGATCAAATACATCGCTGACATACCACCTTCAGCAAACATCCGATTCATTCCGATCAAATATCAACACATTATCATAAAATTTAGTTCAAAATATTCTTAATTTTCAATGTCCGTTTAATGACGTCATAAATTTCTATTTTTGGCTTTAATTGAAATTATCGATTAATTAATCGATAATTTTTCAAAAGTTAACGATTAAAATGAAATTAATCGATAACAGCCCTAATTATTATTATTTGTTTAGACGTATATGCGTAAACAAAAATATTTTTCTTCCTCATTTCTTTCATAGCAGAACGAATTTGTTGTGTTACGTTACAAAATTTAGGAGCCATGGAACTACCGCGACTTAACCGATTTCGCGAAATAATGAATCGCAAATTAATGGGACCTATATATGCGTTATACAAATATAATTAATCGAAATTAATCGATGTTAGGTACTACCCCCATCCTCCCTCCCCGATTCCCATGAATGGGTAGAGATGCTATCCAGTGATTTGTGACTGTGGCCCACCCCTCCCTATTCACTCCACAGACTGTCTTCGCGGGTCGGTTTAAAACTCTGACCTTTTTTTGGTTTAGCAACACCGTTCATGTATTTTCTAGAAAGTTCTGGACTCTAGTATTTATGAATGTGGGTGTTGTTCTCGTAGAAGTTAAACCCAGAACTTCCCAAAATATTTAGTATATAAGGAAGGGAACAAATATTGGAGAGACAGACCAATTGTCATCAACGCCTGAGAAGAGACGGACATACTAGTGTCATTGTTACCTGCTATTGTTTTGTTAACAAACGCTATCGCCTATTGTGAGTGTTAATCTCTTTTATTTATTAACTTAATTTATTATTCATTATTGTTATATTAGTTAAGAGGAAGCAACTTATACTAATTATTTCTTACGAAAGGTATCGTGTGGTTACTTGTTATTATTTCATTGTATTAAATTAAGAATCGTGAAGTCAGTTACTGTGTTTAATCCTATTTTTTAAATCTAATATATAAAGATGAAAGTTTGTGTGTTTGTTTGTTTGTGTGTTTGTTTGTTACCAATGGAAATCTACACCGTTGGACCCAGGATGCTGAAATTTTGCATGGGGCTCTCATTCGACCCTAGACAGGTCGTAGGCTATGTTTCAACCCAGGTGACCACCCCTAGGGTAAGGGGGCCCATAATCAGAAAATGTAGAGCCAAATAAAGACAAAATAAATTCTCATTTCGATATTGAACAGCTTCATGCGGGCATTCAAAACGAGTTATTTTTGCGTTATGTTTCAACCCCAGGTGACCACCCCTAGGGTAAGGGGGCCCATAATCAGAAAATGTAGAGCCAAATAAAGACAAAATAAATTCTCATTTCGATATTGAACAGCTTCATGCGGGCATTCAAAACGAGTTCATTTTGGTGCGTTATTTTTTACAATACTTTATTTTTAGCTGTGCGCTTTCAAAAATCTTTTATTGTCAAATTACGGTGCGCACCTTTTCGTGTACGCATCTAAAAGTGAGCAGTGTAATTTTATTATAATAACATTCATATTTGTTTTGGCCTTGCGGTACAAAACAGTGGCCTTTTATACAAATACTTTCTTGATATTATAGATCTGTTAACACTATTTCATTACATTTGTCACACGATGTATGGTATTTATTTTTAAATTAAGAGTTTTATTATGTTGTTTCTAATGACTCAAATTTTAATTTAAACAAATACTAATTATGTGAGGGTATTTTATGTGGAAAGAAATTGCCCAAGTCAAAAAAGCTTAATCGTAATTTAGAGGAACTATACGTTTGTTTTTCTTAAAATTTGTTGCGTGTTCTATATTAATTTTTCTTGCTTATTTTACTTGCTCAATCCCTTAAATTTAATTATTAAAGTTAATCATCAATGAATATTACATGCATATAAAAGCCTACGACCAATGCTGTGTTTTTTTTATTACATAAGCTCTATAAATTTACAATTTAAACCTTTCTACCGGACTTATAAACATAAGCATATTAAACTCAATACAAGTGAACCTATAAGCAATTAATTAAGTTGGGCGGCGAATTGAATATGCCATGGTCATTACGCTGTTGCGGAATAACAAAAGCCATTTTAAAAATCGGCAGATATGAATTAATCATGGTCATTACGCTGTTGCGGATAACAAAAAGCCATTTTTAAAAATAGATGTTTAGTCAAACATAGCATCTTTTTTTCCTATTTCGTAAATAATTTATTTATTTTGCAGAAACTAAAATCTGTTGTTTTGAAATATAATTTACAAACTATGATGTCCCATCGGGAAACATGGTCCAAAACATACTTGAATTCTTTTTTAAAATTATACCTATTACATAAAAGCCGTAAATTTAAATCGTATAAACATAGAGACAAATATACAAAAAAAGCATTATATATCATTTCCATATTAAAACACTAATAAATAAAGACTATCAAAAAGTATACAATTTATTTTTGGAGCAGTACTGCATTATAAGACTTCATTTTAAGCGCCCGCCTTTAAATTAACTTTAATTGACTAAAAATTGACTATAATTTGTTCACTTTTGTCCCTTTCTACAAAACGGTCCATTTAGCGATGGATTCCAAAATCTTATATGTTGCTGTTTCACCAAGGGATACAATTCTTTTTTGATTCCCGTTTTGAGATAAGACATTATATTTTGTAAAAAAAAATTCCTGTTTTTGTTTCTGGAAATTAGATAAAGGGCGATTTTTACTAATTACTTTTAGTTCAGAGTTGAGTCGTGCTTAATTGTTTTTAGTATGATTCGTAAATTTTACAGACTTTTAGTCAAATGGGAAGTTGGACCATTAGTGAGAGGGGGCTTAGGCTTTTATTAGTATAGAAAAGGGGAGGGCACTAAATGAAGTTAATCAAGAGAAATACAAAAAAATAAGAAGAAAGTAAATCGTTGCATACACATACATACTTAACAAATAACTATTTGAATATTTTCAACAACATAATAAAACTTGCTCATTACTATAAACTTACTTATTAAAAATAAGAATCAATGATCTTGACATGCATATAAAGGCCTAGGACCTATGTTGTCATTTCATGTTTACATAATTTTATGTTTACATAAGCTAAACAAATTAACTATTTAAACTTTAGCTAACGAACTTATTAAGAAAGTCATTAAACTTAACACAAGTGAACCTAAAGATCACTAATTCCGTGTAGTTAGAAGCATAAAACTCTGGGTGGTTGTTAAGTACACTTCCGTGGTGGTAACGAGCAAAAAAAATATTTAAATATCAATTTTCATATAGCCCATATAATGAAAAAAAACGTCTTTGTGCCCCCGGCCCCCATGACTGAATTGCAACTTTTTTACGCAAATGATCGTCGTGAGAGGCTACTCAACAACTTCCCAAAGTTTCATGCTTCTACCTACACGCGAAGTTGGAGAATTCAATTAGTGATGAGTCAGTTTTTTATATAAGAAAAAAACTACATAGCCTATGACCTGTCCCGGGTCAAATGAGGGTCCCATGCAAAATTTCAGCACCTAGGTCCAACGGTGTGGCATTCTATGAGTAACAAAACAAACAAAAGAAACAAACAAACAAACTTTCATCTTTATATATTAGATGGGGTTTTTCCCGCTTTGGGAATGTCAATGTTTGACTGTTGCACAGTGCGCACTATTTTGACACATGCTTGGTGTGACGTAGTTTGGTGTGGGATGACGTCAATAGAGAGATATGCTAGAGGGACGATTTTGTAGCGGAGAGCACGCACAGTGTTGTTATTATTTTGCCTTGAAGGATTTCTTTGTTCAATTAAAATATTGATTCTTCTGATGGTGTTTTTACTTATTGAGTTGAAGCCTTGTGAGTCATAAAAATCATTAGAACTTGACATTCTTAAGAAGAACAAATGAAATTAATCTCTTTAGAATGTGTTTTTTAAGATTTTACTATAACTAACCCTACCTAACCAAACTTGAAGTAGTAAACAAGTTTATATATTAGCTTATCTAATACCTTTCAGCCATTTAGTGGTGCTAATAGAATAAATTAAATTCATCTGTTCATTGATGTTAAGAAGGATGAATTAAATACATATATTTATTGATCTTGTGAAGGTTAAATTAAATAAATCTCTTCTGAATATTTTTTTTTGGATCTTATAATCAATACAAAATATCACTAAACAAATTATATATCCAAAACTTAAATTAACACTTCACCTGTTTTACAAATGTCTAAACACAATTGATGTGTCCGAATTAAACAAATAGTCATGGGGTAGCAAAATTTAAACTAATTTAATAATTTACTTATAAGTTACTTATTTATCTAAGTTACTTATAAGTTTATTGATGCTAAAAGGGGGGGGGGAACCTTCAGTATGGTATTTAAGAAGAAAGTTTTAACAAAGGGAAATACTTAAAAGCAGTTGTACACTAAAACAATATATAAGCTATTATGTTCCAATCTTTCTTGAATTCGACACATCATGGTTTTGACATTTTGTAAAACCAGGGGAAGTTTTAATGTAAG